>OY987314.1:10638668-10940601 GCA_963920655.1 Geranium rotundifolium
ATGAAAGACAATCAGGTCTGGAACTTAGTAGACAACACACCCGGGATAAAACCCATAGGGTGCAAGTGGATATTTAAGTTAAAGACAGATATGGACAGAAAGCCTCAGACTTACAAAGCAAGACTGGTTGCAAAAGGTTATCATCAAGTCCAAGGCATGGACTATGATGAGACATTTTCGCCAGTAGCGATGATTAAGTCAATTCGGATGATGTTATCCATTGCAACATGTTTCGATTACGAGATATGGCAAATGAACGTCAAAACCGCATTCGTTAACGGGAATTAGCAGGAGGATGTCTATATGACCCAGCCAGAAGGTTTTGTCGATCCAGAACATCCTGAAAAGGTGTGTAAGCTGCAACGATCCATTTATGGGTTGAAGCAAGCTTCCAGGAGTTGGAATTTACGATTCGATGAAGCCGTAAAAGAGTTCGGGTTCATCAGAAATCCAGATGAACCCTGTATCTACAAGAAGAGCAGTGGGAGTAACATAGTGTTCCTGGTGCTATACGTCGACGACATACTGGTCATGGGAAATAACATCCCAACCTTGCTTGAGACCAAAGCTTGGTTAGGAAAGTGTTTCTCCATGAAAGATTTAGGAGAGGCCGCTTACATTCTAGGGATCAGGATTTATAGAGATTGATCCAAGAGAATTTTAGGCCTAAGTTAGAGCACCTACATAGATAAAGTGTTGAGAAGATTCCCAATTCTTGACTCTAAGAAAGGGAACCTCCCGGTAAGATATGGCATCAAGCTCAGCAAGAATCAGTGTCCTAAAACACCTGATGAGCTTAAGAAGATGGAGGGAATCCCGTATGCTTCGGCAGTGGGATCCATTATGTATACCATGATCTGTACGAGGCATGACGTATCGTTTGCCCTCAGCTGTGCCAGCAGATTTCACTCTAACCCAGGCCGAGATCACTGGAATGCCGTCAAGTGTATCCTCAAGCGTCTGAGGAGAACAGAGGACACCTTCTTAGTGTATGGCGGGATAGAAAGAGAACTGAGCGTCATTGGATATGTTGACGCTAGTCGATGTGGGTTAGAAGCTTTTTGAGTGGATTAGATGTACTGCCGCGAACGTCTGATCCCGTGAGCCTATGTTGTGACAACACGGGGGCTGTAGCACTTGCTAAAGAGCCCAGATTTCACAACAGGACCAAGCACGTCGAGAGAAAGTATCACATCATCAGAGAGATGATTGATAAAGGTGAAGTAGAGATAAGCTACGTTTCAACGCATGATAATCTAGCTGACCAAGCTATGTATGATTGATTCGGAGTTCTTAATGCTTGAAATAGTCGTTGACGAATGATTATTGTTTGATAGAGTCATGTTATCGAGTCCGAGAGGACCGGTGGGTGACGGACTTGCTTCGAGTCGAAAAGGTTCAAGTCTTCGGAACCTTTACCCTTTTTATGCATAGCTTAACGCGGGTTCTTGTTAATGACCTCCCTGAGAGGGGTGGAAATTATCCCGAGCCTAGACTAACACCACACCGAGAGGAGGTGTTAGTGACATTGTTGCATGAGGTTCAGCATATTCACATTTTACTAAGCCCATAGTTGAGATTATCTTAATGACATAGTGACCTAGCACCCATGGTTCCACGTCTGAATAGTTTCTATATAGCGTCTCGCATTTATTGTTATAATTTATATAAGTTAGAAAGGCATATCAAATTAGTTGTTATCTACGTATCACTGATCTCCTAATATAAACTGATGTTATAAGTTGATCTCTGTGGATTCGACCCGGTCTTACCGGTTATCACTTGTAAAGACCGCGTGCACTTGCGCGTTATCGGGTGCCTGTAGACCACTGTCTACAGGCCTAACAAATTTTTGGCGCCGTTGCCGGGGATCTAACATTGAATATCAGTTTAGATTGTGTCATCAATTGTTACGTTTTTTTGCCTTATTTATTTTTAGTTTTATTTTCCCTAAAGTTCAGTTGTCTGGATTTCATATTGTAGGTCCGAACGTGCATGACACGTTCATCAGGAGCACCTAAATTCGCGTACAATCCAGAAATTGAAGCAGCGTGCAAGCTTAACAAGGCTCGAAGAAGAACCCGTCAGCCAAGTACGCAACAGCAAGACTCAGATAATATGAGTTTAAACGGCGAGGAGGCGACCAATCAAGCTAATCGAAATCAAGCAGCAGCCAATGTTGGCAATGATGGTCAGATCCCTCTAGGCATGATGCCACCCTTTCAGCCAGGTATACAACCCAACGTCAACGCAAATCAGGCGCAAGAAAGGGGAGCACTACAGTACAACCCAAATCTTTTTTAATTGAGGCCGGTGCACCTGAGCATGCTAACGGCGATGAGCCAATTCAATGGGTTGTCGAAAGAAGACCCAAACCTGCATCTACGCAGATTTGAGCAGATATGTGATGCCACTGGAGCAGGAGTGCCAAGGTATCTGCTAAGGTACAAGCTATTTCCATTTTCACTGGCCGGAGCAGCCAGTGAATGGTTTATGTCACTAAAAATAGAAGATACACAGAATTGGCCAGTTCTCCAGAGACTATTCCTAGGGCAATATTTTCCTCCCAAGAAGACAACCAAAATCAGAGGAGAGATTTTTGGGTTCCGGCAATTTGATAGGGAAACCTACATGATGCATGGGAGAGGTATAAGGCACTACTCCGAAAGTGCCCCAGCCATCAGCTAAACTTGTATGTCCAGAATGAGCTATTCTACAATGGGTTGGATTCAAGTTCTCAGCTTATTATAGATGCCGTAGGAGGAGGCCCACTTATGAGCAAGGACCCTGAGGATGCATACGCTCAGATTGAGCTGTGTGCGAACAATAACTTTATGTACCACAAGGAAAGAAGAGCTCCAGCACATCAAGCTGCATTTTTTGATGACAGTAAGGCGATTTTAGACCTGCAAACAAAGTACAATGATATGTTGCTCATGATTCAGGGAGGTTAGCAAGCTCAAGCCCAGGTAGCACAAGCTGAGGCTTAGTAGAATCATCAATACTGTGAAATCTGCAAGGTGGACAACCATGACACTGAAGGCTGTGGATATTATACTACCGGAGTAGCCTACATCAACCTGCAGATACTGCAAAACCAGAGATTTAACCCGGTCTACGCTTCGCGATGGCAAAATCACAACCAAAACACAAGTCAGAATTCTGGTCAACAGAATATAAATCAAGGGCGTAACCCACAGCAATTCGGGAGGAATCCGAACCAAAACAACCGGGGAAACTTTCAGGCCCAATCAAGCCAACCCCCTGGGTTTCAAGGTGGCCAAGGCAGCTCTGCAAAGGCAACTACGGAAGAGATGATGCTCACCTACATGAAAAGTCAAGATGCCATAACAAGGAACCACGAGACACAATTGGACCACCTAAAACAAGATGTTACCAGCATGAGCGCATCGATGAGAAATATCGAAACTACTCTGGCCCAGATGGTGACTCCAAGACCGCCAGGTACACTCTCGAGTAACACAAAGAACCCAAGGAATGGGGGAAGCCATAATGTGAATGCTATCACATTGAGAAGTGGGACCCAGTAGCCAGATCCCACCCCAACACCCAGAAAATTTGAAGAGGAAAGTCAGGAGAGTCAAGTCAAGGAGAAGAACTCGATGAAACAGGGCAAACTCCTGACGGAGCAATTGATGATGTAGATCCACAAGATCAATACCTCACCAATCCAGTAGTTTTAAAGCCACCATTTCCACAATGGGTGAAGAAGCCGAGAAACAAATGCTCAGATGCCCAATTTGAAAAGTGCCTGGAGGGGCTTAGACAGATCACCATTAATATTCCACTGGTGGAGGCACTAGATGAGATGCCGAAATACCACAAATTCTTCAAAGAGATCTTATCCAACCGATCCAGGCTGCAGGAGTGCACTCAAGTGAAGATGAATGCAGAATGCAGTGCTATTATTTTGAACAAGTTGCCTCAGAAGGCGAAAGACCCAGGGAGTTTTACTATCCCTGTTGGGATAGGTCACCATCAGGCACTTGTATCCTTATGTGATTTGGGAGCAGGGATCAATCTTATGCCGCTATCTGTTTATAATACCTTGCAGATTGGTCGGATGAAAAAGACTTCAGTGTCCCTGCACCTGGCTGTTAGGTTGGTAGTATACCCTGATGGAGTGGTGGAGGATGACTTGGTAAGAGCAGGAAAATTCACTTTTCCTGTTGACTTTGTAATATTGGATTATCCAGCAGACCGAGCAGTCCCACTAATATTAGGGCGACCATTTTTAACTACTGCCGATACTGTGATCCATGTGAAGAGTGGACTAATCAAGATGACAGTGGGGGATCAAACCATAGTGTTTGATGTGCACAGAACTATGAAAACCCCTGACCCGGAGGTAAGTGTTTCATTGATCTCGGTTCTTCCTGAAGCAATTAATGCTGTTGTCCCGCTTATGTGCAGTGACAAATACCGAAATCATTATGAAGAAACAGAAGAAGAAGAAAGGAACGTAGTAGATGGAGAAGCTAGCCACCAAGAAGCGAAAGCCATGCATTTTCGAGTGGTGGAGCCACTGTACGGAGAGGACACGCTTAGTGCACCAAAAGTGCCATCTGTTATTGAGCCGCCCACACTGGAACTAAAGACATTGCCGTCCCACTTAAAGTATATTTTCTTAAACCAAGGGAACAAGCTCTCGGTCATCATATCGTCATCATTAACTGAATGGCAGGAAGAGCAGTTGACATCTGTGCTACAAAAGCACAAGGGAGCCATCGGGTGGACTTTAGCTGATATAAAGGGTATCAACGTATTGCACCCACAAGATCATTCTTGAAGATGAACAGCATGAATCAGTGGAACACCAGAGGCGGTTGAACCCCGCGATGAAGGAAGTGGTCAAAAAGGAGATCTTGAAGTGGTTGGACGCAAGAATAATATTTCCCATATCTGACAGTAAGTGGGTCAGTCCTGTGCAATGTGTCCCCAAGAAAAGGGGGGATGACAGTCGTTGCCAATGCCAAGAATGAACTGATTCCATCGACAACTGTAGTAGGATGGAGAATTTGCATGGATTACAAGAAGCTTAACAAGGCAACCCGAAAGGACCATTTTCCGCTTCCATTCATCGATCAGATGCTCGACCAACTAGCGGCGAATGAGTTCTACTGCTTTCTGGACGGTTACAGCGGATATAACCAGATCCATATCGCACCTGAAGACCAGGAGAAAACCACGTTTACATGCCCCTACGGAACGTTTGCCTTTAAGAGGATGCCATTCGGGCTATGCAACGCATCAGCCACGTTCCAGCGATGTATGATGGCGATATTCAGTGACATGGCTGAAGATTTCTTGGAGATCTTCATGGACGATTTTTCAGTCTTTGGGAAGTAATTCGATGGATGCCTGAGTCACTTGGACCAGGTGCTAAGGAGAAGTGAAGAATGCAACCTCATGTTGAACTGGGAAAAATGTCATTTCATGGTGAAGGCATTGTACTCGATCATCACATATCCAGAGAAGGCATCCAAGTCGACAAGGAAAAAATTGAAGTAATATCAAGCTTACCACCTCCGAGTTCAGTGAAGATGGTAAGGAGCTTCTTGGGCCATGCCGGTTTTTACAGAAGATTCATAAAAGACTTCTCCAAATTAGCACAACCACTTTGTGCATTATTGGAGAAGGACGCCAAGTTTGACTTTACTGCAGATTGCCTTAACGCCTATGAGGAACTGAAGAGGAAGCTACTGTCAGCACCGATTGTCATATCTCCAAATTTGAATAAACCGTTTGAGGTGATGTGTGACGCGAACGACTATGCATTAGGTGCAGTGTTGGGACAGAAGCAAGACGAAATATTCTGAGCCATATATTATGCGAGCAAGACCATGAATGGTGCGCAAGAGAACTACACGGTGACAGAAAAAGAACTCCTGGCGGTGGTCTTTGCTGTGGAGAAGTTCAGACAGTACCTGTTGGAAAGCAAAACCATTATCCATACCGATCACTCAGCAATCAGGTACCTAATGTCTAAGAAAAAAGCGAAAGCTAGACTGATTCAGTGGGTGTTATTGTTGCAGGAAATCGACACTGAAATACTGGATAGGAAGGGCATAAAGAACCAAGTGGCTGACCACTTGTCCAGACTGGAGAATGAGGAATATGACGAAGGAGCGAGCATCGGGGAAAGCTTTCCAGATGAACAACTTTTCGGGATCAAGGTGACCATGCTATGGTACTCAGACATTGCAAACTACGTAGCATGTGAAATCCTCCCTCCTGACATGTTAAACCAGCAAAAGAAGAAGCTCATCCATAACTGCCGACAATACTATTGGGACGAACCGTACTTGTTCACGCGTGGTGTAGATTCTATCCTCCGAAGATGCATCCCGGAGGAAGAGGTAACCGATATCTTAACAGCTTATCATAATTCACCTTATGGAGGTCATTACTGGGGTGATAGGACCGCTCATAAAGTACTCCAGTCGGGCTTTTATTGGCCAACCCTGTTTAAAGATGCACACGAATTTGTGAAATATTACGACAGATGTCAAAGGACGGGAAACATTTCCCGTCGACATGAGATGCCTTTGACTAATATTTTGGAAGTCGAGCTTTTCGATATCTGGGGTATTGACTTTATGGGACCCTTTCCCTCATCTTTCGGAAAAAAATATATAATCGTTGCGGTTTACTATGTATCTAAATGGGTCGAGCCTGAAGCGTGTATAGCCCCTGATGCCAAAATCGTTATATATTCTATAAAGAAAAATATTTTCTCACGATTTGGTGCTCCACGAGCTATTATTACTGACAGGGGCACGCATTTTCGCAACAAACTATTTAAAACTATTGCAAAGAAGTTTGGGGTAAAACATAAAATGTATGTTGCATATCATCCTCAAGCTAATGGGCAGGCTGAGGTTGCGAACCGCGAGATAAAATAGATATTGGAGAAGATGGTAAGTCCTTCGCGTAAGGATTGGTCTCAACGGCTGGATGATGCGCTCTAGGCGTATCGAACTACATACAAAACTTCACTACAGATATCGGCCTACCGGCTTGTGTTTGGGAAAACGTGCCACCTCCCAGTTGAGATTGAGCACAAGGCCTTTTGGGCCATCGCTAAGTGTAACCTTGAGCTCAAAAAAGCGGGAACTAAACGACTCCTTGAGCTCGAAGAGGTGCAAGAGTGGAGACGTGAAGCATATGAGAGCAACAAGATATACAAGGAAAAGACCAAAGGCTGGCACGACAAGCACTTGATTAAACGGACATTCGAACCTGATCAGTTAGTCTTACTATTTAGAGCTAGACTTGCTTTGCACCCCGGCGAACTCAAATCGAGGTGGTCAGGGCCATTTAAAATACTAACTATTTTTGATAGTGGTGCATTGGAGCTTTTGAATCCTTGAGACAACTCGACCTTCATTGTGAACAGTCAACAGGTGAAGCATTATTATGGAGCCGATCAGGGAGAAAATGTCGGAATGATAGAGGCGTGGGCTATTGAGCTGGTGGAACTTGAGGAGGCTTGCTAAAGGGGTGTCACTCCGTCCAACTCAAGGACGTTAAACAAAGCGCTAATGGGAGGCAACCCAGGCATGTCTCATGTCAACAAATGTTAAATTGTTTAAAATCGGTACTGTAAATCTAGCAATGTGTAATTGTGGTGTATGCTTCGTACACACCACTTGTTGTGCTTTTGACATGTTCGTGGCAAGTGTGCAGGAAAATAGGTGAAGGAATGGTCAAGTAAGAGGCAAGGAATTAAGGGACAGCACTTCCAGAGGTGTAACGATCGTTACAACACTGTAACGGTCGTTACAGTATCGAAACCCAACTTCCCGAGACCTGTAACGATGGGAGCAACGGTGATGTAATGATGGTGCAACGATCGTTACATCACTGTAACAATCGTTACAGTGCATGGTTAGTGGATGAAAAGGAGTGGACGCAAGCCAGAACGCCGTCTTTTGTTGACGATGTAACGATCGTTACAAGATGTGTGACGATCGTTACAGTGGACCAAAAAGTGTAACGATCATTACAAGATTTTGCAAACAATACAGTGGGATGCAACGATGGATGTAACGACAGTGCAACGATGATGTAACGATGGTGTAACAATCGTTACACCATTGTAACGATCGTTACAGTACGCGATTCTGCAGCAAATAAAAAGGGTTTTTGAACCCTTATCTCTTCACACACACCTCCACTCCCGATTCCAGGCGATTTCCGGCGACTCCAAGCACCCAATCCAGCCAATCTCACCAGCCAAAGTCCAACACAAAGGTTAGGGTTTGCTCTATTACTTATTTGCATTATCTTTACTCGATTGCAAACCCCCCACACCCCACAACCTTATTGTTTGGGTGAGCTTTGGAACCCTAGAACCAAAAAGAGGTTAAGTGCATCAAAATGGCCCCCAAAATAGCTAGAACCACGAGGGCTAAAGCTACAGCCGGTGCGAGTACCTCAAAGAAGAGAAAAACTACCAATTTCGTTGAGAACCAAACCTCGGAGATTTTGGCCCGTCGACCACAAGTCCCACCTCATGATGAACCACCAACCCCAGAGGAGGTATGCAATTCCTGTTTGAATTTTGCAGGTGAAGAACAACAGAATTACATGAAGGAACTACACAAAAAAATTCAGCCCAATAAGTTTTTCAGTAAGCAAGCACTGATTAAACTTGAAATTCTCGAGTCGCTCAAGGGAAAAGCGAAGGTGATTGGGTGGCCGAGGATGCTCAGTTGGAGAGTTCCGATGTTTGAAGACCTCACCCGAGAGTTCCTGGCGACTCTCGTATTCATTGAAGACAACAGGTTCATGTACTTCAGGTTATGCAATCGGCGATTCTTAATCGAGAAGGGCGACCTCACCTACATCTACGACTTCGATGACAGAATTAAGGAAGCTGAGAAAAATTTTGCATACAACAAACCAGAGTCAGTAGCAATGTGGAGTGAGCTGACCGGGGAAGATACATTTAGAGGGCGGAATTATGCATCAACACTCCCGAATGAAGAAAGGGAATTGGTATATGTGCAGAGGGTGCTTTCGAGCTTCCTATTCGGACGAGGGATGTCAATTGAGAAGATTAACGCTAAGGAGCTCAAGATACTCTATGCCTTAAAAAAGGGGATGAGAGCCCCGTGGGAAGATGGCTTGTGGTCGCACTTCCAAGAGTTGGCAAAGAGAGAAAAAGGCGACATCTTGTGCGGGGCACTGGTGACCCAACTGGCCTTATCCATACCACTTGATATTGATGAGAAGATTTGGTATGAAGATCGAACAGAGGCAAGTGCCCTGGATAGCGAAAGAAGAGAAGTGGTAACGGAGGCGGGATTTATCAAGCTCCAACAAATCTATGAAGAGATAGACAACCCTGGAGGTCAGAAGAAGAAGAAGGTTCACAGAGCAGGAAGCAGCCGGTCGGCTGAGGAACCGCAAGTGGTATTAGAGGTGACGGAGGACGAAAAGGTAGGAGCAGAGGAAGAGTACGAGGACGTGGACTCCTTAGAGGCCAGATTTCAAATGTTGAGCTACGACTTCTACCAATATCGGGAAACAAATGAGGAACATTGGAGGACCAGTGAAGAGCACTGGGCGGACTACTACAGGCGTCAACGAGAGGAGGACCTGTACAAGGAAGAAATGGCAGCGAAATATGAGCGCATGATCAAAGCAAGTGAGGAGTCCACACAGGCGATGACCGATCTGACAGTCCTAATACGGGCTAACTTTCCGCAACACGGACAAGCACTCTCCTCAAGTCAAGGCCATTACCCAGGATTCTTCAATCCGGGTGCAGGTAGCCACTAACCTGTTTAATTCCAAAAGAACACTTGCCATGTAAATATGTTTGAGTCCGTGTCATTTTGTGTTTGTAGTTGTGTCAAGACTTAAATCATGTTGGAATGTCGATAAGAAGCATAATATTTTGAGCCGGGTGTCTAATTCCTGAGGATGAGATCGTTGTTTACTTGAACAGTTGACTGTGCATGTGGAGCCGTATGTGGGTCGAAAACTTGAGTAAATATTGTTTGCTTACGGGTGGGGGAGTTGTGGTGACCTTTACTCTATTATCACCCAATGCACATATAGTAACCACAAGCTGTACGTATATCTTGAGAGTCCGGTTAGTGCTATCGACCGTCTAGGAGCACCCCGGGGAGAGATTTCGTAGGCCATCTTTGGAACGTTTTAGCCCAAAAGAGCCTACCTTGAACATGATGTGCCCCTAGTACCCGATGTTGAGCCAAATAGCCGTTTTCTTGACCCTTAACATTATAAGCCTATGTGTCCTTTCGTTTCTATATCCACCAATCATTTAGAACCTTTGCATCAATGCTTAGTTGCTTACTTGAGTGGGGGTTTCGAGTTGGGACAACTAGATCATGTTTAGGAATGGGGGGGAGGAGGGGAATGTCAAGGATTTGGGAGAATTGAGAAATAAAAAAATAAAAAATAAAAAAAGAGAAAAATGGGTTAAGTTGAAAAGCCTTGCAACGGTACAACTTTCGAACTTGGGCATGCAAAAAAAATGATGATAATAACAGCAGCCCAAATCCGAAGAAAGCCGATCTTCAAAGAAAAAAATAAAATAAAAAAATGGATATTTCGGGTTTAAAAAGTCAAAAGTTGCAAGGTTACAATTGCATTATTAAAGGAAAAAAAAAATCGGGATCAAAAAGGTAAGGGAGTCGAGTGCGTTGCACGATAGGTGAATGAAAGGATGAGAACCACTAGGGGAGCGATTGTGTATTTGGGTTTATGAGGAAAAGCAACCTAGTATTGATGCGTTTATTGACCTTTTGTTTGTTTTTAATCCTCTAAAAAATTCCTACCCGAACCTAAGCCTAACGTGACAAGCCATTTGATTAAGTCCTACACGTGGAATCGCCCGGGACCCTGAATTTTTCCGAAAGCGAGGAAACTTCGGGTCGAATATAGTAATCGGTTAGCTTAAGGTTGAGGATGGTGCGTGCGTGAACGCATGTGTGTATTGTTGATAGTGGAATTTTAGTAACTGATGGTTTCTTCTCTCCTTAAGTTTTGGTATTTATAAAAGTGTCTCGAGCCCGTATGTCTTTGAGTCCACAGTTAAAGGTTCATATGGTAGTGATGAGGACATTTGATGTCGAAAAGCTCACAAACATGCTATGAATTGACATTCCAATATGCCGACAGTCTAGTTGAGTCTTTATTGATTTTTTTTTTTTGGGTTGGGGGTTCTTTTCTACAAAACCCTCGGGAGAAGACCAAGCTCCCCCTACGGAGTTAACTTCGGGGTTTGCTTGTATTGCACACTCGGTCAATTCTGCGCAAAGCTTACACGTTTATCATGGACGATAAACCTTTAAGTTGGGGGTGTTGATGTGGGTCCGTATGGAGTCCCTTATCATTGATCCGCCCCCACATTTAGAGCCGGATTGGCTTCGTCCCGGGCTTAAAGAGCCCAATTTGTACCACTTTTACGCCCTCGGGTGTGTTGGTGTAAATGTGCAGATTACAGGTAAAAAGGGTCAATAAACCGAGCGAACGCGAGGAGTCGGGAAAGCAAGATAGCAAGAGAAAATGAATGGGCAGAAGTGACGATCGTTACATTGATGTAACGATCGTTACAGTGATCGTTACACTGTTCAAATTCGAGACAGTGAGTTCTAACGAAGCTGTAACGATGGTGTAACGCCGCTGTAACGACGATGTAACGATCGTTACACCACTGTAACGATCGTTACACCTGCCAAACGCAAAAGGGACTATTTACTGCAGACTCGACGGGTTTTTAAGGACCTAGAGAGTATTGGGAGAGGAGACGAGCTACAGCAGAGAGAAAGAAACGAACTTGATCAAGCAAGGAGCAATTGGGGGCATTTGAGAGAAGCTCTAATCCGCTCAAGGGAGATCAAGGTGCAATCACACGACGCGTAGCAACCCAAGGATCAAGAGGGCTTCCATCTTCACATATTTTCAACCTTTTGGTTGTAGGGTTCCTTGTCTACTCTCTTATACATTGTTTCTATGATTTGTGGATCTAGCACCATGATTATGGGCTAACTACCCTTAATCATGGGTGCTAGGTTTCGAACTATGTTACTTTGAGAATTTTAAATTATGAATTAAGTATTTTGTGCATGTATGATTGATTCAGAGTTCTTAATGCTTGCGATAGTCATTGACGAATGATTATTGTTTGATAGAGTCATGTTATCCAATCCGAGAGGACCGGTGGGTGGCGAACTTGCTTCGAGTCGAAAAGGTTCAAGTCTTCGGAACCTTTACCCTTTTTATGCATAGCATAACGCGGGTTCTTGTTAGTGATATCCCTGAGAGGGGTGGAAATTATCCCGAGCCTAGATTAACACCACACCGAGAGGAGGTGTTAGTGACATTGTTGCATAAGGTTCAGCATATTCACATTTTACTAAGCCCATAGTTGAGATTATCTTAATGACATAGTGACCTAGCACCCATGGTTCCACGTCTGAATAGTTTCTATATAGCGCCTCGCATTTACTGTTATAATTTATATAAGTTAAAAAGGCATATCAAATTAGTTGTTATCTACGTATCACTGATCTCCTGATATAAGCTGATGTTATAAGTTGATCTCTGTGGATTCGACCCGGTCTTACCGGTTATCACTTGTAACGACCGCGTGCACTTGCGCGTTATCGGGTGCTGGTAGACCACTGTCTACGGGCCCAACAACATACTCATATGTCGGCACATGAAATCACATCCTCAGACGGAAGGATCATTGAGGTCACTATGTAATGAGTGACGAGTTTGACTCAGTCTTACGTCTCCTGTAAAAGGGTTACAATAACGACTGTGATTGGCTCGATCATGAGTTACGTGAGTTGACTCAATAGATCGCTGAAGGATTTATCCCTCATACGGACGTGTGAGCAGATATCAGTTTAGGCCACTTGATGAGTACAACTGAAATACAATAGTATGGCCATGCAGTCGATACGTAGTATCAGTTATAATTCAGTTAACTCAGAATTAAGAAACATGACAATGGAACGAGGATGACTTGTCTATGCCTCGTGGTTGTCAAATATATCAAGAGGATAAAAGGATAGATTCATGTACGACAAGGTTAAGTCAAAATCTCGATAATCACAAGCGTTGGGTAATCATGATGTCTTGCTAGAGGCCACTCATGATGGAAAAGGGTAAAATGGTAATTTTACCAGTCCGCCGATGTGTCGTGTGCCTAGAGGGTCACACACTAAAGGTTTATTAAAACGGATGGAATCATATGAAGGAATCTTGAGAGAGACAAAATCCGTTTTTGGATTAAACCGGATTACACCAATTTCGATTTAGGACTGAACCGGAAATCAAGAACGGTTTAGCCGGACCAATCAATTATAATCTAATTAAATAGATTTAATTAATTTAGCTAAACTGGGCCTAGCCAGAATGGGTTAATCCAGAATGGGATTCTCTACATAGTTAATTAAAAGCTTTGGTCTTTAAGCCCATTAAGACCTTTAATTAATTATTGCCTAAAAAGGGTTATAAAAGGAAATTTTTCAAGTGTGAAAAAAAGGGAATTTTTTCCACAAACCCTAGCTGCTCTCCTCTCTCTCTCTCTCTTAGCCGACCGGCCACCCTCCCTCCTCCTCGCTCCGTCCGTTTTGCTTGCTTCGATCTTCTAGTAAGGATCGTTGTGAGTATCCTCGGATTGCTCTTCATGTGTGGACGATCTTTAGAGGTTACTAAATACTATTTAGTAACAAAGAGATTTTAATCAAAGGTAATATTCAACTTTTGATTCTAGCCTAGATCTCATGATCAATTCATGATCATGCAAGCTCCTTATTAATTCGGATATTTGAGGTTAATTTCTTGTATGTGCATGAAATTAATTGATTGGAACCCTCAAATAATTTCTTCACATTTTATGTACAAACCCTAACCATGAATTACATGGACTTGTAATTGGATGTGTTCCTACCTTGGTTCTCTCAATTGGAGCGGTGAGCCTTCGTTCACTTCAATTGAGGGAATATGAGGATCCTGGTTCAGATTCTAAGTTTTAGTTACAGACAAGTGTTTTATAACTAAATCTCCAACCTAAGTTTTAATGAAATAATGATTAAAATTTCTTTTACCATGTAGAACTAAATGGAAAACACAAAACAAGAAAGTAATAGCGCATTGAGAAGTCCGGATTGAGAGGGACAGGCTCAAGGGCGTGAATTACTCAGACTGAAATAGAAACTCGAGGCTTGTACTCAAGCATGAACGCAAGTACTATATCCTTACACATGAACCACCTGTTGAGCCACCGCTGAACACCGCTAGGCCACTAAGGATACTTATCAAAAGTTCCTTAGTGAGCAAATTGACGTGTCATACATTATGATGGGCAGTATGGTGTTAGAGTTGCTGAAGTAGTTCATGAACATTTCAGATGACCCTCATGCCTGGAAGACAGAGGTCAAGGAAATGTTCAAGGAGAAAGCTCGTGTCAAAAGATATGATACTTTCAGAGAACTTATCTCCTGCAAGCTTAAGGCTGGAGCCCTGTTAGTCCCTATGTCTTGAAGATGAAATATCTTAAGATGAAATATCTTCAGGAACATCTAACCAGACTCGGTTTTGATGTTCAGAAGGAAATGCTGCAGTCACTTCCAAATACATATAGTGATTTCGTAGTGAATTACAATATGCATGACACGGAAAAGTCCTTGACAGAGCTTCGTGGGATGCTTGTGACCGCTGAAAAGAACCTCAAGGCAAGACCAATTAGGTCCTTATGGTCAACTAGAAGGTCAGCTTCAAGAAAGCTGAGCAGGGTAAGGGTTAGGCCCCTGAGCACCTTGCAGGGCAGATTAGACACCCCAAGGGTTCAAAGTTTCAAGCAGCTCCCAAAGCTGCTGTGAAGGCTAAGGAAAAAATGGAGGAGTTTTGATATCACTGCAATGAGCCAGGACACGGGAATAAGGATTGCAAGCGATACAAAGATCATGTAATGAAGAGTGGGGCATCCACGTCTTCAGGATCGGGTATTTACGTTGTTGAGCTTAATCTCTATGACGTAAATAAGTAAAGGCTTAAATCTGATGATTTAAACCAAATTGTAATCTGGCATTATCGTTTAGGGCACGTAGGCGAGAAACGCATTTCAACACTTCACAAATGTGGACTTTTAAGTTCATTTGAATTCACTCAAATTGAAAGATGCGAATCTTGCCTAATGGGCAAAATGACAAAGGCACCTTTCACGAGTTTAAGTGAAAGGGCGAGTGCCTTGTTAGGTCTAATACATTTTAACGTGTGTGGACCTATGAGTACTTAGGCCAGAAGAGGGTTCAACTAATACTTGACCTTGGAAACGGCCGCATTTATTTTGAATCGGGCTCCGACGAAGACAACGAAAGAACACCTTGTGACAGTCATTCTGACTCCCATTACCGTGGATGCGCGCGCCTTCGAGTAGTATTCATTGGGATGCGAGCTGAATGAGGTGATCAATTTTATTTGGATGTGTGCGCCTCCGCGTAGTAGCCAAATAAGAACTGGACCAGAGTCACAGAAGGTACACCACATGACACTCATTACGACTCCCGTTGCCGTGGATGCGTGCACCTTCGCGTAGTATTCAATGGGATGCGAGCGGGATGAGATGGTCAGTTTTATTTGGATGCGTGTGCCTTCGCGTAGTAGCCAAATGAGAAATGGACCATAGTCATGTATGGTGTGGAAAACATCCTAATATGTTTTTCCTAATGATATGGGTTGCAGAGTTGCTTGCATCCAAATCAGACAAGTGTGTCTTCGTAAGGTATCCTTGGGAAACTAAGAGATACAACTTCTACAAACCCATCGAGAATAGAGTTTTTGTTGCTCAAGGAGGGGTATTTTTGGAGAAAGAATTTATTTCCAAAAAAGCTAGTGGGAGTCACGTGCATCTCGAAGAAATTCGAGAGGGTACGGAACAACCTGAAGCATATCAGGAGCATGTTATGCAAGATGTAGAAGTACAGGAGCCTCAGATGGTCATAGATGAAGAATCAATCCCTACAAAAACTTCAGATGGTCCAATTCCCTACAGAAGTGTCTAATGCGTCGAGTCTAAGCGATCATAAATTGGTTTTTGGTTTTATAAAAAAAAATAAATATCAACACGAGCATGCAATATATGAAAGCGTCACCAATCACAAACGCCCACTCACAGAAATATGCAATTAATACAAGAGTAATCAAATATATAAAGGCGATCGGGGAGTCGGGATTTCGAGGGATATATGCTTTAACCAATTTTAACAGATTCGATTATTAATTACGGGAAAGCAATTTTAAGAAATGAAATTAAGTGTTGAGAATCCCAGACCTATCCCAAACATATCTCTTGTTTGCAAGGGTTTCGTCTAATTAAAATAACGTATTCATGCCATTTAACTAAATTACCTAATTAGGGTCATCTTGAAGGCCGTGTAGGGATCTCCATCCTTCACCCTGGCGCCCTATTGATGTAAACCGTACCCGTGGTATATGTATCCCGTCACAGATTGCAATTATGAAGTCGTCACAAATCTATTTACAACCCCAAGACACGCCGTTTAGATTCGGCCCCCAAATGCTACGGTCCACCTGGGTCGATTTCTATCGTCTCTCTTCCTAGATTTAATCTAAACTCAAGCCTACCCGGGAGAGCTAGCATTAAGTTCACATTCAGAGTCTTAATCCATTTCACAAATCCAATAATTTTAACCATGAATAATTTAATTAATCACGTTTATATCCCCATTCATCCCTTTCCCGACCTAAATACTTAGCTACTCATGGCATAAATCACACAATTCATCATGCAATTAAACACAACCATAAAGTTCACAAAAATAAAACCTCAATTTAATTTTAATCTAAATATTCACACAATCATACTAATCCCAATTACAAACTTAAAAATAAACCCAATCAATCTACTACCAACCTCACAACGAGCCTCTAATCTTCCTCCAAATCCGCTTCAAGTCGTCTCGTTGTCGCCTCCAAGTGATCACCCACGATCCTCCCCTTCTCTCTACCTCCAAACCACTCTAACCTAAGTCTAATTCTTAAATATGGGTCCTTATTTCGTTGGTAGAGGGGGGGGATTAAGCGGTAAAATGATAAAAGGCTATACACTGTGAAGCGTCGCGTTCGACCCAAATGGACTGAAACCGTCAGTGGCAACGACGAGACACACGTTCCAGATTTCACTTGAGAAGTCTGGGTATGTCTTATCGAAGTTTCTCCATTCTTCGCCGTCCAAAGGATGTTGTAGTGCATCATCATCCGTCCTCTCTCATTCCCAGTGCCATCTCATCCACTTAGCTGTCTCCGGTGTCATAAATAAACGTCGCAACCGATCGGTCAATGGGATGTACCACATGCTCTTTATCACCACATTTGATTCTCCTTCTACTTCGTATGGAGGCTCACCACAATGCTTGCACTATGTTAGTTCTACGTCATCATCACCATAGTACAACATGCAGCCGTAGTAACATGCATCGTACTTCACGCACGACATCTCTATCTGCTTTAATTTCTGTTTTGCTTCGCTTTGTCTTCACGTACGCATCCGGCTGGGGTAATATGCTGGAAATTTCCGCAGCGACCTCGTCAAATGTCGTGTCCGTCATGAGAGTTTTGTGCTTGATAGACATAATCCTTAATAGTGCTGCTAAAAATGTGTCTGCACTACCTTCGTACAATAGGGTCTGCAGTTCTGCCACCAATTTCTTGTATTTCGCTGTAGTTGCTCTAGAAGCTGCCTCGTCAACCTTGTCCAACAGACAGACAACTCTAGATGGATCCACATCGTCTACGAACTGCTGCAAATGATTCACACCAGGACTTGGATGTGGAAAATATTGTGCGCTAGAATCGGCATACTGATTCCTGTTGCTACTCTCCCCGACGTCTCTAACTTCCCCATGAGCGGTCTACACGGTATAATTTGACATGAACCATTTCTTCAGTATATGGTTGCAAATAGATGGCATTGCGTGATTATGAACATTGCGACATCGACTGCACGGGCACTTATATGTGTCTGGCCCAAATTTTTTGCCATTTGCCCTCGCAAAAGTCATGAAACTAGCTAGGCCATCAAGAAACACTAGATCATTTCTATCTGTCAGTTTCATCCATCTTCGATCCATTTGTTCAGATGTATATATAGCTACAATTAGATCGAGATACAAAACAAATTACTTTAAATACAAAACAAATATTTCACACTTATTTGAAAAATATAAAAAATACACCGAAATATTGTCGAAAAGACATAAATGACCCCATTCTCGATCAAAAATACCCTTACTTCGGTCATAAATGGCCGAAATACCCTTCACAGTTCAAAAATGAGCAAAATACCTTTATTTTGGTCGGAAATGATCGAATACCCTTTAATAGTCGAACTAACCCTCATTCTGTTAGAAATGACTAAAATGCCCTTGAATGATACTTACTAACCTAAATGCCCCATTTCGGTTGGAAATGAATTTAATGTCATTTAATGGTCAAAATGACTAAGATATTCATCATATTATTCCTTAATTTTCACTAGTTTATAAATGAAATTTGGAATCGGGGAATTTGAAGTACCTAATGTTATCGTGCAATAATTAATAATGGATCTAATATTCGATAAACAAGTTACATTATTGAGATAAACTATAAATTGTAATCTATATATGAGTCGTTCGTAAAGAATATACATAACTTATATTCGGTCGGTTCAATGTTGGCCGCAGTTTCTCCTATTTCTCTCTAGATCATCAAAGTTTATAAGTGTTTCAGATAAATTAAAGTTGGGAAATGTTCAATTTATAGATTTTTTTTTGACTTGGGGTTGCGTACACAACATGTACGCAGCCTTAATCACAACGACCAAAGTAATCGTTCCTGGCTGTTGGCAACGACCAATGGTGTAACGGTCAAATTATGAGGCCGCATACAAGTCTACGCAGCCAATTTGCGATGCGTAAAACTTCCTATGCAGCCAATTCGTGTTGCGTACAAAGTTGTACGCAACCCGAACTTGGATTAACTGCGTGTAGTGTTGTGCGCAACGCGAATTGGATGCGTACGTTGCAATTGTACGTAGCCCGTTTATACCAAATGGTGTGGTGAATGTAGAGATCTTAAAGTATATAATAAAAATTTCAAAATAAATGAGTAATTATTTGTTGAAAGAAATTGTTGGAAAAAAGATAATATTATGTTTGTGGTCAAATTAGGTGTGAGTAAGGTTGTTCACCGTTCAATTTTAAGAAAATACAAAAAAAACTGAAACCAAAATGAATTTGTTTCGGTTTGATTTTGAACCTGTCAATTTATAATTTAGTTCGGTTAAGTTTCTTATGAACCGAATTTCCTGAAAGTCACACATATAGGCCGTTTTAACTTATTATTTGACTTACAGATTTTCGGTTCAATTTCATTTGAACAGATTTTCATGAAATTCTCACATTTGGGGTTGGTGATTTATAATAAGTGTTATAAATCCTCGATACTGGCCGATATACCGGCGATATATCGGTTCTTGCAAGCTTTCCGAGAAGAAACGGTCGATACCAGTGTAAATATCGGTCAAAATTGCTAACCAAGTAAAAATAAAAATTAATCCCAGTTTAATCCGGTCCAAATCAATTAATTTTGGTCTACTCCAATTTAAATAAGTTAATTATGTTCTCATCCAATCTAATCCAGTCTTATTTGGTTTACCTAATTAATTCTGGTTTGAAATTTAGCTTAATAAACAACAACAAAAAGTCATACTCCAATTTACTATTTTTTTCAGTTTCACGTTTGAACTTCAAGATTATTGACAATTTGATATTAAAAATGATTAAATATCATTCATTTTGTCTTTAATAAATAATAAATATGAATATATATATATTTAATTAATTAATATTACAAAACGCATTTTACCGCGTCTTCTCGTGATCTCCATGAATTTACCAAATCTCCATTTTTGTCAGCTGACCGATATATTCCCGTGAACGCGATCCGAGTTCCATAACTAAATCTATAAATATTCGTTCGATTTTGAACCAAATAAATTTAAGAGGTAATGATAGTTGACTACACCCAACTATGTCACGTTTCAAATTTAATACTCCAACTTCCAGTTTTTCATTTAGGGTACCCTAAGTTTAAATAAGCGACATTTAGCTCAACGTTTGTTAAATTTAAATGAATTGGTCTGTTAAAATGTCTAAAATTCCCTCAATAGTTTTGGTCTGTTAAACCGGTCTGATTGGTTCAATTGATATGATTATGAAATGACTATTTTACCCCTAATTGATCAAACAATTTAACTTATGGGTTGAGGGCAAATTTGACTTTTTGTAATTCTTAAATAATTAAATAATTATATTATTATTAATTATTACTAAAAATTAAATTATTATAAAAACTAAAATTTTAATTGAAAAGTCAAATATGCCCTCAATTTGATTTCTAATTTTCAAAAAGAGCCATTGGCTCTTCGTCTTCTTCGTTGCTCGGCCCGTGGACGTCTCCGGCAAGAGCGAGCGGCCAGGCCGTCAGAGCACCCCTGCACGACGAGGCGGTCCTCGTCGTCGACCTCTCTGCTGCTCCAATCCGCCTTCAACGCCATCGTCTGTCGAGCTCGTCATCCATGAATGAGGGGTTGAGGAGCCTGAACCAGATCTAGCCGAATCGAGTTCTCGGATTCGACCTCCGTCGAATCGGTCGCGAGGCCTCTGTCGTGAGCTCTCCGCATCGTCGCGAGGTCATGGCCACCGTTGCGGTTGTGATTGTGCAGGTGTAGTAGCCAGTGGATGCCAATATGGTGTGGTTGCAGCCCATAGCATGTGATGGTTGGTTTGGCTATGGCTTGCTTCAGTGGATGGGCATGGCTAAAATGGGTTAATCGGAGAGCTCGATGATGCGAAGAGCTTGCGACGGAGGCCTCACGACGGATTCGATGGAGGTTGAATCAGAAGTCGAATCGGAGAGCTTGGGAACGGAGGTCGAATCGGAGGCCTCGCGACGGATTCGACGGAGGTCGAATCAGAGAGTTCGACGATGCGGAGAGCGGTGGGAGGAGGCGGCGGTCGGAGCAAGCGACCGGAGACGGGAGTGGTGGCCGGAGACGGGAGTAGGGGGAGGGTTTCATTAGGGAGGTTAATTAGGTTAATTAGATTAATTAATGATTAATAATCATATATAATTAATAATAATATTATATATTTAAATTTTAAAGAATTATAATTATTATTTGTGTAAGTGAAAAGTAAGATTTACCCTCAATTTATTGATTAAATTGGGTATTCAATTAGGGGTAAAATAATCATTTCATAATTATATTAATTGAACTAATCAGACCAAAACTATTGAGGGTATTTTAGACTTTTTGACAGACCAATTCAGTTAGATTTAACAGACGTTGGGTTAAGTGTCGCTTATTTAAACTTGGGATACCCTAAATAAAAAATAGGAAGTTAGGTATTAAATATGAAATGTGTAGTCAACTGTTATTGCCCATAAATTTAATTATTTTTTGAATCAATTCTGGCAGATTTAGTTCTTTTTGGATACCCAAGGTATGTTGGAGTGAAGGGAGGGAAGTAGGCATTTGGTTGGAGTTCAGAAATTCGAAAAAGGAGACCTAAATATTCCAATAGTGTGGATGCATTTGTAGCTGTAGCTATGACGATAGCCCCCTTTCTTTCCTGTACCGTCAACATCCTACTATCTTGTAACTAGCAACTTTCAGTTATCATCTTTCTCCCCAAAGTACCCCTCCCTTTTCCATGAATACCATTCAAGAGAGTTGGGTTGGGTGCTCCCACTTTGTCTGAGAAGGCACATTGTTGTAATTCAAGTTGAAGTAGTGTTGTGCTTGTGGGATAAACCTGGGAACCTGCGCTTTTCTCTCTCTGCTGCAACTGCTAATCTCAAGCAACACTCCACATCTGTGGTCGACACCTGTCCTCCTCCTCCACCATTGAGATTCTGAAAACGACCTCTTGTCTCTTGAACCCATTCAACACCCTCCTCCTCCTCATGCTGCTACTTCCATGGCGTCCCTGACTCCCGGCGTCCTCTCCAAGCTCCTCCACAACGCTGGCAACCGCCACGCCAAGGTCACCGGCGAGCACCGCTCCGCCCTCCTGCAGGTCATCGAGATCGTCCCGGCGCTCTCCGCCGCCGACCAACCCCCCTGGCAGAGCACCGGCTTCTTCCTCAAGCTCTCCGACTCCCTCCACTCCGCCTACGTCTCCATCTCCGACCAAGACATCGACCTCATCCACTCCGACAAGCTCCAGCTCGGCCAGTTCGTCTACGTCGCCTGGCTCGACTCCGGCTCGCCCGTCCCGGTGCTCCGGGGCCTCAAGCCCGTCCCCAAGAGGCGTCCCTGCGTCGGCCACCCTACCGATTTGGCGCCCACCGATTTGCTGCCGGCCAAGGACAAACCGAAGAGGTTGGTCTTCGATGAAGCCAAGCCAAAGAATGCGAATGTCAGGGCTGGGGAAGGTCGGGACATGAGGAGGTTGAGCTTGGATTCGGCCAGGAAGGCTTGGGATAATGCCTCAACCACGCCCAAGAGCGGTGCTAAGACCACGCCTCGTTTCAAATCCAAACACACCTTCACCTCTGCTTCGGTAAGTTCTCCTCTGTTTTTCATAAAGTTTGCATTTTTTGGTATGACCCATCTTGCTTTTGCAATGCTCAGTGTCTAAGTTTGTGGTTTTTACATTTTGGGTTTCTTTTCCTAGCCCTGCTATTATGGTTACAACTTTGCTCATTTTTTTTATGCCAAGCTAAAGTTTTTATGTCATTGCTTCAGTTTGTTGATTGTCTGTGGTAATTGTATCTGGATTCCTCAAATATTTTGAATGACTGTTTACAACATTTAAGGTGCTGATACGATATTGGGCACTTTTACTCGTACTGAGAATTGGTTGTTGAGTTGATATTCGCTTGCTAATGTATGATTACTACGAGGGAATGACTTCAATGTTTGATGTGTTTTGAGGATTTGAAGTAGAATCTCATATTTCTTGTTGTATTGCAGGTTTCTTCTGACAAGAAGGCTTCTCCAAGGAGAGATTCCTTGTTGTTGAAAAGCCTAAGTTTGAATAATTCACCATTGAAAAACAAAAATGACACATTCCTACCAAAATCAACAAGCAAGCCTTCAAGGAAAGATGCAATAAACCCGTCGTGTGAAGTCAGAATTCCTACCCATTTAAGTAAGGTGCCTGTCGGTTCTGATCAGAAAATTCCATGGGATGCACTTCCGCGGGCCATTCATAATCTTGGAAAGGTATGTTATTTACAATCTTGTGATGCGTATCTCAGCAAGAATAAAATCTCAGCTTGTGTAATTGATACTTGCAGGACAGCGTGTCTCACAAGAATGCTGCATTTCTAGCTGCTGTTCAAGCACTAGAAGAAGCATCAGCTTTAGAGGGTGTCATTAATTGCTTGAGGTATGCATTTCAAGATTCCCTGCTAAGTTTTCTGTTTTTTCTTCCAAACTGTATCGGGCTTGCTTCTTGGTGGCACTTAGACGCATAATCTTGCTCGTCTGTTCTTGGCAAGATGAACATACTAATTCAAGCTCCATACAGTAAGTGTCTCATTAATCACTACCCGACAGCCCTAAGCTCTTATATCTCTTGCCTACTTAATCTACTTGTATTGAAGTACAATTCTGGAAGCCTCTTGAGCATAATATGGAATTGTGCAGGAGAATGATGGTTGTAGTTTTGAAATGGGCCATTGCCCTCATTCTCTTAAGCTCTAAAACATATATTAGGGAACCTAAAACAGGCTGACTTTCTGGAGCAAAATTTACCACAATTCAAATGTTCTATCTTTAGCATTAAATTTGGACCCAATAATACTGTGAAAGATGGGTAAAGACGGGAACATTGGTCTTGTATCATGAAATGGGTTTAGAAGGTAGTATTGATAAGTGCTTAAAGTTTCACCTAACTTTTACCGTAGTGAATGTTTGGGGTTTCCATCTTAAGTTATTTAGGTGTTGTAAACAGCTTAGGAAGTGAACAGTTTGAGGATTGCGAATTGCATATTTATGAGTTTGCGTTGAGGGAACCAGAAATGTTAAACTTTTTCCTATTCTTTTATTAATTTCATAATGGTACATCACTGATGTGGGTGACAAAAGATGAATTGAAATTCAGCCATCATGATAAGCCTCCTTCACATTTCTTGTGTTCGATCGTTGTGATAAATTATTTCTCTCATTTATCCAAAAGATTTTTATATGTGGCTTCAAAATTCATGAATATAGGATCTCATCTATTGTTTGGTAAGTTAATCTTCTGGATCACATGCTCGTGTAGTCACTTATACTTGGGTTGGTCTTTTATTGGCTGTTCACATTGGTCTGATGGTGAAAATTCCTATTATAGTTATATGGCAATAGAACAAACTTTGGCTGTAGCCCAATTCTTATTCATGGTGAATTACTAGGCTGTGGTTGCCCAAATTTACATGCATATATGTAGAAATAATGTTATGCTATTTCTCTCCCCTACATGACATTCTGTTTCAGCTTGTTTGAATATGATGATTTTTTTGACAAGTCCTGAATATAACAATTAAGATACCTTTTTCCAGTGCATTTGCCAAACTCTGTGAGTCCTCACAGCAAGTCACCGCTGGACAGATAGTAGAGCAATTTCTTGACCTCCATCAGAGCATGCAGAGGGCATCAATGGTGGTTATTTCTGTAATCAACACAAGACTTCCTGGATCAAAAGCTACTACTCCGCCATGTTCACCGACAGACGTGCACACAAATGTAACTAACAAGAATGCCACATCATGGGTTCGAGCTGCTATAGAATCTGATCTTTCCAAGTTCAGTTTGTTCAAGAAGAGCGAAATGGTGAAAGGTGAGAGTAGCCATGTAGTTATCTTAGAGAATTCTCAAAAGGATTCAAGCCCTGAGAGTCAGTCACCTAGAACAAAACAAAGCCCCAAAGATCAAAGGGGGTTCTTATCTGATTCAAGTGGTAGGGCAATCCGATCTCCTTCAACACGTAACGGCACAGCTACAAAAAGAAGTGATACTGAAAGGAAGGACTGGTGTAGTGGCATCGGATTAAAGGAGGCTGCCATTCTAGCACAAAAGCTGCTCTTGGCTTCTCGAGAGTGGTTCTTGAAGTACTTGGAGTCCTCTCTAGGAAGTGAATTTGGATTAAGCAAAGAGGAAGGAAGGACTGAAATTGCAGTCCTCCTTAGGCAGCTAAAGAGAGTGAATCAGTGGTTGGATGACCTGGTCGGGGGCAAAGTCGAAACAGACGAGAGAATAGAGGTTTTAAGGAACAAGTTGTATAGGTTCCTATTGGAGCATGTGAATTCCAGCTAGATATAACATTATTAGGATCAGAACTAACAACAAATTCGGTTAGAGATCAGTATACAGTTAACATTCTATTCCTTAAATGACATCTTCTTGTAGGTGTTGCTAATTTCGGAAATCATGATGAACTTAATGTAATAATCTCTTGGAATCAGGTGGATTATGTTAGATTGACAAAGTAACTGTTCTTGAATGCTGATGCACATTGCATAACTTAACTGTAAAAGAGGAAGCAGAAGTAAAAGACAAGGGAACCACTAAACTTATATATAATGTCCTTCAAGTCTAACCATATATATATATATGTATATACTTTACTTGGATGATCAGTTAGTCAATAAATGGGTATAAGATGATTCAGTATTGGCTGATTTGGTGGTGTGCTTCTGGGTAGCATTTCTTGCCATAGCTCTCAGTCCTCTACATGACTTCATGTGTTTGTGCAGTTTCTCTGGCTTGAATGTCTTCCCACATTGCCTACGGTACATCGTATTCTTGTCAGTGCAAATCAAACAAACCAATCACTAATTCTGATACAAAGCATAAGATTACTTCACTTTTGTAAAAATATTCTATTTGTCCAAATAATCACCCAATTAAAATTTCCTATAATTCTCAATTTATTTTATTCATTAATATTTAGAAGACTCTTTCTGATCTACCGGGGCCTCTAACATTTGTTTTTAGGAGCCACAGAGAGCTTGGGTTGACTCTTATGTAATGACCTCATCTCAACAGTTACAACATCATTTTATATATTAAAGTTGACTTAGAGGAAAACATTATTTGTTTTGAAAAAAGAAAAAAGCGTTGGAGGTAACTTACGAACAAGTGGGGCCACGAACAGGCCTGTAAGAAGAAGCACAAGCTGGTTTCTTCTGGCTCTGTTTCTGTGTATTTTGTTGGTGGCTATACCCTCCCAATTTCTCAGCTTTACAAATGTGATGATTATTAGTTTGGTTGTTGTTGGAGCGCATCACCAGCACCGAGTCGTTTGTGTCCGAAGCGCCGCACCTTAGTAGGTTCCGGAACAGACGTCTCTTGCTGCCCCCAATTCTAATATGATCATCATCGTTGTTGCTGCTTGTCTTTTTCATTAGAATGGTTTCCAAATTCTTCTTCTCTTCCTCCTGTTCAATTGATTCGTCCGTCACAGACGACCTTTCCGACCCAGATAAAGCTGCTTCCTGCTCTTGCTCTTTCATGCTACACCCTTTCTCTTCATCGTATGAGCAGTCATCTGAATTATACAAAAGGTAATTAATTCCACGAAATTGAGGTCAAGATGAAAATGTAATAAACACATTACCGTGGGAGGAAGGGACAATCTCTGAGCCTTTGAGCACAAATTCGTTGTCGGAGATTGGCGTGATGAGGTCATCATCTCGCAAATCCTGCCACACATAACCCTTGCTGTACCTCCTGAAACACAGTCAATTCATTATTGGTTATGATAAAACAAATGTCAGATTGTTAACTTGAATAAACAATAGTCACCTCTTGTAGGACCAAGAGAAGGAGTCAGGCATGGCCTTGCCTCGCAGATCCGACAGCCACTTCTTTACATCTTGAAAGCCCAAGAAGAAAGAAATAAAAGAGAGAGAGAGAGTTATTGATTGGTAGAGAAAACAGAGGAGGGAGGGAAGACATAAATACCGCGAAGATAGAGTCCATTAGTGTGGAGATGGGAGATGCGGATGAGATGGGGTTGCTCGATTCCACCGGTGCGACTCAGGAAGTATATGATGTGCACTCTCCGGAACTCTCCACCTTTACACTCCATCGCTCTGAATCTGATACACAACAATCAAATCTTGTCCATAAATTTAATGTCAAAAACAATTATGGGTTTTTGAAGAGCTATATGTATATTTGATTGAAACAGCAAAGTGAAGGAGAAAATGGGATTCAGACGAGGGTTTATCTTGATTTCACTCAATTTAACGAGCTTGAGAAAGATGATTCAGAAAGAAAAGGGAAGGTTTTGACCAAAATATTGTGATCCCCAAAAGGGTCTTGTTTTTACACAGAATTACGATGGTCCCAATCCCATATTTTGTTTTGCTCTTATTTTCTTCCCTTTTCCGTCGTGCCAAACAGCAGGATATTGCCTAACCCACCCAATATAATAATCTCTGACTAGGACGAGTAAATGGCCTGCCAAAATGGTTCCAATCACAATCGTTTCTAGAATCTGCATTTACAACGTTGAGCTTTTTTACTGCTATAATTACACTATGTTTAAAGGTAATCTCATATATATAACCTTAGCCTAGATTTAAATCATGGCCACTTTTATACTTAATCCAATATATATTGATGCATAATTCTAGCGGGTATCAGTGAATAACTAAATTTTGAGAAGGTTTTCGAATCAACATTTGATCGTGTAATAACTAAAAGTTCATGAAAGATATTCGATAGATAACCTAAAAGTAACCAGTGAATATATATATAATATGATATTAGTAGTAGTACTAGTCAAAGAAAGGAATAAGGTTATTAATGGCAACAAAAAATCTAGGCGGGGTTGAATAAAGAAGGTTGGAAGTTGGAAACTAATTTTAAAACCTAACCCACTGAAGATGCAAAACCAAATCAATCTGTAAAACGAATAAGGTTATTACTGTTGGTGGTTTTAGTCATTTTGGGCACAAAACGAAAGAAATTAATGATTTGTTGGAAGTTGAACAAACTCCTTAGATATAGGTTTAAAAATCAAACAAACTCTGAATTATGAAAACAATATTGTAGACAGATTTCGTCAGTTTGGCCATGTGATGGAATATATTGAATTTGTAAGAAATAAAACAACCTCTTCAATGGACAAGATGCCGAAACCGGACTGAACAAATAAGAACTGGACTGGATTCGACACATGGTTCCTTACTGATTGGAAATATATCCGAAATCGCTATGTGAGAACAATTCTATTCTAAGTGCGATTCTTCGGTTCAATTCTCATTTCTATTCAGTTGGAACTGGTTGGTTTTCCATTTTTAATTTAGTCTCAATTTATAAATGAACTAGACGAATTTGAGAGAGATTTACAGTCAAATACTTTAAATTGGAGGGACAAATAACATACGATACATTCTCATGCCAAATATACCGTATAAATATATCATATAACAAAATAACATAGCAAATAACATGTAATTGAAGTTGAAATTGGAATTGGAGTTTATATAACATATTTTGTATTGGAGAGGCAAATATAACATGGGTTGGAAATCGTCTTATGTTGATAAGAAATTAATATTTATGTAAGGAGGAACATTTAAAAAGATTGATACGTAGCGATGAGGCCTATTTTAAACTTATCTCATCTTGTTTAACTTTAATGTAAATTATACTATAGACAAAAGTAAAATTGGGTGGGATTTGGATTTTCCTTCTAAAATTGCGAATATTTAGAATGAACAATACTTTCCTTAATCTCAATTTTTACCAAATTAAATATGAATTCTTTAATCTTAAGGTAAACGGTTATTTGATAACTAGATTATTTGATAACTAGACCAACTTAACGAGAGATATTTATGTTATTTATTACTTTTTACTTCATACAGAATATTAGAGATAACTTCAAGTCAGTATATATAATTATCATATAACTTCACTTGATTTTGTTTTGTGAGAGAAGTCAGTTGAGAATATTTTATATTAGTTTACTACATTGTTATTTAATTCTATATTAACACCGCTATCTTTCAACATGAAGTGACAAAATATTTCGAATTGTCATTTAAATTTTCAAAAGCATGCCATGACCAATTTTCTTTTCTTTTTCTTCTTCTCTCATCCTCTCAAGCATATCAACCTCTACCTCCAATCAACAACCACGGTTAGCGGAGAGGTTGAGGACGACAAGGTTGATGAGTAATTGGAGGTCAAGGGCATGGAGCCGGAGATGGCGTTGGAGAAGAGGTCAAGAAACTTGAGGTTGGTGCAGTTGGGGAGGAATGGAGAGACAGAGCCTCAAAGAGCGAGCTTATTGAGGAAGAGCTTGTAGATGCGATCATTGTTGCAGGCCGAGCCTTGGATGTGAAGGTTGATTTGGTCCATTTCTAGAGCCGCTTCCCGGGGTCTTCCAGTAATTGGCTTAGATGGGCCAGACATGATCTTAAGAGGTGGTGGCGCTGAGGACAATTTTCTTGCGCTGGGAGAAACATATTCTGTGGTAGTGAGAGCGATTGTGTAATATGTTTATTGCACAAAACTATCGCGAGCTATCCAAAATTTTGTACAATTGGTCAAACTCCTTTAAAATAGATGGAAAACAGGACATGTGCATACCATGCGAATTTCATTTGTTATTTGAATTGGCCATAGAATAAAAACATTTATTTTTTGAAAATTATTTGCACATGCAATTAAGTCTTTCATGATAAATAAATGTTTTTATTTCATAAGTATTTTTCTTCTTTTATTCATTTTTAAAGGTAGGGGTGCTCATAATTAACCAATAAATCGTACCGATCGCAAAACCGACCAAATCATGCACTGTGGTTGATGAACCGTAGATAATTAGTGTGATCGAGATTTTAATTTATAGAAAACCAATATAATTTGGTGTGGTTAAGGTTTTGTAATGTTAGAACTGTCGGTTAACCGCATAACCGGAACCGCATGTGACTTCATCTTACCTACGAGACTCATAACTTCAATCCCACATTTATGTTACAAAGTTTTTCATCATTAGGATGTGAACCAAATTAAAGTGCTCTTATCACTCTTTGATCACTTTTAATGGTTTTTTTGCCCGATTGAAAAGAATTTGAAAATCATGTGTTCAATATTCTAACTGTTTTTACAAATCCATTTAGGTTTCATCTATTTAGGCTTGAAACCGATTCTAAAAATAGTCCAGATGAAAAATCCATTGCTCACAGTTGGTATGGTGAAAACCGCAAACTGATTGAAAAATTGAGTGGATAAAATCGCTAATTATAGTAACTACGAATGCGGTTGTAATTTCTATTAGAATAAAACTGTCATATGCAAATTGGTTTCTTAATAATGGATCACCTCTATTTAAAGGTGTAGTTATAAGGGATAATGACACTTTGTTACACTTAACTATAGTGAAATGACACTTTCACACCCTAACTATTTTTGTCTCTTTTTTAGTACCCTAACAAATTTTTTGTGACAATATATGCTAAAATGACTAAAATACCCCTAATTTGAGAAATCAAAATAAAACTAGTCCAATATGATTTATCAAACCATATTTGAAATGGTTCAAATTTAATTTTATATTTTCGGGCATAATTGTATTTGCATCTTAAGTACAAATCAAATTGAACCAGAGATAAAAAAAATTGAACCAATTCAATTTATAGTTTCTTATACCAAGGGTAGTTTAGGTATTTTAGACATTTTAAAGGTATGTTGTCACAAAAAAATTGTTAGGTTACTAGAAAAGAGAGAAAAATAGTTAGGATATGAAAGTGTCATTTCGCTATAGTTAAGTGTATCAAAGTGTCATTATCCCTAGTTATAATGGTGAAAAAAACTAAAAAAGAGAGACAAGTTCACATTAAGTTTTTACCATAAGTAATATACTGTCACGCCCCGAATAATTTATTCCAAATATTCGCGGTACGTGCGGCACTTATTCACGTGTGCAACTCGTATGCTCGTGCTAAGTCAGCCTTTACGCTTGCAAAGTATTTGCAAGTAGTGCGGAAGCGTTACTCGAATCGTATTCGATATAAGGCAAGATGGAAGTGTGGGAAAAATTTCCCGATTTATGTTTTTATTAAGCTAATGGGAGAACTATACAAGTTGGAGTACAAGAATGTGGAGCTTTTGTTCATGCCCCAAATGAGTTTCTACACCTCTATTTATACCTAAAACATGACATATCAGACAGCTAGGATTCAACTAAATGGACGGCCAAGATTAACCTTCTAGAGGGTTCTATCTAAATATCTAGGATTTTTCTATAGAACCTTCTAGAATTATAAATATCTCGACTATTCTAGAGAGTTCCACAAAACTCTCCAATTTTGGGCAATTCTCCAAGATTCTAGAGAATTCCGCCCAAGCCCATCAATTTGGGCCTCTTGTGCCATTTGGGCCGCAAGTCTAAAAACCCACGGATGAGCCCAAATACATACAAATTCGTCCAAATGGCACTCGTAGAGCCCATTCTTGGACAAAAACGTCCACGGATCCGAGTTAACACTCTTGGTCCGTGACATCGCCCACTTCTTGTAAAACTTAAATAGTACATTGGTGTTAATTTTGTAATTATATCTCAATTTAATTATTTTATATTGATTCCCTTAATTTACAAATCTGAACTATCTGATAGTTATTTAAACAACTATTTTATAACTCCAACAATATGGACACACTCATTCACATTATACTTTTTTAGTAGCGATTTTCACACTATACTTAATTATTATAGGATTTTACAATAATGAGATATATGAATGCATTCCACTACAAACTAATGACTTTTTACAAACTAAAGGTAAGTGTCCAAACCAATCACCAACCAATAACAATCATTATTTTATGGAAATTGCGCGCACACTTTCCTAATGTGTCCATAACAGCTGTCACGCAATGACTTTTGGAGTCGCAAAAAGTTCTACACTCAACGCAAAAGTTCAACATGCACCAAAAAGTTTCATTTCCAGTGCAAACAGTACCAAAAAGTTCAACCTCCAGCGCAAACAGTTCCACACAACCAAAAGCTCATATGAAACTTTTGCGCTGAGTGTGGTTTTTTTTGCAACTCCAAAAGTTATTGCGTGCCAGTTTTCATGCACTTACATGGACACGTTTCGCACAATAGAAAAACGCGTGCGCGAATTTTCATATAGCAACATATGTGATTGGTTGATTATTAGTTTAGACAGTTCACTTTAATTTATAAATAAGTAAAAGTATGTATGTGATTTAAGTCCTATATATATATATGTGTGCGTGTGCGTGTGTGTATCCGCTTCCACTCTAGTCGTAGCATCTATAGAATGGGCTGCACCAAGTAAAAGGTTTCACGAAATAAAGTCTTAGCATAAATTAATAGGTTGGCGTAGCTGCAAAATTTAAATGGCTCATTCAATGATAATTTCTGGAGGAGATGCCACAAATGGTGCACATCATTTATTTGTACGTGTCAATTCAGTTGGAACTCTACATAAATGTTATAGTTTGTTGGAGAGTGTCTTACATATATTTAGTACCTTTTCAAAACCTCAAAATATGAAAATGACCCTAGCACGTACAATAAATGTTTGAAATGCATTTTAATATATACCTCAAATTAATAAAACGTTTAATTAATCATGGTTTTGAGTGTGGAAGCAGCTTGTTCAGCTGAAGGAGTGGGGAAACATCATATCTGCGGTTTGTCCCCTGCTCCTAGGTTAAGGTTTGTCTCGTGAAATTGGCGAGGTACGCTGTGTGGCTTTTGACCATTGTTTTTTATTTTACGATTTTGGAGGCGCTGTTTTCTCGATTATGCGTGCATGAAACTCGGATGGTGCTGGGATTTAAGAGGTGGTAAGTTTGTGTGAGAGAAGTCGAGTTCTGATGCCGGTGGTTGGGATCGACGGCGGAAGTTTGCGATGGTACGGTTGGAGGGGTATTACATCGATATCATCTGCGAGGGGAGACGGATTTGGGAGGGGGTCGACAGTGGTTACGCTAAGAAAATTCGGCGATTAGCTTGGTGCAGGATCGAGGGAAGACGGATCCGGGAGGGGCTCATCAGGAATTTTTTTTTCAAACAAATGTAAATAAATAGATTATTTAACAAAATATATTACTATTTTAAATATTTAAGAAAATATGTTTTGGGACACATGTCGACAGACAATGAGGGAAGTTTGACTATTACTGTACAAGCACAGTAATTGCTACACTAAAGACAAGTTATACAGAAATAGGAAGAAAAAAAATTATTTGTAGAACAATGATTTTCGTATTTTGACTTTATATTAATATCCACTGTTATAAATTTATCTACTTATTTTATAATTTATAACTCTTTATTTTCATCATATTTATTTGTACCTATTATTATATTAGTATCTACATATTTTATTAGACATTTACATAAGATACTTTCATAATTTGTAACTCATCATTTCTTATCATATTTTGTACCATTATTATAAATTTCTATTAATTATATATATATATGTTCGGTCCAACTCGTGAAAGAAGTGTTCGCCTCGGGTTCGACTCAGTTATGTTAATTTTCAATAAAAGTATTCATTAAAATTTAAAATTAATATTAAATAAAAAAAATAACAAAATACTTACTTGATTAATAATAGGGATGGCAAAAATACTCAAACCCTCTGGATAACCATAGACCCAAACCTGTTTGAAGCGGGCGGGTCAGCAATTTCGGGTAACGGAAAGGGTATCGAGGCAAACAAGCGTGTATTTAGTTGGGTCAGGGTCGGGGTTACCAATACCCACCCCGCCCGTTGTATGTTAAAAAATATATATATTTATATTTAAAAGAAAACATTACCAACTAATTAATTCCAAATTGCTTTTTCAAAAACAAATTATACATCTATATTAGGTTTAATTTTTCACCCATACACGATTATGTAACTTTGTATGTAAAATTAATTGAATGATGATCAGATAGTACTAAACGAGTTACAAGAGAAATTTGAAAGAATGTCTGATTTTGGGGCGGGGTCCGGGACTTGCAAATTACCCGTAACCGTCGGGACGGGATAGAAAGCAAAGTATCGAGGAATGGGACGGGTTCAAGGAAGGTGACCTAATTTTAGGATGGGGTATGGGATTACTGAACCCGCCCTAGTGTCATTCCTAATTATTAAACAACCAAACTCGAGATTTGGTCTTGATTCGGCTCATCTAATTTCATTATAAATATTTATTAAAGGTTAAAAATTATATTAATACAAATATATAGTTAATTAAATACTAATAAGCCGACTTGCGGATCTATCGGGCTTTAAAAGGGCAGGCGCTCGACTAGTTTATTCAAAGAGCTCAAATTTGTGCTCGAATTCGGCTCGAACTCGATTATAACGAGTATGAACCGAATATTCAATGAATTGAACTTGAGTGGCTCATTAAGGCCTCCGCTCTTGTACAATCATAATTTTGACTATACATTTGTACCCATGATTATATATTTTTCCACTCATTTTATATGAATATTTTTATAACCTGTAATTCATAAAAATATATTACGTACAAATCTATATATAAAGTTAATAAATGAATTTGTAATAATGATTAAGTTAAAAGTTTGTGGTCAGATGTTAGCAAAGTTATAATTCAATTGGGCAATACTCTAAATTCTAATAAGAGATAATGACACTTTGTTACACCTAATTATAGCGAAATGACACTTTTATACCTTAATTATTTTAATCTCTTTTTAGTACCTTGATAATTTTTTTGTGACAACATGTCTCTAAAATGCCTAAAACACCTAAACTACCATTGGTTTAAGAAATCAAAAATTGAATTAATTCAATTTTGTTTATCTTTTGTTCAATTTGGTTTATATTTAAGGTGCAATTACAATTATACTCTCGAATCTAAAATTAAATTTGAACCATTTCAAGTTCGGTTTGATAAATCAAATTGGACCAATTTTATTCTAATTTATTAAACCATGGGTATTTTAGTCATTTTAGCGTAGGTTGTCACAAAAAATATGTCAGGGTACCAAAAAAGAGAAAAAAATAGTTAGAGTATGAAAGTGTCATTTCACTATAGTTAGGTGTAACAAAGTGTCATTATCCCTTCCAATAATGAAAGACTTTTTTTTTCTTTTCTATTTCAATAATTCTTGTCTTTACCGTAGCAATTACTGTACCTACTACGGTAATAGTCAAACAAATCCCCTTCCCTCGTTGTGTGTCGACACGTGTACTTAGATGGTCTCAAAACATATTTTCTTAATTATTTGAAATAGTAACATAGTTCGTTAAATAATTAATTTACTTACATTTTTTTGAAAAAAATCCCCATCAGAGGTAGGGTAGGAAAATTCTGGCGATTTGATTGTTGCGACTTTGGTTGGTTGATGGCTCGGTACTGGGAGGGATCATGGCATCGATGGAAAGATTTATGTAAGCATATCGAACTAGGGGTCTTGGTTTTCTTAAGTTTCAATACGTTCTCGTGGCATCCCATTGTGCTATTTGGGGTCCAAATGACACGAGATTCTTGGTTTGGGAAGAGAATTGGAGGTGATCGTTTTATTTCGTAGGTTTATTTGGGGTGGTGTACTAGGGGCTTACTTTAAGAGTTTTGGAGTAGTTCTTGTAATGGATTTGCGGAGAGTCTCAACTCATTTGAGGTAGAGGCCGCAAGTTTGCAAGAGATTTTCGTTGCGCTATTAGTTATTATGCTCATCGTTCTCAAGGTGGTTCTTGTAATGGATTCAAAGAGTCTCAATTCATTCGAGGTTGAGGCCGCGAGGTTGCAAGAGGGATGTCGTTGCACTATCTTTTATTTTGCTCGTCGTTATTGTTGAATAATATATGATTTAAGATCATATTATATAATTATATTTACATTATATGATTTAAATTCATATTATTCTACCTAATGAATAAAATTGAGTTGACATTTCAACTTTTGAATGTGGTTTAATCCTCTTGAATGTATAGGTTACAACCTTTCATTTTGTCTTTAATTTGGGCATTTACTCTTAGAATTCAAGAGGTGGAAGAGATGAGACTATAAATAGATGGTCTTTCTCTTCAATTTTGAATCATCCAAATATCAAGAACTATGTTGTTCTTGTTCTCCCTCTTCTACATTCTTCTCTTCAAAGTTCGTACGATTTGGTGATAGAGAAAGACACAAGTTCAAGTTTGCTGGAACTAGACCTTTGGTGTACGGTGCTAGTTCAAAGTCGTTGTATCCTTGGAGGTGTACGCTCATTGATTCCAACATCCGAGGGAGAGCGAATACACTTTAAGAAAAGTGTCTAACACGCCTCGACTTATTTCCCGAGTTTGTATCAAATATTTTGTAAATGTTCATGTATCATTTTGTAATTTTCATATTTCATTAGTATTTTATATTATTTAATTTCCGCAATTTGTTAATAATATTGTATAATACCTAACAGTTATTGTAATTTCATGACTCATGGATAAACCAGATTTGATTTAACTAACGGTAGCTGGGATCATGGTGCGAGGTCTGTCCCACCATCTGGTTTTGGTTGTCCGGTATAATACCAGGTTAATTAGTTTTATAATTTAATAATATGTTGCCTTTTCCTTTGAGAAAAATCACAATTTTGATGAAACTAATATGTATAGTGCACAATATATGAGGATGAATATATATAATCATAATTTGCTGGCATTTGCCGATAAAATATAAGTTGATCACAATTCTGACCTTCTTGCGATTTGGTGTTTCCTAAAAGCCAAGTGCTCTTCCGATGACTCCATAGTTGTGTGAACAATGAAACTTTTGGATTGATATCGTCAAAAGGTTCTTCAAATCTTAGGTATCTGCAAATTATGTAATTTGAAGTAAATCCATATGGAAAATGGCATTCACAAAACTGAGAGAAACATATTAAAAATACGTTAATAACTATGCACAATAGGACAGTAAAAAAACGAAAGGTATCTTTCCCTCTTCTTTGAGTCCAACTATATGTATATGTATATGTATATATACATAATATAAAACTCAACCTTTAATTATAGTATTTAAAATGCACTTAAGATCACCTCCAATTAGTTTAACGTTCTTTTGTCTCAAACAAGGATAAAATTTGTACTTAATCAAGATCAATCTTTTGTATACTAATTAAAGGAACCTGTATATTAATTAACCACACACAACCATCAGTTTAATTATTAAAAGAAAAAACGCGTATTTAATGTTAGAACCCAGGCGAATTAATCATCTTTAAGTTTTTACTCTATATCCTGATTAATTGTTAATCTCGGCCTCTTGTCAAATATATATTGGGAGGGAAATTGTATATTAATTGTTAGTTAGTTAAGTAACAATATATATGGTTGAAGGCGTAGAGGAGTGTTTAATTAGTGTGGTTAGATGGTGAAATTTCAGTCTCGTCTCGTATAATTTAATCAGGTATTTTTTGCATTATCTGCTGCATCGTGCCGTTTCAACCAAAACTAAGCCACTTCCATGAGAGGGTCATTATACTCGTTCTTGTTCTATTCTAGCTATTAAGATGATCATTACCATGTCTGTAACGAATACTTGTTTAATTTTAAAACAAAATCTGTTACTTATCTACAGTAATTAATATTCAACGAACAATTCCAAAAAGGGTTCTTGCCCAAAAGACATGATATAAAACTCAACAAGATTGAGCGTCCAAAGATACAAGATGAGCGGGACAAGATGAATGCGATTGCATATGCTTCTGCTATTAGATCGATCATGTATGTCATGATTTGCACAAGACCTGAGGTCTCATATGCCGTGAGTTGTACCAGTAGATACCAGTCTTGTTGGGAGAAAAATGAATCTAATATAATAATTAGATGCAGCGAAATTAAATAATTCTCCCCACCTGTGCAAATCTCGTAGGAGTCTATCAAGAAGAGCAAATCAAGCAAGTTAATAAAATATAGCAAAAAAGAACACACAATAGGCACGCACAAACCTCCTCTCAAGGAGAGAGAGGAAAAACCACGGGACCCTCGAGACCGCTTAATCTCCACTATATATAAATATAATGGGTACAACGAGTTCTCTCTAAATACAATTAGAGGATCACAATATCTCAAGATTAAACAATCTTGGCTCAAGCCACAATTACAAGAAAGAGTAGAGAAACTTCACTGAATTGATGGCACACGATCAGAAAATTGTATCAAATCACTCGGACCTCCAAACGTAAATTTCAATGGCTAGAACGTGGTATCACGTCTCTCGAACAACCTGTCCAAAAATCAGGACGATCCAACGGTGGATCGGACTCGTGAATCTTGTTGGTCTGCACTGAAAGTAGTAGAAAATTCTGCACGAATTTCACTCTATTTCTCTCTTGAATTCTCTTATTTCCTTCTCTCTATTGCCTCATATTTATAGGCAAGCATTTAGGGTTTCCTTCTCCATGTGTGATACCAGCCACATGAGTTTTGGGCCTCCACTTATTTAATAAAGGCCCAACAAGTCTAACCCTGGTGAAGAACACTAGATACCAGTTAAAAACATCTTCAAATACTTGAGAAGAACTAATGATACATTTATGTTGTATGGGGTCTAGATGAAGAGTTAGTGTAAGGGATTACGTCAGTTGCTAGTTTCCAGACTGACCATGTTGATTTAAAATCACAGTTTGGACATGTGTTTGTTTTGAATGGTGGTGCTTTTAGCTGGAAGAGCTCCAAGCAAGAGACTGTTGCTGATTCTACAACGAAAGCTGAGTATATAACTGCTTTGGAAGCTGCTAAGGAGGCTATGTGGATTAAGAAGTTTATGGCTGGGTTAGACATAATGCCAAACGCGTCTGATGTAGGGAACTTATATTGTGAAAACACTGGAGCCATATCACAAGCTAAAGAGCCAAGATCACATCATAAATCCAAACATATACTCAGACGTTACCACGTCATTAGAGACATAATTGACATAGGGGACATGAAGATCCACAAGATTGCTACAGAAGATAATACAACTAATCATTTGACAAAGTCGCTCTCATAGCCAAAGTATGAGGGTCATGTTAGGTCAATCGGATTAAAATGTAATTTAGATTAGGACTAAGGGAAAGTGGGAGACTGAAAGATATATGCCCTACCTCAATCAAATTTATGTAGACATCATATCTTTTATGAAGAAATAAAACGACTTTTATTATCATTGTAATGTGATAATAAATTAAGTATTAATTTCGTCTAAGGTCATCAGAGGGGGGTCTCTGATAGTAGAACACTTAGACATTGTTAGAAATTATACTTAACATGTCTCTGGTCAAAAAATCTTTATAAAAACGACCAGTATGAGGATGACTGATGATCATGCACTACTGATCATGGGTAAAGGTTGTCAAGTCAGATCATAGATATCATTTAGAGAAATGATATTGGACGACCCGACATGAGCAATGTGTCGTAGATCCAGTTATGAGTATTCTCAGTTGTCGTAGCATCATTGAAAGGATTTTGGAGTATTCATGGATTCCTATATAGTCACTTCATAAATTTGACGTATTCCAAACGCTGTTTGTAACAAGATGGTCATAATGGGTATGATTGTCTTAGGAACGGGCTATATGAGGGACACGAATGACAGTCAAGAGATTTGTCCCTCACGAGCCAGTGGAAACGATATCTGTTTAGGCCTCTCGATGAGTATGACTGAGAAGGAATGTGTGGCCACACTGACGATAAAAAGTTATCATACTCAGTCATCTCAAAGATCAAGAAACATGTTTGAATATATAAGGGTGACGACTATATGCCTTATGTTTAAACAAGATATCTAGTGATAAAGGGATTAGTCACAACAAGGAGGTTAAGTCGAATCACTGATCATCATGATTATTGTGTAATCATAATGTCTTACTAGAGGCCCCTTATGATGAATGGGCCAAATAGTGATTTGGGGCCATTTGCCAATGACTCATGAGCCTACATGGTCATACACAAAGAGCAATTTCGAAGCATTATGGGTTATGAACCCATTAGGAGAATAAGTAGAAAGAAGGACACATGACCCGATGGGGCCACAGATCTTTGACCAATGATTGGCAACGGAGTGCCTAATGGCCACGACCCCGTGGTAAAGGTTGGCAACGGGACAGCCAAATGACCACGATTAGTGACCAAGAAAACTGGCCACGGAATAGCCAAATGGCCACGGGACCGTGGCGAGTCCGTGACCAAAAGAGTTGGCCACGAAGCGGCTAATTGGCCATAGCCCCATTTGGGGGCCCATGGCGACGACACTATTTTCTTTCTTGATTCTAATTATGAGTCTGATTCGGAATAAGAAATTGGGAATTATGGAGCACAAACTTTTGGGTAAATTATGAATTGAAAATTCACAATTAAGTTAGATTTTATCAGGAATAAAATCCCTAACCCAAAAGCCTATATATATGTTGCATCAACTTACTTGAAACCCTAATGCGATATTCGCAACATTAGCAACTCCAATAAAACTACAGATCTAATTAAAAAGTTAATTATATATGATTTGAAAATTCTAGTAGATTGATCTTCGTTAAGTTTCGATCACTTGTTCTTGTGGATGCCAGTTGAGAGCGCATCCGTTGGAGACAGTTTTGATTGATTCACGAAGTACTTGTGCACTCTCAAAGGTTTTGTAAAGCTGGATCTAAAAGGGGTAAATAGAGTTTTTATCCATTTCATCAATTAAGCTTAAACATGTAGTAGATCCTTGTGAATAAACGCGGTTAAAATTTTGTTATATTGCTTATGCTGCTATATATGAGATCCTGCGTTTCCCAACATTCCAAGCTAGGTTTGTACCTGCAATCCAAAAGTGTACAACCACAAAATCTGCGCAAAATGAGCCCTGTTGGGCCCGTAGACAATTGTTGTGGGGTCGAACAGTGTCCGTTTGATCCCCCTCAACCTCACAATTGAATGCTAATTTGCCTCGTAGTGGCCATTTAGGGCCAGTTAGGACGTATTTTTATGCTTGTTGGTGTTTCGAGAGCTTATGCCTGAAACGGAGCAAAATGGACCAGATATCAAGTTTGCAGACCAGTTGACTTGCGAGCGCCATAACTCTCACACCCGATGTTCAAATCAAGCAAACGATACGTCCAAATTGAAGAGAACGGAAAAATCTACAATTATTGTGAAGGAAGTTTTTGCATTAAAGGTCACCATAGGTGTCGATTGACACCTATAGGTGTCAATCGACACCTCCCAAAATCCAAACGTACTAGAAAAAGTTAGCGATGGGGTTAAAGAATTTTCACGGGTTCCAAAAAAAATAATTTCATGCAGCAGACTGAAATTAATCATGGAAATCGATGTTTGTTTGATTTTATTGTGAAAATTTCAGCATGCATATAAATAATTATAGATATGAATTTTACCTTACAAATCGATAAAACAAAAAGAGTATGTGTTTCTCAAGGTTGTCCACACAAGTACAACACCTTGACCAAAGTTTCTACGCACAATCTTACTAACGTTGTGTGTAGAATCGAGCAAGAACAACTATGGAGGTGAGAGAGGGAGGGTCGGCCAAGAGAGAAGAGAGAGAGGAGTGTTGGCCGAAAATATTAGGGTTTTTAGGGAATAAATCGTGTGATTAAAAATCAGATTTTTAATCTTTATTAAAATTACAAAATAAACACCTTAAAACCCTTATTTGCACTAAGTCCCATTCTTAATTAAAACCAAGAATGGGCTTTAAGCCCACTTAGCTTAAACCTAATTAAAAGCCATTTAAATTGAGTTATAATTTTATGGTTACGCAGATCCTTCTTAATTTAAATTGAGTTATAATTACGCAGGTACACAATGCACATTGTTCAATAATAAAACAAGCCCACTGGAAAAACTGAGACCAATATTCCCTACAACAATTGTTGAGACTTGATTGCCATCACCAACTCGTAGGTCCGCCTCGCCCCTGCCCACATCTCTTCTACTTCCCAGAGCCTGCACATTAACACAAATATGAGATTCTTCACAAGTATCAAGTACCCAAGAATCTGAAGTAAATAAACTAAGATTGAGCTCAATAACATATATACCTGATCTTGAAGATGTGGTAGCTCCACCCTTCCTTAAAAACTGTTTATGTTTCTTGCAATCCTTCTTCTAGTGCCCCTGTCCTTGGCAATAGAAGCAAACGACATCCTTCTTAGGATTCTCAACAGCTTTGGGAGCTGCTGGACCCTTAGGTTGTCGAATCTTCCCTGCTAGGTGCATAGGGGCCTTATCCTTGCCCAGGCTGGCTTTCTTGAAGCTCACTTGCTTGTTGACCATAAGAACCTCATTGGAATTGCCCTTGAGATTCTTTTCAGCAGTCACGAGCATACCATGAAGCTCAGTCACAGCCTTGTCCATGTCGTGCATATTGTAATTTCCAACAAAATCACGATATGTCTCTGGAAGTGAGTGCAACACAAAGTCTGCAGCCATTTCCTTATCCACATCATGACCGAGTCTGGTCAAGTGTTCCATAAGATGTTTTCATCTTAAGGACATGGGGACTGACAGGAGCTCCAGCCTTCAGCTTGCAGAATATCAGTTCACTGAAAGTGTCGTATCTTTCGACACACGTTTTCTCTTTGAACATTTTCTCGATCTCTGCCATTAAGGCATTGGGATCTTCGAAAATGTCCAAGAACTTCTTCTGCAAGTCAGGCACCATATTGTGCATCATAATGCACTGCACGTCGATCCGGTCGCTAAGGAACTTCTAGTATGCATCCCTTAACTCCCTTGCGGCGTTCAGTGCTGGCTCAGCAGGTGGTTCCTGGGTAAGGATATAATCCTTACGTTTGTGCTTGAGAACTAGTCTCAAGTTCTGGTCCCAATCGAGAAAGTTAATGCCGTTAAGCTTATCTTGCTCGATTAGCGACCTAAGCGCGCTGTTACCAGAGTGATTTGTGTTTGCCATTTAATCTATACAGTAAACAAAATTTTAATCAGTATTAATTAAAATTGAAGTTCGAGATTTAGTTATAAAACACTTGTCTGATTCTATTATTAGATTTTGAACCATGATCCTCTCATACCCTCAATTGAAGTGAACGGAGGCTCACTCCTCCAATTGAGAGCATCAAGGTAGGAATACATCCATCTACAAAATCATGTAGTTCCTGGCTAGGGTTTGTACTAAAAGTACATGGCATAACCTATACTGATACCCTAGGTCAGCCCTAGCTGACAATCGTAGCCAAGTATACCAAGCTTGAACTATGGACAAAACTAATGTGGCTACTACGCGGAGGCGCACGCACCCACATAGAATTGCCCATCTCATCCAGACTTCTCCTCTATGAATGTTTCGCGGAGGCGTACCGACATCCATAGGCTCAAAACCCTTTTGAGTACCCAAACTTGGATGGTATCACGCTTGACTTGCAAATATTTGCGTTTTAAGTGAATTATTACTGTCTGATTGTATATCGATACAATCTTAGTCTGGAATCATCAATTGTAAATCCATGCAAAGATGATCCATTAGGGCTTCAAAATATTCTCGCGAACCGGCCGGTTCAGCTTGAATCTGGTCGAGCCGAACCGGCCCGACCTAGGTCGCCCGCGGAGCAAACAATGGTGGCCCGCGAGGGCTTCCATGATCGCCTGCAGGACTGACCGTGGTCGCCCACGAGAGCAACCATGGTGGCCCGAAAGGATGCCATGGTCGCCCCTTGGGCAGACCCTGATTACCCGCGAGGCAACCATGGTGGTCCGCGAGGGCTACCATGGTGGCCCACGGCAGCGACCATGGTGGCCCGCAAGCGACCATGGTAAGCCCTAGGGCTTTCCATGGTCCACCAAGGGTCTCGACCCTGGTTAGCCCTGACTAACCCTAAACAACCTTAAATTAATTTTTTTAAAAAATTTTCAAATCAATTAAAATCTGATTTTTTTTCAATTTTCATGCATATTCAAAACCGATGAACATATGAAAAATAAAGCAATAAATCAGATCTAAACATGCTCAAATCAAACACAATATAACCATGCTCTTATACCACTAAAGGATTTCCATGGGTTCCAATAAAATTAATTTCATGCAGCGGACTGAAATTAACCATGGAAATCGATGTTTGTTTGATCTTATTGTGAAAATTTTAGCATGCATATAAATAATTATAAATCTGAATTTTACCTTGCAAATCGATAAAACAAAAAGAGTATGTGTTTCTCTAGGTTGGCCACACAAGTACAACACCTTGACTAAGGTTTCTACACAGAATCTTACTAGCGTTGTGTGTAGAAACCAACAAGAACAACTATGGAGGTGAGAGAGGGAGGGTCGGCAAAGAGAGAAGAGTGTTGGCTGAAAATTTTAGGGTTTTTAGGGAATAAATCGTGTGATTAAAAATCAGATTTTTAATCTTTATTAAAATCACAAAATAAACCCCTTAAAACCCTTATTTACACTTAAGCCCCATTCTTAATGAAAACCAAGAATGGGCTTTAAGCCCACTTAGCTTAAACCTAATTAAAACCCATTTAAATTGAGTTCTAATTATATGGTTTAGCTAAACCGGTCCAATCTCTCTAATTTGATTTCTTCAACCGCCTGGTTAATAAATCTAGGCCATAAATCAACCGAATTGTTTTCAATTTGACTAAATTAAAAAGCGGATTCTCCCAATTACCATCCAAGCTTGTTTTGCTACATATTATACTTTAAGTGTGTGACCCTTTAGGCTCACGACCCGTTGACGGAATGGTAAAATTACTATTTTACCCTTTCAATCATAAGTAGCCTCTAGGAAGACATTATGATTACCCAACGTCCGTGATTATCGATGATTCGACTTAACCTGTTATCGTACATGTCACTGTTCTTTTATCAAACCGATATCCAGATTGATCAATAGGCATAGAACTGTCATCCTAATCTATTAATCACTGTTTCTTGATATCTGAGATGACTGAAAATTGATATAAAGGTATCACCTGCATGGCCATGCTATTCCTTCAGTCAAACTCATCAGGTGGCCTAAACAGATATTTTTCTCATACCGGAGTATGAGTGATAAATCCTTCAGACGTTTTTCGAGTTCACTAATGTAATTCATAACCAAGCCAATCATAGCCGTTATGGCTATCCTTTTACAGGTAACGTTACACTAGGTCAAAATTAGGGATTCATTACACAGTGTACACAAAGACTCATTGGTCTTAGGATATAATGAGTAGCTACGATCTGTGAGTATCTCATGACAATATCTATGCTGCATACTCACCATCGGGTCATCCGATACCATCGACCTGATGATATCTATGATATAACGCCGGCACATACTTTGCCATGATCAGTAGAGCGTGATCACAAGGAGTTGGTCTCATACGGATTGCTTTTTAAAGAAGCTTAGCTGATCAGGGACTAATCAAATGTGATTCTTTCCGATCTACAATTCTACTATTAGTGGTTATACACATAATGACATAGATCAAATTACAATTGATATATTACTACAACACATTAGTAATATAATGTCGTTTTACTAGATCGAAAAATGATAAACATTACAATGTTGATTAAGAAATTACATTGGACTAGGGCACAATCCTAACAATCTCCCACTTGCCCCTAGTTCTAACCTAAGTTCCAATCTACTCCCATAGACTTCACATGTGCCTCATGCTTAGGCTACGGTAGAGCCTTTTTTCAAGGGATCAACAACGTTATCATCAGTCGGTACATAAGTAATCTCCACATCACCATTATCAATATACTCTCTGATAATGTGATACTTCCTCTGTATGCGTTTAGTTCTGTTGTGGAATCTAGGCTCTTGAGATAATGCCATGGCTCCCGTGTTGTCACACAACAAGCTTACCGGATCAGACGCTCGCGGAATTACATCTAATCCGGTTAGAAAAGCTTCTAACCCATACGACTTCCTTAGCTGCTTCTGCTGCAGCTATGTACTCAACCTCTGTTGTAGAATCAGCAGTTGTGGCTTCCTTGAAGCTCTTCCAGCTGAATGCTCCACCATTTACCACGAACAAAAATCCTGCCTGAGATTTGAAATCATCAGGATCTGATACAGTGTGGTCAAGGAAGCGGTATGCAAAAGTTAGAACACCCGAAGTTATCAGGACAGTGTCAGATTTGGACAAACGACTAGTTTTTTCCGGGCAGAAACGACGGTCTAAGTCAAAATCATGGCAATGCCATGTGTTGCGACGGATTTCGGCCATCGGAGATCATTTGGAGGGTCAAAATCGCGTTTTATAAGGTTCGAGCAGTTTTTTATAATTTTTATTAGTTGTTTCCTTTCTTTTCCTTTTTTCCTTTCTAGCATTTTTTTACTTTTTTTTCCTTTCTAGCGAATTAGGTTTTTCCTTTTTTTCAATTTGTGTTTCATTATTTAAGCACTCTCGTACGGTCTTTGTTAGGTATTAGTTTTGAAGTTAATAAAAAAAATTGAGGTTTCCCTCAAATCTATCACCTTCGGCATTCACAAGAATCAACAAATTTTGATAAAGAGTTCTTCCTAGCCACGTACGATGCATCAGGATCTGTCTGAAAACTAGCATCAACATATCTTTTGACTGCTAGTTCTCCATCTTTCCCACCATACACTAGGAATGCGTCCTTAGTCCTCCTCAGATACTTGACGATACTCTTGACAACAGTCCAGTGTTCTTGGCCTGGGTTAGATTGATATATGCTGGCACAACTTAACGTGAACGAGACGTCCGGTCTCGTGCATATCATGGCATACAATATGGATCCCACAGTCGAAGCATATGTGATCTTACTCATCCTGCTCAGCTCATCAGGAGTACTAAGACTCTGTTGCTTGCTGAGTTTAATGCCATGCCGCATGGGTATGTATCCCTTCTTAGAATTAAGCATTGAGAATCTTCTCAACACTTTATCTATATAAGTGCTTTGACATAGACCCAATATCCTTTTGGGACAATGTCTGTAGATCTTGATGCCCAAAATGAAAGCAACATCACCTAAGTCCTTCATCGAGAAGCACTTCCCTAACCAAGCTTTAACCTCAAGCAAGGTTGGGATGTTGTTCCCGATGATTAATATGTCATCGACATACAACACTAGGGATACAATATTACTCCCACTCGCTTTCTTACATACGTAAGGCTCACTTTTGTTTTTGGTAAAGCCGAATTCCCTTACAGCTTCATCAAAACGAAGATTCCAACTCTGTGATGCTTGCTTCAATCCATAAATGGATCAAAGCTGCTTACCAATCTTTCCGGGATTCTCTGGATCAACAAAACCCTCAGGCTTTGTCATATACACATCCTCTTTTAAGTTCCCGTTAAGGAAGGCGGTTTTGACATCCATCTGCCATATCTCATAGTCGTAGTATGCTGCTATGGCTAGAATAATCCGGATAGATTTGACCATAGCTACTGGTGGGAAGGTTTCGTCATAATCGATACCTTCGATCCGGCGATAACCTTTCGCAACCAATCTAGCTGTATAGGTCTGAGGTTTTTCATCCATGTCGGTCTTAAGTTTGTAGACCCATTTACAACCGATGGGTTTTATCCCAGGGGTTTGATCCACCAAGCACCAAACTTGGTTGTCATACATGGATTTCATTTCCTCACTCATGGCGTTCTGCAATTTTTCGGAGTCTGGACTGGCCAAAGCTTGTCTGAAGGTTTCTGGATCATTCTGATCCACCAATATCAAGTCGTTTCCCTCTGTGGCTAAAAAGCCATATTTGATGGGAACTTGACGAGATTTCTTAGACCTTCTTGGACCTTTCGGAATAGGTGTAGGGATTGACTCTTGATCAACGACCACTTCTGGCTCCTATATTTCTACATCTTGCATAGCAGGTTGTTCCGTATCACCTTGAATTTCTTCAAGATGCACGACAATCCCACTAGCACTTTTGGAAATAAATACCTTTTCCAAAAATACCCTTCCTCGAGAAACAAAAACTTTGTTCTCGCTGGATTTGTAGAAATAGTACCCCCTTGTTTCCTTGGGGTACCTTACAAAGACACGCTTATCTGATTTAGGCTCGAGCTTATCGCCTAGCAAACGCTTGACATAAGCTTCACATCCCCAAATCTTAAGGAAAGCTAATAAGGGTTTCTTCCCGTTCCATACTTCGTATGGAGTGCTTTCCACTGCCTTTGTAGGAGATCAATTCAAAATGAATGCGGCCGTCTCTAGGGCATAGCCCTAGAAGGAGATAGAGAGGTCAGCCTGACTCATCATTGACCAAACCATCTCAAGCAAGGTCCGATTTCTCCGTTCAGACACACCATTCATCTGAGGTGTCCCTGGTGGAGTCAATTTAGAGAGGATCCCACACTCCTCTAAATGACTGTGAAACTCTTGGTCCAAGTACTCACCGCATCGGTCAAATCAAAGCGCTTTTATACTTTTCCTAAGCTGGTTTTGTTCTTCGTTCTGGAACTCTTTGAACTTGTCAAAAGTTTCCGACTTATGTATAATAAGATAGACATACCCATATCTACTGAAGTCATCAGTAAATGTAACAAAGTAGTGAAAACCCTTTCTGCCCTGAGTGCTCATAGGTCCACACCCACGGAATGTATGAGACCTAATAAGTCACTAGCCCTTTCACCTAAACCGGCAAAAGGTGCATTTGTCATCTTGCCCATAAGGCATGACTCGCATCTCTCAATTGAAGTGAATTCAAACAGACTTAAAAGTCCACACTTGTGAAGTGTTGAGTTGCGTTTTTGGTTTATGTGGCCTAAACGGCAGTGCCATATCACAGTCTGGTTTAAATCATCATATTTAAGCCCTTTATTACTTATGTTATAAATTAAGCTTGTCTCGGTGTTTTGAATATTAAGAATATATAAACCACAAACCAATGATGCATTGCAATAAAATATATCATGCTTAAAAATATTGAATACTCCATTATCAATAGAAAAACAATATCCTTCCTTGTCAAGCAAGGAAACATAAATAATATTCATGCGAAACGCAGGTACACAATGCACATTGTTCAATAATAAAACAAGCCCCCTTGGCAAACTGAGACTAATATTCCCTACTGTAATTGTTGAGACTTGATTGCCATCACCAACTCGTAGGTCCGCCTCGCCCCTGTGCACATCTCTTCTACTTCTCAGAGCCTGCACATTAACACAAATATAAGATTCTTCACTAGTATCAAGTACCTAAGAATCTGAAGTAGATAAACTGAGATTGAGCTCAATAACATATATACCTGATCCTGAAGATGTGGAAGCTCCACCCTTCTGTTGGGCCCGTAGATAGTTGTCCACAAGCACCCGATAACGCGTAAGTGCACACGGTCGTTACAAGTAATAAATCATGGTAAGCACGGGGTCGAATCCAAAAGGACCAATAAGGGTTAATTCAAAAGTACTGGTAAAGGGGCTCATCCCGATAGGAATAATATCCACTACCTTGGCCTTGATAACCTTGCTTTGGAGCATAATACTCATGCTCCCATCCATTTCCATCATGACATCCATGCGAGGTGGATTTCTTTTGAGGAGCCCACTCGTTATCTGGTTGGCTTGTCCTCTCTTGATGATACTCACAACCTTTCCAATCTTGCTCCATTTAATTTACTCTCTTTCTTGCCTCCTTAAATTAATATTCACAAATCTAAATCACTAGGAAACTGGAGAAAGAGAGTTAGGGCACGAATGTACAAAACACACAATGAGCAAGGGATCAAGAAAATAATTATATAAAAAAAATTAACTGCAAAATTAAAATAAATTAACCGTTGGTCCCCGGCATCGGCGCCAAAAACTTGTTGGGCCCGTAGACAGTTGTCCACAAGCACCAGATAACGCGTAAGTGCACGCGGTCGTTACAAGTAATAAATCCTGGTAAGCATAGGGTCGAATCCACAAGGACCAATAATGGTTAATTCAATTTAATTTATACTATCAAGTGTAACTTAAAGTACTGGATTTCTAATTCGTTTTTGAGATATGTAAAGTAAAAACGATTGGGAGAGACTATTCAGTAGAGAAAATCATGGATGATAGGCTATATATTTAAATTACAATGAAATAAATGGCCCGCAAGGGCTGCCATAGTCGCCCGCGGGACTGACCGTGGTCGCCTACAGGAGCAACCATGGTGGCCCGTGAGGGCTGCCATGGTCGCCCCTTGGGCAGACCCTGGTTGCCCGCGAGGCAACCATGGTGGTCCGCGAGGCAACCGTGGTGGTCCGCGAGGGCTGCCATGGTCGCCCGCAAACGACCTTGTCGGCCCTAAGGCTTTCCATGGTCCACCAAGGGTCTCGACCCTGGTTAGCCATGGCTAACCCTAAACAGCCCAAAATTATATATTTTTTAATTTTTCAAATCAATTAAAATCTGATTTTTTTTCAATTTTCATGCACATTCAAAACCGATGAACATATGAAAAATAAAGCAATAAATCAGATCTAAACATGCTCAAATCAAACACAAAATAACCATGCTCTGATACCACTGAAGGATTTCCATGGGTTCCAAAAAAAACAATTTCATGCAGCGGACTGAAATTAACCATGGAAATCGATGTTTGTTTGATCTTATTGTGAAAATTTCAGCATGCATATAAATAACTATAGATATGAATTTTACCTTGCAAATTGATAAAACACAAAGAGTATGTGTTTCTCTAGGTTGTCCACACAAGTACAACACCTTGACCAAGGTTTCTACACACAATCTTACTAGCGTTGTGTGTAGAATCGAGCTAGAACAACTATGGAGGTGAGAGAGGGAGGGTCGGTCAAGAGAGAAGAGAGAGAGGAGTGTATGCCGGAAATATTAGGGTTTTTAGGGAATAAATCGTGTGATTAAAAATCAGATTTTTAATCTTTATTAAAATCACAAAAGAAACCCCTTAAAACCCTTATTTGCACTTAAGCCTCATTCTTAATTAAAATCAAGAATGGGCTTTAAGCCCACTTAGCTCAAACCTAATTAAAACCCAATTAAAATGAGTTCTAATTATATGGTTTAGCTAAACCGGTCCAATCTCTCTAATTTGATTTATTCAACCGTCTGGTTAATAAACCTAGGCTAGAAATCAACCGAATCGTTTTCAATTTGACTAAATTGAAAAGCGGATTCTCCCAATTACGATCCAAGCTTGTTTTGCTACATATTGTACTTAAAGTGTGTGACCATCTAGGCTCACGACTCGTTGGCAGACTAGTAAAATTACTATTTTATCATTTCTATCATAAGTGGCCTCTAGCAAGACATTATGATTACCCAACGTCCGTGATTATCGATGATTCGACTTAACCTGTTATCGTACATGTCACTGTCCTTTAATCAAACCGATATCCAGATTGATCAATAAGCATAGAATCGTCATCCTAATTTATCAATCACTGTTTCTTGGTATATGAGATGACTGAAAACTGATACAAAGGTATCACCTGCATGGCCATGTTATTCCTTCAGTCATACTCATCAAGTGGCCTAATCGAATATCCTTCTCATACCGGAGTATGAGTGATAAATCCTTCAGACGTCTTTCGAGTTCACTAATGTAATTCATAACCAAGCCAATCAGAGCCGTTATGGCTACCCTTTTACAGGTAACGTTAGACTAGGTTAAACTTAGAGATTCATTACACAGTGCACACAAAGACTCCTTGGTCTTAAGATATAATGAGAAGCTACGATCTGTGAGTACCTCATGACAATATCTATGCTGCATACTCATACTGATCGCTTCTTAAAGAAGCTTAGCTGATCAGTGACTCATCAAATGTAATTCTTTCTGATCTACATTTCTACTATTGGTGGTTATACAAATAATGACATAGATCAAATTACATTCGATATATTACTACAACACATTAGTAATATAATGCCGTTTTTATTAGATCGAAAAATGATAAACATTACAATGTAGATTAAGAAATTACATTAGTAATATAATGCCATTTTGATGTTTATGCTAGTTTTTGCTATGTGTATGATGATTTGTGGATTGAGCACCATGGTTGAGGGCTAAAACCCTTAGCAATGGGTGCTAGACTTTGTAGAATTTGATTTGTTGCTATTTGAGGAAATAGTTCTAGGGAGGTGATTGGGTTCTGTGGATTTCTTGCTTTAATTCATGTTTGCTAGGTAGGCCACATAGAATATATGATCGGGTTTCATGGATCTAGGTAGCATTAAGTGTGAGGGGCTCGAAACCGAGTTTTGACACCCCGTCGTAACACTTAGACTAGCCTATTATGCATGTTTAGGGGCTACCCCGATCTCGAGAGAGGCGGATAGTCCCAGATCTAGGAACCACAGAGTGCTAGGGGTTCAATGCGAGCGGAAACACCCCGGATTGGCACTTATCCAATTATTGTCGGGCAATTGCAATTTCGAGTGACTTCGAAACTGAGAGGGCAAGGAGTGACTCGGGATTAGGACAACTCCAATGCCGAGAGGCAGGGTAGTCAATTAAGACATAGGTTCATCTCGTACTCACCTAAAGAACTATGAAATCATTGTAGTAATTCACTGTCTACATGTCTAGCACCCTAGACACTTTCCATTACTTGTCTGACAATCACATTGTTTCCTTGCTTGTTTCTATTAACTATAAAACAACAAAAATAGTTATTTCGAGACCCTTGACACAAACCCACATTCGACCTAAAACCAGCATTAGTCCCTGCGGATTGACCCGATTACTTACCAGTAAAAATATATTACTTGTGATCGCGTACACTTGCGCGAGGAGAACCTATCTGAGACGTGACGTTTTGCGCGACATGTTTCGGCCCTACAAGTTTTTGGCGTCGTTGTCGGGGACTAATTGGTATTATGTTGCTTGTTTGCTTGTGTTCATTTTAGTTAGTCGTTGACACTTGTTCGTGTTGCTTGAAGAGACTTGTCTAGTGCATGACCCGGAGCTCGGTAGCACTAGAACTTGTCTAGTCATGCACTAACTCTAGGAGATTTCCGCATTGGTTGTGCAACCGAATTTGCTGCGAAGGAAGCCATGTATGTACTTTAGTGAATTTTGGACTGAGTCCACTTTCACGACCATGTACTTCTAGAAGGATTTTTACTCGTCTCTCATATTATAGACGTCCTCAGTGAGGGTATCGACCTTGGCATGCTGGTCATATCTTCTTTTTAGCCTGACTCGGTCCGAGGGTCCTTCGCCTTCTCATTACTCATCTCTGATCTCTTCCTCTTCGCTGGCTTCCTCTCTCTTGGGACTGTCAGGGCTAAGCTTGCATGCCTGTTTGGGCCCGCCTTTGTCTCTTGTTCTCGGCCTCCTTTTTTCCTGTCTTCACGAGAAGATGAAATAGACAGGTCAAGTGCTTTTTAGTGACCGTTTTGAATATCTCCCCGTCCAATGACTTGGCCTTCATTTCAGGCCCTAACACCTAAATCTTGGAGTCCGCGCTCACTAACATAAAAAAGGGAAATTTGGGTAACCAAAGCCCCACACATCACGGTTACCGCTGACTTCTTCTTCTTGCAGTGCTACCAAATCTTGTTCTCCCATGGTGCTCAAAAAACCTTTTTTATAGGCAGAAAGAACTTTTAGCTCATTTGCATTGACCCGCTCGAATGTGGTGGAACAACCAAACAAGCACCATGTGCAAGTACACGAGGTCGATCTCTTCGCCCGGGGTATTAGCAGTCGAGTTATTCTCTAGAAAAGCGGTCTCTCCCTCAACTCTTCCCACATAAGATGGGATTCCATCTCTCCCCACTTGTGCCTCTGCATCGTCTCTTGGTGGCTCCTAAAGAAGCTAAATATGGTCGTGAGGTCGGTAACCTTGATCTTGAAACGCCGGTTGCACATCGAAAATGCATCCATCGGAACTCATCGGTGAAATGGAGTGTGGCCAAAAATTTGAGCGTCAAGCTTTCAAAAGTGGGAACCGTCCAATGAAGCAACTCCGGACAACCCATCTCTCGGGCCCTGTCATGTAGCTTCCCGGTGATCTCGAGCCTCTCACAGATTTCTTCATCGAAAAGTTTATTTGGCTTCAGCTTGAACTTTATCGACTCGTTATACCTTATCCTCCCATTCTCGAGGTGGAAAATTGTGTGGGTCTTGTTGATTAGTTACGAACTAAGGGGTTGCTCATCACGAGTTGTTGAGGAGGAGGACGGGGTTTATTGTCTGCTCTCTTGTTGCAAATTGCATGGGATGAATACGAGTCCAGGTTATTCGGTTCTGACCTCGGTCCACTGCTCGCAATCTCCAAAAGTCGAGATAAAGCTCGGGGTGATGGGTAGGATGTGAGGGGTGTAGAGGAAGCTAATTAGGAACTAATGGAGGTGTGAAGATATATTTTCCGGCGATATTTGGACCGAAAATATGGACTACGGGTATAGTGTCGGATTTGGGGGTTTTATTAAAGGTGGAGATGTTTTGAAATATACCTTCAATTATTGTGTACCAATTTTTTTATAATTATATGAAATCCTTAATAAAACTTCTCACCTGTTTGTGAACACAACTGTTACTACGTTTAGTATTGGCATATTTGTTAGCGCGAAGTCAAGATGTCGGACGACATGTTGCAACATTTGGTGCGACATGATACTCGTAGTAATAGAAAAGATATCGAAGAATTCCTTTTCTACTCACAGAAGATGTGCGCAAGAAGAAGTCAAAGCATAACAGATTTAGGCAAGGTCCAGCTGGAAGAAAGACACGCAAGCAAGATTTAATGAAGGCGACAACACCAACTTGTCACTTACCTAATACGCAAGGCGGCAAAGGATTTCCTAATCGGAATAGCAACTCAGTCCTTTGTCTGTCTTAAATTGACAGAACTCTTAACCGTGTAAGACGAGCGAATTGAGAGGTGATCTATTTAGAGAGGACACTTTCGATTACATACTTCAAGTCGAGGAGATTTGAGTGTCGGTAATCTATTGGGTTTTTACGTGATTGAAGACTCATAAAGAAGATTGTCGAAGACAACGCAATCGAGAAAAGGCTTGCTCGAAGGGTGGAATTGAGACGTTCTCCAAGACAGGGGGAGTCCGTGGTCAAGGTTGTTCACAGTGAGATTTCTAGTAGCTTAGGACAATAGCTTGTGTGATAGTTAGTTGATGCTTGAAGTTGTACTATTGACTACCGAATAGTGAAAACCTTTCCACTGGCAGAGTGCCCCTAGAAGTAGGTGCGGAGTCACCGAACTGGGTAAACATATTGTGTCTTTTGTTTACTTTAATATATATTGTCCATAAAATATGATTGAACAAGTTGTCGAACCAAACGGTGCAACATTAGGCTTGACATCTTGTCCCTGCTACTTAACAGAATTTCAATTGGTATCAGAGGGGACACCTTAAATGCTTAGGTGATTTTCTACAAAGATTCTGTGTAGCTAATATGGACTTAAAGGAAGGAGGATCGATCAATCGACCACCAGTGCTTGTTGGAACTAACTATGGTTATTGGAAAGCACGAATGTGTGCCTTCATGAAATCTCTTGATAGTAAGACCTGGAAGGTTATTGTCATTGGCTGGGAAGAACCTCAATATGCTGATGCTCAAGGAAATCCAACTGGTCCAAAACCTGAGAAAGACTGGAGAAACGAAGAAGATAAAGCAACCCTAGGTAACTCTAAAGCTCTCAATGCTATATTTAATGGAGTAGACAAAAATGTCTTTACGCTTATAACCACGTGTAATAGTGCCAAGATAGCCTAGGATACTCTTGCCACTGAATATGAAGAAACCTCCAAGGTCCGAGAGCAGAAACTACAATATCTCACCACCAATTTTGAAGCTCTTTATATGAAAGAAGACGAGACCATAACTGAGTTCAATGTACGGATCAGGGATCTAGCCAACGGTTCATACTCATTGGGAAAATCAATGACTGATGTATTTAGTCAGAAAAACTCTTAGGGCTCTAAGCTTTATATTCAAGATGAAGATCACTGCCATATAAGAATGCCATGGTCTAAAAATTATGAAATTCGATTAACTCATGGGATCTCTCATGACCTATGAGCTCTCCCTACCAACGATGGAGAAAAAGTATAAAGGCATAGCCTTCAAAAGTTCCACTCATGCTTAGAAGGAGAAAGTACTTTCAGACTATGACAACGATATTGACGACACCATTGTTATGCTCTCCAAGAACTATAATCGAGTCATGAAAAGATTCAACCAGATGGCTGGAAAGAATGTCTCACAAGATGTTAGAGACAAACCACACCTAAAGTTTCAGAAGGGTGAGAACAAATAAGGCAGACGAGGCAAAAAGGCAGAAAGAGGGGTTCAGTGCTTCGAATGCGAAGGCTATGGGCATGTGCAGAGGGAATGTCCTAACTTCTTAAAAAACAAAAGAAGGGATACATTGCATCCTTTTCGGATGATGAAGAAGAAGAAAATGACACAGAACTAACTAGCAACCATGTAGATTTCACCGCCTCCACGTCCACCGAACCCATGAAGAAATCTACCTCGGATGACGAGTTATCAGATGAGACTCTCAACAACGCATACAATGATTGGTATGTCAATTGGATTGAAGACCCTCAAGTCATTGAGAAACAGAATGCTATCACTCTCTCTCTCTCTCTCAATAAAGACAAGACTAGACTTCGCGAAGCCATCATTGATCTAAAGAAGGAAATAACTCATCTAAAGGGAGAACTAGAGCTCATGACCAAGTCCATCAAGATGATGAAACCAAGCATTGACACCTTGGACCAAATCCTATCCGTTGGAAAATCAGCAAACAAGCTGGAAGGACTTGGTTACTCTACTGGACTTCCAACATCAAAGACCACTTTCGTTCCTCAAAGAACTACCAATCACATGTCCCAACAGATTTCACATACATCCGGTAGAACTCTGCCTCAGAAGGAACACCATCATGACACTCCAAAGAAAAAAAAACACAATTGGACATGCCATCACTGTGGACAAAAAGGTCACATCCGTCCATTCTGCTATCACCTCTATGGAAGAAGCTCCGTTAAACGTAGGAGTGTCAAAGCTCAAAATCAAAAAGTATTGAGAGAGAGAAAGGTACATCTTCAACCCAAAATACATAAAGAATGGCGGGTGAAGAAAGTACATTATAGGGCTAACGTTGCTTACACCTCATGAAAAGCCTCTACCAGTAATGATTGGTACTTCAACAGTGGCTCCTCTCGGCATATGACTGGTAATAGTACATTCCTTACTACTCTGGCACCATGCTCAAACTGCTTTGTTACCTTTGGAGATGGAGTAAAAGCCAGGGTACTTGGAAGAGTGAAGCTCAACCTAGCAAACTCACCCTGTCTAAAGGAAGCCTTACTAGTAGAAGGGCTTACTACGAATTTGATAAACATCAATCAACTCTGCGATCTAGACCTCGAAATCAAATTTACTCGCAACAAGTGTGCAGTAATAAGCACTCAACTAGAGTAATTGATGACTGGACTTAAGTCACAAGACAACTGATATATATGGTCTCCAACAACAACTCCCTTATCTACTCAATGCCTTATATCCAAAACACAAGAAACCAAGCTTTGGCACCAAAAGCTTGGACACATAAATCTAAGGAGCATGCAGAAGATTCTATCTGAAAAGGCCATCATCGGAGTTTCAGATTTAAAGATCATTGAAGGAAAAATCTGCGGAGAATGTCAGATAGGGAAACAAGTCAAAATGTCACACAAGAAAGTACAATATCTTACCACCTCCTGGGTCCTAGAACTTCTGCGTGTAGATCTCATGGGACCTATGCAAGTTGAAAGTCTTGGAGGTAAGAAATATATATTTGTATGTGTGGACGACTTCTCAAGATACACTTGGGTTGAGTTTATTCGAGAAAAGTCAGATACATTCTCTGTCTTTGAATCCCTATGTTGAAGAGTTCAAAGAGAGAATGGAGAAACCATTGGCAAAATTGTGAGACTCAAAAGTGATCATGGACGAGAATTCGAGAACATATTCTTTGCAAACTTCTGTGATGCTGAAGGAATTGCCCATAAATTCCAGAATGGGATTGTTGAAAGGAAGAACCGAACACTTCAAGAAATGACTAGAGTCATGATGTTAGCCAAAGACACCCCTACACGCTTTTGGGCAGAGGCACTCAACACGGCTTGCCATATTCACTATCTATGGTCTCCAACAACAGCTCCCTCATCTACTCAATGACTTATATCTAAAACACAAGAAACCAAGTTTTGGCACCACAAGCCTGGACACATAAATCTAAGGAGCATGCAGAAGATTCTATCTGAAAAGCCCATCATCGAAGTACCATATTTAAAGATCATTGAAGGAAAATTCTGCGGAGAATGTCAGATAGGGAAACAAGTCAAACGTCACACAAGAAGGTACAACATCTTACCACCTCTCGAGTCCTAGAACTTCTGCATGTAGATCTTATGGGACCTATGCAAGTTGAAAGTCTTGGGGGAAAGAAATATATATTTGTTTGTGTGGACGACTTCTTAAGGTACACCTGGGTTGAGTTTATACGAGAAAAGTCAGACACATTCTCTGTCTTCGAATCTCTATGTCGAAGAGTACAACGAGAGAAAGGAGAAACAATTGGCAAAGTTGTGAGACTTAGAAGTGATCATGGACGAGAATTCAAGAAAATAAACTTTGCAAATTTTCTGTGCTGCTGAAGGGATTGCCCATGAATTCTTTGCTCCCATTACCCCTCAACAGAATGAGATTGTTGAAAGGAAGAACCGAACACTTCAAGAAATGGCTAGAGTCGTGATGTTAGCCAAAGACATCCCTACACGCTTTTGGGCAAAGGCACTCAACACGGCTTTCCATATTCACAATCGTGTCACCCTCCGTCCAGGTACCTCGGTAATACTTTATGAAATATGGAGGGGGAGAAAGCCTAATGTCAAGTATTTTCATATCTTTGGGTCAATATACTATATTCTGGCTGATAGAGAACCCCGACAAAAACTTGATCCTAAAAGCGATGAGGGAATATTTCTCGGATACTTTAGAAACAGTCGTGCCTATCGTGTCTTTAACAAACGAACAAAAACCATGATGGAGTCTGTAAATGTGGTTGTTGATGACAACATTCCTAAGATGTCTAACGATGATGAAGAGGATATCCCGAATACTCCAGATGTCAGTGACAAAGCAGGCAACACAGATCCAGAAAATGAAGCTAACATCAGTTCTGTCAAAGAGGATCCTTTCATTACAGAACAGAGAATTCCATCAGAAAGGTCCAAGATAATCACCCAGTTCAAGACATAATCGATGTCAATGAAGGTGTGCGTACCCGACAAAAGGCTCCGGTGAATTATAGAGAGATGATAGGTAATATCTGTTTTGTTTCAAAAATTAAACCTAAAAATGTGCAAGAAGCAATCAACAATGAATACTGGGCATGTTTCATGCAAGAAGAACTGGTTCAATTCGGAAAAAACGATGTGTGGGAATTAGTACCCAAGCCCGACAATGTTAATGTCATCGGAACAAAGTGGATCTTCAAGAAAAAGTCTGATTAACAAGGAAATATCACTCGAAATAAAGCTAGACTTGTGGCACAAGGATACACAAAAGTAGAAGGAGTGAATTTCGACGAAACATTTGCTCCTGTAGCCAGACTTGAGGTTATCAGACTTCTTCTCAGCATTGCCTGCCATCTACAAATCAAACTCTATCAGATGGACGTAAAGAGTGCTTTCCTGAACGGATATCTAAACGAAGAAGTCTATGTTGCTCAACCAAATGGGTTTGAAGATCAAAACTCACCACATCATGTCTACAAGCTTAAGAAACCCTGTACGATCTCAAACAAGCACCTCGAGCCTGGTATGAACGTCTAACAAATTTTCTAATTCAGAATAGATATACTCGAGGGGGAGTTCTATTCGTAAAGAAAGAACGCAACAACATTATGATTGCTCAAATTTATGTTGATGACATTGTGTTTGGAGGAATGTCAGACAAAATGATGGAACGTTTTGTTTAACATATGCAGTCTGAATTCGAGATGAGCATGGTCGGTGAGCTAACCTATTTTTTAGGCTTCCAGATCAAACAAATGGATAATGCCATCTTTATCTCCCAAAGCAAGTATGCCAAGAACATTATAAAGAAGTTTGGTTTGGAAAAAGCTGCACACAAGAGAACTCCCATCGCTACCCATGTAAAGCTCACCAAGGATGATCAAGGCGAACCTGTTGATCAATGTTTCTATCGAAGCATCATTGGAAGCTTATTATATCTTACAGCAAATCGTCCTCACATTGCTTTCTCGGTAGAAGTTTGTGCTCGCCACCAAGCAAACCCAAAAACAAGCCATCTAGCTCAAGCCAAGAGGATTATCCGATATATATCAGGTACAACTGAGTTAGGCCTATTATACTCTTTCGACACATCCTCTACACTAGTAGGATATTGTGATAATGATTGGGAAGGAAGTACTCTTGATTGAAAAATTACCTATGGCGGATGCTTTTATCTCAAGAATAATCTTGTCTCCTGGTTCAACAAAAAGGAAAATTGCATAGCTTTATCTACTGTTGAGTCCGAGTACATTGCTGCTGGTAGTAGCTGCACTCAGCTTTTATGGATGAAGCATATGCTTGCAGAGTATAATGTCAAACAAGATGTCATTACATTGTTCTGTGACAACATCACTGCCATCAATATCTCGAAAAATCTTATGCAACATAGCAAAACTAAGCACATAGACATCATGCACCACTTAATTCGAGAGCTTGTGGAAGACAAGAAGATCAAGCTAGAGTATATTTCTACAGAGAAACAACTTGCTGACATCTTCACAAAGGCATTGGACACAAATTGGTTTGAAAGTCTGAGTTCCTCCCTTGGACTTTGCTACCTTGAGTAATAGTCGTCAAGGAAGAAAAGAGAGAGAGCTTTGGTGATTTGTTTTCTCTCTCTCTAGAAGGACTACTAGGGTCCACAAAATCAAATCCGGGCCCAATTATCCAAGCCCATTTCAGTTTGTTTCCTAAATAAAAAAAAAGGAAAAAAATATCTTTTGTCATCTGGTGACAAGACGAGCATCCAATAGTAGCCTGACTCCTCGTGTACTCGCAGCAAAACGCAGACGCCTCTGCAATTCCCCTGGTGTTTTCCCAAAAGATTAGGGTTTTCACCATTCCCCGCTACTCGAATCGATTTCTCTCCTAAAACTATATAAGAAAATCACAACAATGGTGGGAACCAGGAGTAGTCGTACCTGCAAAGTTTAAGAAATCTCCACCTAAGATGAGGATCAAAACTGCCCCAAAGGAGGGGATTGGCCCAAGAGCTGCTCGCAACAAATATGGGATGAAGATATTAGGGTGAAACTTCTCCAAATCTACATCAGGACACTTGGAGACGCCTGCAACACCACCACCAGACAAAATTGCACTAGAGGAAGTTGAGACCACCCCTCCCATTGTTGAAAAGAATGTCTCAACACGGGCTGAAGAACTAGGAATATCAGAAATAGGTAACTCTAGCTCCTCCTCTCAAACTAAATCTAGAACTCAAGAGAATAGTCCAACCCTAGATCAACAAAATCTTGACACCCCAATCTCGCCTGAGCATGAGAGTGAGGGAATCAGGGTTGAAAAGGGACTTTCAAGTGAGGATGATATTCCTCTTGTAATTCTACACTCAAAGAAAAAATAAAGTGAAAAGGGGAAAGCCACAAAGGATGTTGCGACAACCATCCCAACCACTAAGAAGAAAAGGAAAAGGAAGAACACTGCGCCTGTTGCTGATAAATCTGTCGCATCTGAGGAAACATAGGAATTAGGGGATCTTATACTCCTGATACAAGAAAAAGAGTAGGAGTCCAAAGGCTTCCCCAAAACATTCCTAATGCTCCATTAGATAATATATCTTTGGGGTAATTCCATGTCAGTACCCTAACTTTGCCTCATTTCGAAATCAGTACCCTAAGTTTAAAAAAAATTTTGCCGGTACCCCAAGTTTATTTACGTTGCAGTTAAGGTAACGGCTGTTAAATGTAACATAATTGGTGTGCAAAAAGTCTAAAATGCCCTCAATAGTTTTGGTCTGTTAAACTGGTTTGATTGGTTCAATTGATATGATTATGAAATGAATATTTTACCCTTAATTGAATACAAATTTAACTAATAAATTGAGGGCAAATCTGACTTTTCACTTACACAAATATTAATTATAATTCTTTAATATTTAAATATATATAATATAATATAATAATTTTATTAATTATATAATATTATTTGTAGTTACGACGGTTTTAGAGATTGGCTGATTTTTAAAGGAACTAAAGAACATGTTACAAAGAATGTCGAAGCATCCTCTACGACATCTTGTGTGACATTATTGACGGCGTCTCGGCAAACATCCTGATCGACAGAAATCAGGAAAGTGCAGTTTCTGCGGAAAATACGAAGACGATTAGGAAATTCCAGAAACGACTTCAAATCTGGAAAGAAGAAAGACGGTGATTAAGAGGAAACCCATTAGGGTTAGTACTCATCCTCAATTGCTATAAAAGCTTAGGCTACCTCCTTAGCAATCGTGTGGTTCTTTATTTGTTTCCTACCAATAATTTGCAAAGCTCTTAGACGTGAAGGTTTGCAGGCTGAGAGATTGCAGATTGAGCTAAGGATATTGTGCATCACATAACTATTGAGAGTTAGGTGATTGAGGGTTTGCTAATCGCGTGAGTGAAGACTGCACGCAAGCACCAAGTTCAACGAAGACTTGAACCGACAGAGCAAGGCGATTGTTCGAAGAGTGGAATCAAGACGGAGTCTTGGATTCAGGGGGAGACCCTGAGATAGGTTGCACTGTAAAACGTAGCATAAAGTATAGATCTAGGATTGATCACAGGTACTTGTATGTTCTGACGAATTACTGATGAGTGAAACCTTTCCACTAGGCTGAGAGCCCCCAGACGTAGGTGACGTTGCACCGAACTGGGTAAACAATCTGTTGTGTCATTGTTTATAGCTTTATATTTTTCTGTCCTACGTTATCTACACAAGAAGTCATACACAGTGTTATAGCTTCATACGTAACATTGTGTGTGACATCTTGCACGACTAGCTAATCAAAACTTCAACTGATATCAGAGGAGGCACCTACAGCTTTAGGTGAGTTCCTAAACAAATATTTTGATCAGGATGGACAATACCAGAGAAGGAGGATCCATCAATCGACCACATGTTCTAGATGGAAGCAACTACGGCTATTGGAAGGCTCGAATGTGTGCCTGCATGAAGTCACTTGACAACAAAACATGGAAGGTTGTAATCAATGGTTGGAATGCTCCACAACTCAGTGACAATGATGGCAACCCTATCGGTCCAAAACCAGAAAAAGACTGGACTGATGATGAAGACGAAGAATCACTGGGAAATTCTCGAGCTCTGAATGCTATCTTCAACGGTGTTGACAAAAACGTGTTCAGAATGATCAACACATGCACAACTGCCAAATCTGCATGGGATATCCTGGCTGTTGCATATGAAGGAACAACTAAGGTTCGAGAACAAAAACTGCAATACCTGACCACCAACTTCGAAGCCCTCGTCATGAAAGAGGACGAATCAATTGCAGAATTCAATGTTCGTATTCGTGACCTAGCCAATGAATCCTACTCTCTGGGTGAACCAATGTCTGATGAAAAACTGGTTAGAAAAACCCTGCGTGCTCTTAGCCCTAGATTTAAGATGAAGATCACTGCAATTGAGGAAGTTCATGACCTGGCTCTAATGACCTATGAGTTATCTCTGCCCAATATCGACAAAAGGAATAAAGGAGTTGCTTTGTAAAGCTAAACATACAATCAACTAGAACCTGAGAATTCTGATTCCGAAGAAAACATCGACGCTACAATGGCCCTTCTCACAAAAGATTACAACAAAGTCATGAGAAGATTCAGTCGAATGAGTGGACGGAATGTCACAACAAATGCCAGACACAAAGCTCCACAAAAAGCTCAAACAGGAGGAGGTCTTGACAGACCAAACAAGAGTGGAGAAGAAAACAACAAGAACAAAGGACTTCAATGCCATGAATGTGAAGGATTCGGCCATCTTCGCAGAGAATGTCCTAAAAAAAACATGTGGTCTGTCAGATGATGACAATGAAGATAGTGGATCTGAAGAGGTAAGCAACTTTTTTGCATTCACTACTACTATTCCTACATATAACCTTGATAACTCTGCCAATATCAATGATGATCACCTCCATACAACTCCAAATGAGAATTGGACTAAAGAGCAACTAGTAGAGGCATACAAAAGCTTGCATACCAGATGGGTCAAGGAAACACTGATCCTTGATCAACAAGGGGAACGGATCATCAGTCTTACCAACGACAAATCTAGATTTCTAGAGACAATCGTGGAGCTAAAACGCGAAATCACCAGACTTAATGGAGAGATTAGTCTTATGATTAAGTCGGTAAAGATGATGAATTCTAGCACAAAAAGCCTTGACAAAATCCTATCAGTATGAAAGCAGTCCAAGGATACAACGGGACTAGAGTACACACACAATATCCCCTCGACAACAGTGACGAAGTTTGTCCCACAACAAGCCATGGTTGACAAGAAACCACTAGATGCCCCAACACATCCTACTGGACAACCTACAACAAATGTCATGCTATCGTCTACAACATGTTCTTGTCAAGCAACGATCAAAAGCATCCTCCACGCAGACAACAATACTACAGAAAACCAGCTTATCAATATCAGTGGATATGTCACTACTGTGGTCAACGCGGTCACATCAGACCATTTTGTTTTCAACTCAATGAGAGGAAGCAAGCTCAGCTACCACAGAGACAAATGAGACATCAAAGGCATCTCTTAACTCCTCAGAAAACATCCCGCCTTGAATGGAGACCTAAGAATCTAGTCTATCGAGCTAATGTTGCATATACATCCTTGAGTGCTTCAACAAACAAAGACTGGTATCTCGATAGTGGATGTTCTCGACACATGACAGGTACTCCAGAGTTTTTGTCCAATCTCAAATTATATACAAACTGCTATGTCACTTTTGGAGATAGGATTCGAGCTCGAATCATTGGAAAAGGAGTACTCAAGCATCCAGGAGCCACTTACCTAACTGAAGCATTACTTGTAGAAGGACTTAAGGCAAACCTGATTAGCATCAGCCAGATCTGTGATCTAGGTTCAGAAGTAAAATTCACTAAAGAAGCCTGTATAGTAAAAGACTTCGATGAAGTCACTATTCTACAAGGAGTTCGCTCAAAAGATAATTGCTACATCTGGTCGCCCGAATCACATATCGAAGTAACAAAGTATCTTGTCTCCAAAGCAGAAGAAACAAAACTGTGGCACAGAAAGCTTGGACATCTAAATCGTAGAAGTATGCAGAAGGCAATCTCCGAATAGGCCATTACTGGAATTCCAAACCTGAAAATCGTGGAAGGAAAAATCTGCGGAGAATGTCAAATTGTAAAGCAAACCAAGATGTCACACAAGAAGCTGCAGCATATCACCACCTCTCGAGTGCTTGAGCTAATACATGTTGACCTCATGGGGCCAATGCAAGTAGAAAGTCTTGGAGGAAAACGCTATGTCTTTGTGTGTGTAGATGATTACTCACAATAGACATGGGTTGACTTCCCTCGTGACAAATCAGATACCTTCTCGATCTTCAAGAATCTATGCATCCAGGTCCAACGAGAAAAAGGGGAGACGATTGGCAAAATAATTCGCCTTCATAGTGATCATGGTCGAGAGTTCCAGAACATCAAATTTGAAGAATTTTGTAACTCAGAAGGGATAGCTCATGAGTTTTCAGCACCAATAACTCCCTAACAAAATGGCATTGTTGAGCGCAAAAACAGGACTCTCCAGGAAATGGCTAGAGTTATGATGCTGGCCAAGGACATACCAACTTACTTTTGGGCAGAAGCACTTAACACTGCTTTCCATATCCACAATCGAGCCACTCTCCGACCAGGTATGTCAGTAACTCATTCTGAAATATGGAGGGGGAGAAAGCCCAATGTTAAGTACTTCCATATCTTTGGATCCACTTGTTATATTCTGGCTGATAGAGAGCCTCGTCGAAAGCTTGATCCAAAAAGTGATGAAGGCATCTTCCTTGGTTACTCAAGGAATAGTCGTGCGTACCGGGTCTTCAACAAACGAACCAAGACCATGATGGAATCAATCAATGTTGTTGTTGATGATGACTGTGAAGATGCCTAAGAAGATGCGACAGACGAAGACGGAGTCTATCCCAACACTGGTAGGAAGGATGCTATTACGGATGTCAGAGAAGATGCTAGTAGCAAATCAGAAAACAACGATGCTAGTCCAAATGTCAATAATGATGAGACAGTTCCTGAAACCAACAATAAGAATCCCTCGCAAAGAATCCAAGCTAACCATCCTATCTCTAGAGTAATTGGAGACATAAATGAAGGCATACGGACTCGGTCAAAAACTCCTGAAGACTACAACGAGGTGATAGGTAATATATGCTTCGTTTCAAAGTCTGAACCCAAAAATATCAATGAAGCCATCAATGATGAGTATTGGGTCAATGCTATGCAAGAGGAACTGATTCAATTTGAGAATAACTAGGTGTGGGAACTGGTGCCCAAACCAAGTAAAGGAAATATCATTGGCACAAAATGGATCTTCAAAAACAAGTCTGATGAGCTTGGCAACATCACTCGCAACAAAGCCAGGTTAGTTGCTCAAGGGTATACTCAAATTGAGGGAGTCGACTTCGATGAGACCTTTGTAACTGTAGCAAGACTTGAAGCAATCCGTCTCCTACTAGGCATATCATGCCATCTACAGATTAAGCTTTACCAGATGGATGTCAAAAGTGCTTTCCTGAATGGAGATCTCAACGAAGAAGTATATGTATCGCAACCTAAATGATTTGTTGATCCTCACTCCCCTGATCATGTGTATAAACTCAAGAAGGCTCTCTATGGATTGAAACAAGCACCAAGGGCCTGGTATGAAAGGCTCACAAAATTTCTGATTCAAAGCGGCTACGCTAGAGGGGGAGTCGACAAGACTCTATTTGTAAAGAATGAGGACGGGAATTTGATGATAGCCCAAATATATGTCAATGACATTGTCTTTGGAGGGATGTCAAGAAAGATGGTAGAGCAATTTATTCAACAAATGCAATCATAATTCGAGATGAGCATGGTGGGAGAGCTTACCTATTCCTAGGCTTCCAAATCAAACAGCTAAAAGATAGAATCTTCATCTCTCAGAGCAAATATGCGAAGAATATTGTCAAGAAATTTGGACTAGAGAAAGCTTCACATAAACGGACACCTGCAGCTACACACATCAAGCTGACTAAAGATGATCCAGGAGAAGCCGTCGACCAACACCTATACAGAAGCATTATCGGTAGTCTTCTCTACCTTACTGCGAGTCGACCAGATATTGCCTGCTCTGTAGGAGTATGTGCACGATATCAAGCTAATCCTAAGGTTAGTCATCTATCCTAAACTAAAAGAATTATAAGATATATCTCTGGGACTACAGACTTGGGTTTATTATACTCATTCGACACATCTTCTACCCTGGTGGGGTACTGTGATGCTGATTGGGCTGGAAACACAGCAGATAGGAAGAGCACATCTGGAGGATGCTTTTTCCTTGGCAATAACCTCATATCATGGTTTAGTAAAAAGCAAAACTGTGTTGCCCTATCCACTGCTGAATCAGAGTATATTGCTGCCGGGAGTAGCTGCACACAACTACTATGGATGAAGCAGATGTTAGTCGAATACAATGTCAGACAAGAAGCCATGACTTTATATTGTGATAATGTCAGTGCCATCAACATCTCCAAAAATCATGTCCAACACAGCAAGACCAAGCACATTGACATTAGACACCACTTCATTCGCGAGCTGATCGAAGATAAGAAGATCATACTAGAGCACATCCATACAGAGAAGCAACTTGCTGACATTTTCACGAAGGCATTAGATGCGAGCAGATTTGAATACCTCAGGTCGTCACTCGGTCTGTGCACCATCAACGAGCAATAGAAGTTGTAGAAACGGTTGAGAGGAGTTAGTTGGTGCCTCTTCATGAACCGGTCCAAGATCCCAACACATGCCATTGGACCAAGCATGCCAAAAGCCCATATAAAGAAAGGAAAGGTCACAAGATACGCTCGGTCTCCAAAAGATTTGATTTGAATCAACTTGTTTTCAAAACCTAGTCTCCCTCTTCTCATTTTCGCTCTCATCTCCCTCACCTCTCACACTCTGCAACGGAAAACCTCACTACCTACACAGACATGGTGAAGACTTGGAGCACTCTAGCACCAAAGAAGGCTACCGGTAGTCAACGATCCGAACCCAAGAAGGCAGAAGCAAAAAGCTCCAAGAGCAGCAATCCGAAAACCAACAAGCATGGAGTCCGAATCAAAGGACCAAAAACGCAGAAGAAAGCCGAGGAATCTCCCAAAGAAACCCCTGCGGAGGAAGCTCCAATGCCAATTTTTTTCCCGAATTCCCAAACGATCTCGAACCGGAAGTTCAACATTCTCCATGACAGAACTAACAGGGCCAGAAAGGGAGACTGATCTTGGCCAAGAAAGTCGAGAAGCGTCCATGCAGATTGTTCTTGTTCCAGTACCAACAAATGTCCCAGGTATCGACTCCTCCATTATTTCAAACACCAATACCTCTACAAATAGTGACTTGTTGGAGTCGCTACTGGAAAACCAAGAACCACCTCAAGAAGGTGTGGTGGAGGAACTGATAAATCCTGGAGGAGAACAGGAAGACTTGACCCCGGTCAGTCATGGGTTGGAGCGTATTGCTGAAGGAGAAGGAGAGGAAGAAGGTGCAACAGATGTCATTCCTGAAGCCACGAAGGAGGTTGTGGTAGAAGAAGAAGTCGCTGACTCGGAAGAAGCCGAGGAAGAAGTTGAGAAAGACGAAACCAGAGACGGGTATACCGATCTAGAAGAAGCTGAAAAGGACAAAAGTGTCGCCGCCAATAACACAGAAGAAGTCCCTCTGGATGCCAGAGAAGAAATGACCGAAGATGCTACTAAAATAGCACACAAAGTATTGTCATCTCTGAAAAAGAAGGTACTAGAAGAAAATGAAAGTCTAGCGGTAATGGTTGGAAAACTCAAAGAAACCAGGAAGAGGAAGAAGGGAGAAGATGCTGGAGGCCCCAGAAATAAAAAGAAGAAGATGTCCGTCAAGGAAAAAGGGAAGAAAGTTGTCTCCAAAAAGAGATTGGTGGATGAAGAAACGAATAACGATGTAGAGGAGGTTACTGCAAGGAAAGCAAAGACGGGAAAGAGCCTAAATATGGTCAAAGACACCTCAAGTGTTCCTTACGACAATGTGTCGTTTCACTCGGCAGACGGTGCGAAAAGATGGGAATTCGTGTTCCAAAGAACGGCGTATCCCGAGAAGACCCTATCATCGGAGCTACTAGGACTTGAAGCCATTGTCCAGCTTCTGGAACAGGCAGAGCTCATGAAGACCGTCACGGACATTGGTAACCACTATCCCCTTTTGGTCAAGGAATTCATTGCTAATTTGCCTACTGGGTCTGGTACTCCGGATGATCCGGATTGTGAGAAGCTATATGTCAGAGGCCTTCATTTCAACATTTCCTCTGACATCATTAATGCCTTCCTAAGGAGAAAGCGTGTTCGTTCTGTGCCTCCACCTGACCTGAACAAGGTCCTCAAGGAGATTACCGGAGACAAAAGCAGAATGTGGCCTACCAAGGGCACTGTGGCAGCCTCGGACCTCACATCCAAGTACTCCATTCTCTTTTGTATCGGAGTAGCAAACTGGGCTCCCTCCACACACGCATCCTCTCTCAAACCAGAACTGGCGATACTCATCTTCCAAATAGGTACTGGGTCTACACTTTACTTTGGGCAGTGTGTTATTGATCATCTTATTCGACATGCCAGATCACTTGCTGTAAAAATACCTATTGCCTTTCCGTCAATAATCTCTAAGTTACTTGTACATCAACACCCCAGAGTGTTGAAGACAACGGATAAGGTTGGCAAACGCGGAGGACTGATTGTGGTGAGCCACAAGCTGTTTGAGGGCAAGCATGCTCCTGAACTTGTCAGGCCAGAAGCCAAGGCAACGACCAGTCAAGCCACAAGTGCCGCCCCTCCAACCAAGACCACCAACAGGGATGCAATCATGCTTGAAAGAGAGATAGTTGTACTGGACAAGGACATCGTCAATCTGAAGACAGCTCTGAAGCATCTCTCCCAGCGACGATCACACTGTGCCAACCTGCTGAAATCAATGTCTCCTCCAGGCTCAGAAGATGATGATTCCACCTCTCCACCACATGCTGCTGAAGACGCTACACAAGATGCCTCCACTGACGCTACTGAAGAAGAGACTGCTAGTTCCAGTAGCAGCTCTGTTTGATTTTAAGAACTTTCTAATTACCGAACAACTGAACAACTTTATTTTGTAATTTTTGTTGAACACTGTTTTACACTTACTCTCGACTGCTAATCGGGAGTATGTGTAAGTTAAGTTTGGGTTTGTTTCTTATTACCCTGTTTTGTTAGACATATTTGTTTCAAAGTTTGGCTCTTTTTGAGCCAGCAAGGGGGAGTAAGATACGAGAAAGATAGAGCTGACGATGCGAAGACACGATGATACGCGTAGTGATACACACTATGCGCAAAAGACGCTACGAGACGCGAAACGCAAAACAAAGACTTGATGAGTGCCGATCGTGTGCATCAACGACAAATGCGACGCAGAATGCGACGCAGAATGCGACGCAGAATGCGACGAAGAATGTTGTCCTTAAAAATAGCCAAAGGGGGAGATTGTAGTTACGACGGTTTTAGAGATTGGCTGATTTTTAAAGGAACTAAAGAACATGTTACAAAGAATGTCGAAGCATCCTCTACGACATCTTGTGTAACATTATTGACGGCGTCTCGGCAAACATCCTGATCGACAGAAATCAGGAAATTGCAGTTTCTGCAGAAAATACAAAGACGATTAGGAAATTCCAGAAACGACTTCAAATCTGGAAAGAAGAAAGACGGTGATTAAGAGGAAACCCATTAGGTTTAGTACTCATCCTCGATTTCTATAAAAGCTTAGGCTACCCCCTTAGCAATCGTGTGGTTCTTTATTTGTTTCCTAGCAATAATTTGCAAAGCTCTTAGACGTGAAGGTTTGCGGGCTGAGAGATTGCAGATTGAGCTAAGGATATTGTGCATCACATAACTATTGAGAGTTAGGTGATTGAGGGTTTTCTAATCGCGTGAGTGAAGACTGCACGCAACCACCAAGTTCAACGAAGACTTGAACCGACAGAGCAAGGCGATTGCTCGAAAAGTGAAATCAAGACAGAGTCTTGGATTCAGGGGGAGACCCTGAGATAGGTTGCACTGTAAAACGTAGCATAAAGTATAGATCTAGGATTGATAACATGTACTTGTATGTTCTGACGAATTACTGATAAGTGAAACCTTTCCACTAGGCTGAGAGCCCCCAGACGTAGGTGACGTTGCACTGAACTGGGTAAACAATTTGCTGTGTCATTGTTTATAGCTTTATATTTTTTTGTCCTACGTTATCTACACAAGAAGTAATACACAGTGTTATAGCTTCATACGTAACATTGTGTGTAACATCTTGCACGACTAGTTGATCAAAATTTCATTATTAATCGTTGATTGAACATAATTAAATCCTGATTAACCCTAATTAAATCCTAATTAACCCTAAACCTAATTCAGGCCGCCACTCCCGTCTCTCTGTTGCCACGACTCCGGCCGGCAACCCTGACCGGCGACTCTGACTCCGACCTCGGCTCGCCGTCAACGCGCTCCACGGCCACACTAAGAACATCCACCGTGACGCCGCGTCTAAGCTCTCCGCCCTCACCGTCAAAGACCTCGGCTCGGCGTCCTCCGCGACGATCCATAGCGACGATATATGGCGACGTCCCCCTGCGTCGTCCTCCGTGGCGACTGAAATCGCCGAGTCTCGATGCAACGATCCATGGCTCCGGAGCTAAAGGTAGGAGAACGAAGAGTCGTCGATTTCGGTGTCCGGCGGCGGCGATTGGAGGCGCTGGAGAGCTAGGGTCTTGGGCGAACGGAGGTGGGTCACCGAATCGCGGCCGCCGGACACCGAAATCGTCGACTTTCCTACCTCCAGCTTTTGGTTTGTCGCCATGGATCGTCGCAGAGGACAGAAGAACAGACAGAAGACTGGTCTGGTTGGAACCAGATTTGACGGAGGTGAAGAGTCGCCGCCTGGAGACTCCTCGAGATCTTGGCCCTTCTCCTCGAGACTCCGACCGAAGACGGTCCTCGCCGCGACTCTGACTGAAGACGGTCCTCGCGTGGAGGTCTGGAGGTCGATTCCGCCTGGAGGTCGCCCAGATCTAGTGCAAGGCTCCTCGCGACTCCTCGCGTCTCCTCGGAGAGCTCGACGATGCGGAGAGCGGTGGGAGGAGGCGGTCGGACCAGGCGCTGGGAGGAGGCGGTCGGAGCAGGGGGTGGGAGGAGTCGGTCGGAGCAGGCGGTGGGAGCTTTTAAGAGAAACCCAGAAACTTGAAGTCATTATGGAGTTGCTCAAAGATGCAGGACTCCTAAAAACAGTCACCAATCTTGGTGTGTTATACCCTAAACTAGTCAAAGAGTTTATCGTGAACCTCTCACCATCCTTTTATAATCCACTACATTCAAAATTCAGAAAGATATATGCTCGGGGTCAAGGATTTGACTTCTCTGACGAATCAATCAATGCCGATCTAGGAGTAAAGAAAGTGACTTATGGTGATCATGATACCTCGTTACACACTATTGCAAAGGAGATCACTGTTCATGCAAGAAAATAGTGGCCCAACAAAGGAAATTCGGCATCCTCCGAGCTCTCTGTCAAGTACTAAATATTATACAAGATTGGTGTTGCAAACTTGGCCCCTTCTACTCATGGATCAAACGTCACTACAGATTTGGCTCGTCTTATCTATCAAATAGGTACACACTCCACTGTGAATTTTTCCTCATTCATTCGCAATCATCTGGTTAGACATGCAAAATCCTATGCGGTGAAACTACCCATTGGCTTTCCTACTCTCATAACTGGAATACTTCTACGACAAAATCCCAACATCCGATAAAGAAGGAGAGCGTCCTGGAGAGCTCAATATAAGTCATAAAATCTTTGAAGGGAAACATCATGCAACTCAAAAAAAGGAAAGACAGTTCAAGAGAATGTCCTAAATGAGCTTCAAGAAGAAGTAGCTTGCCCTTCAAAGACTATAGATGTTCTCACTAGCAGGAAAATGATTTATGAAGGACTTATCCATGACTTAAAAGCCATGACTGAAGAAGAAGTAGGAGCCATGTCTGAAGAAGAAGAAACTAACTCTGCTGAAGAGTAACATCTCTTTGAAAAGAAAACTTATTTATTTTTGTGAAACACTCTTGAATCCCAGGGGACTGTCCGCATTACTTTTTGAACAATGTTGATTTTTGCTCCTCGGTGGAGCTGGATATTTGCCCCGTGTTTAGGTGTTAGTTTTCTCGCGTTTAGAGCTGGTTTTTGTTATTTGTGATTTGTCAAAACCTTCTTTGATGTTACCCTTTTTCCATTTTTGAGGCAATCAGGAGGAGATATTTTAGAGTCTTGTTACTCAAACATGATGGAACATGTCTCACGACATGATACCTCATGTTATATGCCTTGCTACAAAAGACATCATGAAGATGAAGAACATGATGGAACATGTGTCACTACATGTTATCACATGTTATATGACGGACTGCGGAACATGTGTCACAACATGTTACCCCCTTGCCACAAAAGAAGACGCCACAAAAGACTCTTTGAAGATACTGAAGATAGTGCTAATAAGAAAATACCCAAAGCTCGTCGTCAAAATATGCTTGCCTAAAAAACTGCCAAAGGGGGAGATTGTTACTACGTTTAGTATTGGCATATTTTTTAGCGCGAAGTCAAGATGTTGGACGGCATGTTGCAACATTTGGTGCGATATGATACTCGCAGTAATAGACAAGACATCGAAGACTTCCTATTTTACCCACAGAAGATGTGCGCGCAAAAGATGTCAAAGCAAAAATGATTTAGGCAAACTCCTGCTGGAAGAAAGACACGCAAGCAAGATTTAATGAAGGCGGCAACGCCAACTTGTCAATTGCCTGATATGCAAGGCGGTAAGGGATTTCCTAATCGGAATATGAATCTGATTAGGCAATATGAGTTGCTATAAAAGCAAGCGCTACCCCCTTAGCAACTCAGTCCTTTCTCTTGCTAAATTGACAGAGCTCTTAACCGTGTAAGACAAGCGGATTGAGACGCTAATCTATTTAGAGAGGACACTTTCGATTACATACATCAAGTCGAGGAGATTTGAGTGTCGGTAATCTATTGGGTTGTGTTCGTGATTGAAGACTCACGAAGAAGATTGTCGAAGACAACGCAACCGAGCATAGACTTGCTCGAAGGGTGGAATTAAGACGTTCTCAAAGACAGGAGGAGTCCCTGGTCGAGGTTGTTCACGATGAGATCTCTAGTAGCTTAGGACAATAACTTGTGTGATAGCTATTTAGTGCTTGAAGTTGTACTATTTTTTAGCGCGAAGTCAAGATGTCGGACGACATGTTGCAACATTTGGTGCGATATGATACTCGCAGTAATAGACAAGACATCGAAGACTTCCTATTTTATCCACAGAAGATGTGCGCGCAAAATAAGTCAAAGCATAACAGATTTAGGCAAGGTCCAGCTGGAAGAAAGACACGCAAGCAAGATTTAATGAAGGCGGCAACGCCAACTTGTCACTTGCCTGATACGCAAGGCGGCAAGGGATTTACTAATCGAAATAGGAATCTGATTAGGCAATATGAGTTGCTATAAAAGCAGACGCTACCCCCTTAGCAACTGAGTCCTTTCTCTGTGCTAAATTGACAGAGCTCTTAACCGTGTAAGACGAGCGGATTGAGAGTCTGATCTATTTAGAGAGGATACTTTCGATTTCATACATCAAGTCGAGGAGATTTGAGTGTCGATAATCTATTGGGTTGTGTTCGTGATTGAAGTCTCACGAAGAAGATTGTCGAAGACAACGCAACCGAGCATAGGCTTGCTCGAAGGGTGGAATTAAAACGTTCTCAAAGACAGGGGGAGTCCTTGGTCGAGGTTGTTCACGATGAGATCTCTAGTAGCTTAGGACAATAGCTTGTGTGATAGCTATTTGATGCTTGAAGTTGTACTATTTTTTAGCGCGAAGTCAAGATGTCGGACGGCATGTTGCAACATTTGGTGCGATATGATACTCGCAGTAATAGACAAGACATCGAAGACTTCCTATTTTACCCACAGAAGATGTGCGCGCAAAAGAAGTCAAAGCATAACAGATTTAGGCAAGGTCCAGCTGGAAGAAAGACACGCAAGCAAGATTTAATGAAGGCGGCAACGCCAACTTGTCACTTGCCAAAAACGCAAGGCGGCAAGGGATTTACTAATCGGAATAGGAATCTGATTAGGCAATATGAGTTGTTATAAAAGCAGGCGCTACCCCCTTAGCAACTCAGTCCTTTCTCTGTGCTAAATTGACAGAGCTCTTAACCGTGTAAGACGAGCGGATTGAGAGGCTGATCTATTTAGAGAGGACACTTTCGATTACATACATCAAGTCGATGAGATTTGAGTGTCGGTAATCTATTGGGTTTTGTTCGTGATTGAAGACTCACGAAGAAGATTGTCGAAGATAACGCAACCGAGCATAGGTTTGCTCGAAGGGTGGAATTAAGACGTTCTCAAAGACAGGGGGAGTCCCTGGTCGAGGTTGTTCACGATGAAATCTCTAGTAGGTTAGGACAATAGCTTGTGTGATAGCTATTTGATGCTTAAAGTTGTACTATTTTTTAGCGCGAAGTCAAGATGTCGGACGGCATGTTGCAACATTTGGTGCAATATGATACTCGCAGTAATAGACAAGACATCGCAGACTTCCTATTTTACCCACAGAAGATGTGCGCGCAAAAGAAGTCAAAGCATAACAGATTTAGGCAAGATCCAGCTGGAAGAAAGACACGCAAGCAAGATTTAATGAAGGCGGCAACGCCAACTTGTCACTTGCCTGATACGCAAGGCGACAAGGGATTTCCTAATCGGAATAGGAATCTGATTAGGCAATACGAGTTGCTATAAAAGCAGGCGCTACCTGATAGCATTTGTGCCCTAGTCCAATTGGTATTAGCCTGTAAACGTCTATGTTCAAATATCATCGTTTGTAATGTATAAATATAAACGGCTTTATATTACTTATGTGTTGAAGTAATATGTTAAGCATGATCTGATTTATGACCACTAAAGTAGTAGAACCATAAATCTGTACGGATCACACTTAACGAGTCCCTGGTCAACCTATGCTTCCTTAAAAGCGACCAGTATGAGGATGGTTCTTAATGACGTAGTTCTACTTGTCATAAGGATGTGGGATCCTGGAACCATATCATAGATATCATGAGGTGATTGATATCGGACGACCCGCATTGAATAGTGTTTTCATAGATTAAGCCATAAACATATTCAGATGCGATAGCTTGTCACGACGTCCTTAGACCAAGGAGTCTTTGTGATAACTATGCAATGAACGTACGGCTTTAACTTGCGCCAAACGCTTTCTGTAAAAGGATTGCTATAAAGGGCATGATTGGGTGGCGGAACGGGTTGCATGAGTGACACGAAAGACGGCTAAGGGATTTATCCCTCATACTACGGTATGGGAAAGATATTCGTTAGAAGGCCTCTTGATGGAGACTGACTGAGAGAAAAAGCATGGCCATGCAAATGATACGGGTTATCATTTCTCAGTCATCTTGCATATCAAGTAACAATGATTGATTGAACAAGGGAGACGACTCTATGCCTTGAGATCAATTGGGATATCTAGAGATAAAAGGATGGTGACTTGTACGCACAAAGGTTAAGTCGAATTATCGATCATCGTGCACCTTGGGTAATCATAATGTTTTACTAGAGACCACTTATGATGGATCGGGCAAGAGCGAGTCTTGCGCTGATCTGCCAACGGTGGCATGAGCCTAGAGGGTCACACACATACAAGACGGATAACTTGAGACAAGGAAACATGGATGTTTCTTAAGGAGAAGTATATGGACAAAACTGGAGGTTTTGTGCCATAGGTTCGGTTTGAGAGAATAATTAGCGAATCGAGAGAAATTGAGTTTTTCGTCGATATCGCGTCGGACTTTGTTTGATAAGTAACGACAAAAAGGTCGGGCAACTTTTGGACACGGCATGAGACAACACGGGAGGGCCCATTGGGCTCGGCCCATGAAGCCTCATGGCCGGCCCAATAAGGGCTCAATAAGGCCATATGGCCGGCCCACTTGGTGGGGCCATTGTGGGGGCCACACAATGCCATGCTTAGTTGGTGACTGTGGATTAAGAGGTGAGTGATTTAAGGGGTATGGGTTAAAGCACCTTTAAGCCCATACCAATCACTTTTAACTCATACTTGTGAGTTGGGTGATGAATTATAATGCAAGACTTTAATTCATTAATTCATTAAGTCACAAAACACACAAAAATCCTCTCTCTCTCTCATTGTGGCCGGCCACCCCTCTCCTCTTCATCATCTTGCTCTCTTGTTCTTCATTTAATTGTTCTAGTAGGCAATTAAGTGAAGGATCTTGAAGATCATCCTCTTGGTGTGGACTAGCTTTAGAGAAGAAGATCCGAACGTTCTTCTTTATCGATTCAAACAAGACTTAAAGGTAAACATCTTGTGGAATAGATTTTGCTTTGGGATTTAATGGTTTATATGTTCTTGGACAAGGTTTGGAGTAGATTATCTTTTATTGCTTCCGCTATCTCGACGATCTAGAACGCTCCAAAACCCTACACTACCCCCTTAGCAACTCAGTCCTTTCTCTATGCTAAATTGACAGAGCTCTTAACCGTGTAAGACGAGCGGATTGAGAGGCTGATCTATTTAGAGAGGACACTTTCGATTACATACATCAAGTCGAGTAGATTTGAGTGTCGGTAATCTATTAGGTTTTGTTAGTGATTGAAGACTCACGAAGAAGATTGTCGAAGACAACGCAACCGAGCATAGGCTTGCTCGAAGGGTGGAATTGAGACGTTCTCAAAGACAGGGGGAGTCCCTGGTCGAGGTTGTTCACGATGAGATTTCTAGTAGCTTAGGACAATAGCTTGTGTGATAGCCATTTGATGCTTGAAGTTGTACTATTGACTACCGAATAGTGAAAACCTTTCCACTGGCAGAGTGCCCCAGACATAGGTGCGGTGTCAGCGAACTGGGTAAACATATTGTGTCTTCTGTTTACTTTACTATTTACTGTACATAAACTGTGATTGAGCAAGTTGTCGAACCAAACGCTACAATATTAAGTTCGACATCTTGTCCCTGCTACTTAACAGAATTTCAACCAACTAACGTACTGATTAACCATGTAAATTTCTATTTTCTTAATAGTTTAATTTTGATTATGTTTATTTTATATCATGTCTCTTTCGTTAGAATAAAAACTAATTTATATAATTTCTAGAAGATTGTAAAATCTTAATCTCAATCCCCACTTGCTGCCTGAAGGTCCATCCATATAAGACAAATACACTAACAGAAGTTTTTTTTCCTTAGAAAAATGATGCATATCCATGTCCACACAACTACTAAACTAAGGCAATCGTGAATTAGTTAATCGTCATTACGAGCATTATCTTTTTTCAAGGTGCAATGTCCTTATATATATCATGGACAGTAACATATCCTTGTCTTGCTAATCATATTTCCTCCTTCACACCCTCTTCTTCTTCTGATCACTACTCTTTTTAGGTTAATGATAAAATAAACTTGCGTTAAAATATACACTAATTATCAGGACCTTTCTCTATCTCCCACCCACTCCTCATCTATATACTTATTAATAAATCTAATACTAAATATTGGAAGTTTAATTTGTTTCGACCTACCTTCAATTTATAACCTCATAATGCCATATGATCGTTCCATCACACAAATTAAGGACTGAAATTATTTTTATTATTACTATTCCAACTCTATTAAATAATATAACTAGTATACTAGTATACATTTTATAAAGTAATGTCACTTCCAATAGCCGTCTAACATTTTACTCATTTCAACTACACTACATTAGAAATTTGATACAAATAGACGCCTTCATTTATTAATCGTGATCATGACATGTAATTTTCTACAATGATTGATTAGCTAATTAATTTTGTCATACGTAAATTGTATCATATAAGATAGACATTTCATTTTGAAAAATCATAAGGAGAAGCCATAATAGTATACTATAAATTTGTAACTCATTGAGATATTATTTTGTGAAATATATAAATTTAATTAATAAATAAAGTATGTTGGCGTTAGCATATATCTCTTAATTATGTATGATTCTTCCACTTATTGGGTAATTATATTTGACTTATTTATTTAGTCGTGTTGTATAAAGTATGTATGACTTCGGTTGCAAGAAATGGGAGTACCCATTTTCAAATGTAAGTAAATTATTAAGGAAATGATGTATAAATGCATTTACAATTTCGTCTATTCTAGTATTAACATACTTATTACACTCACTCCAATTCTCAATTTTCTGTTGACAGGTTTTGTTCAGGAAAGCTTTAATGAGAAACCAGACAAGGAACACACGTACATATAGGCGAGGCCTGCAGATTTGGATCATCAGTCATCGAGGATACTGGTATCAAAGCTCTTATCTTGTTCCTTGTTTGATATTGTCCCCAGCTTCTCCGGATTGTACTGCTGCACCACCAGCACCGACACGTCCGTCGCGAAATCTGACTGCACAACCGCGTCCCCGGCCAATCCAAGCTCAGGAGTGTCGCTCCAATGCGCCAATCCTGACGTGAATGGCGACACAACGCCTCTTCCTCTGCCGAATATGAACAGTTCGTAGGTGTCCTCCATGTCCTTTATCGCCGCTATGGTGTCGTCCCCGCAATTGGCCACCTTCTCCGTGTAGTGCACCGTTTTCTCGTCCACGTTCTTGCACCTGAACTCCGTTATGTAATCCTCGTCCAACTGCTTCTGCACCTCCTGGTCCGTTATGGCCGTCAAGATCCCGCTCTCGCTTTCTTGGTCGTCGTCGTCGTCGTGGAATATGTCCTCCGCTCCCTTTCCGGGGATGAACCTTACGACAGTGAGTTTGACTCCCGGGTTTCGTGACATCTTCCACGCAAACGCCAGGGCCTCCCGGTCGTCCGCTCCGCCCAGGAAGAACATGGCGTACCTCCTGCTGACGTCGTCGCTGACTATGCTCGACTCCGTTCGCCGGATCAGACCGAACCCGCGGTCCACCAATATCCCGACCGAGCACGGCGCGGTTTTGAGGATGTTGAGGTTGACGTCGCGGACACTGACATTGTCCTCCTTGAGGCCGCCGTCCGCTGTGGGAAGCTTGTGGAAGGGGACGAGGATCATGGCCGCGAACCTTTCCTCCGCCACGCGGCTGATGTCGTCGTGCATGGTGTTGTAAGGGGACACGACGGTGAGGGGGTAGACGGTGGCGGCCTCGCTGCTCATCTCGTAGTTGTCGAGGGCGCTGATGATGTGGTCGGACTCTTCCTGGGCAGGGCCCTGGGGGCCGCCGCCCAACTTCTTATTCTTTTTGGAGGTGTTGTGCATGATGATCATGGCGGAGGCGCGGCCCGTGAGCTCAATGAGGTGGACTCCGTAGACGCAGATGGGGGAGTCTTTGGTGGCCTCCGTGGATTGGAGGAGGTTGATGAGTGGAGTCACGTTGCGGGTTGAGTGGATGCAGGCTAAGAACCGTAGCTCGCCTACTTCCGACCACGTTGGCGTCTGTATGGTACGACGATACAGCCCGGATGTTCTGGATGTCCGGAGAAAGAAGGTTGCAGGCACTGGCATAGCCGTCATTACCATAATAGCAATCATCATAATTGAGTATGTCTGGTTATCCAATGCCTGCAATTTAATTCAATTCAATTCAATTAATGTACATACATGTAATACGTGTGTGTATATATATATATATATACTTACCGAGTTGTTACGGCCGGTGTTGAGAATAATCAAGGCCAGAATGCCTTTGGTGTTCAAGAAGAAGCCTAGAGCGAGACTGTCCTTGGGTGAGTGTTTAAACATGAGAGAGACAACAAAAGTGGTGAGCACCTTGGCAGAGCAGGCAATAGAGACGAGGCAGAACATCTGGGCATGGCTGAGTTTGTATCCGTCGGGACACTCGTAGAGGTGCTTTGTGCTGAACCTGAAGCCGCTTATGACGTAGAAGAGCGGCAACATGGTGGCGGCCACGTAGTCCTCGAGCCTGCTCTTGAGGGAGGTGGCCAGCTCCCCGTTGGGTATGACGAGGCCGAACATGAAGGCCCCCACCATGGAGTGGCTCCCGCACAGCTCCGTTATGAATCCGCACACCGACACGCCCGTCAGCACCAAGCACAAGTGGTAGTCCGTGCACTCCTCCCGCTTCCCTCTCTGCTTCGTCAGCCACACCATGGCAGGCCGCACCGCGAACACGCACACCGCCACGAACCCCGCCGTGGACACCACCGCCATGTACTGGTAGTCGTCGGAGACGAAGGCTATGGCGATGACGAGCATGATCCAGGAGAGGAGGTCGTTGATGACGGCGGTGGAGAGGGCCGTCTTCCCCAGGTCGGTGAGGAGGACCTTGCGGCGGGCGAGGTCGCGGGTGATGTCGGGGAAGCTGGTGACGGCGAGGGTGATGGCCCAGAAGAGGAGGCCCTCCCTGTCGCGCGCGGTGAGGGGGCGGGAGAAGAGGTAGGTGTAGAGGAAGGCCCCGATGGCCCCGGGGACGGCGGCCCCTGCGATGGCGAGGGTCATGACCCTGCGGCCGGAGCGGAGAATGGGAGTGGCGTCCATCTCGAGGCCGACGAGGAACATGTAGTAGACGACGCCGAGGTTGGCGATGGTCTCGAGGACGCGGTTGCCGCGGTAGGGGACGAGCCCGGCCATGAACATGCGCTGGTTGTCGTCGATGCCGCCGGAGGGGCCCATGATGATGCCGGCAAGCAGCTCGGAGACGAAGAGGGGGAAGCGGAGGTGGTGGAACAAGAGGTGGAGTAGGCGGCTGAGGGCCATGATGAGGGTGAGCTGGAGGATGAACATGGGGAGGGAGGTCATCAGGGTGTCCGACATGCGCCATATCCCCTGGCTGTAGCTTACATTCGCATTGAAACATATCGTTGTGTTATCACGAGAGTCCTCCAATACATTGTATACTTGTCCCTCTACCAAGCTCATACCTTCCGTCTTTGTCTTTCTCTTTCTTCTACCTCTCCTCTTTCTCTCCTTTTCTTAAATAACTATATTTATCTTCAATCTCTACATTTATACTCTTCAAATCAACTGCGGAGGTAAAGGCCTGACAATCATTTCTTTTGTCTATTTCTAGGTAATTGAAACACAAGATTTAGATTACATACTACAATTAATATCATGCATGTACTATATTATTCACTACTCTTCGTCTCCTCCCCAATTTGATTTACTCTTGGGACCTGCAGGCCCTGTCTCCCCTATTGCTTCAGGCGGCAGATCATTGACAAACTTGTCAAAACCGGATCTAAGCTTGCCAACCAGTCCTTTCCTTATTTTCCTCAGCTCGCTTGCACTGTCATAACTGATCTTTGGACCCCATTTCCTCATATAATTGATCCATGCCGGCTCTGCCCCAACAACCAAATAATTCGCACCGGTGTCCATCACCTTGTCGCTCTTTGCCGCATCATTCCTCAACCCGACGTCTGCACTCCCTTGCAAAACAAGCCCTGCACGAGGGAAGAATGCGTGGCCGTGCAACGACGAATAGGCAACAAACTTGTTCCCGTTGTGAAACTCAAGCTCGGACGCACGCATCCACGTACCCCCGCTGTGCTTGGAGAAGTAGACACTGAAAAGCTCCCCGTTGAAGTTGCTGATCCTTAGGGTCACGTGCTCCCAGTCGCCCACGTGCTCCCCGATTTTATCCAAGGGGATGTTGAGGAACTCTATTTTAATCCTTGCAGGCCCGTTGAAAGGGTAAAACAACCACATTGCTATGTCTGTGAATGTTCCCCCTAGCATTGGTTTCACATGAAAATAGGCCTCCGAGCTCTGCAAATCCCCTTTCTTGATCATGTCTTTGGCACTATCATTCACGGGTAGGTCGAGCCAATAGGCATCATCGTTGGAGCCGCCTTGAGGGAGGTTGGAGCCAGTTGGGTCTATTCGCACGGGATTGGCCTCCTCCCCAGCCTTGTACAACAATGCCCCGTTACTAAAGAACCAGCTCACAGAAGATGGTAAATACTCTTCATTAGGATGAAAGTAAACCACCGGTGCATAGGCTTGAATCAAATTCCCAATCTGTTCTTTAATGGGGATGCAAGGCAAAGAACCGGACCGAGTTTTCTTCAAACAAGCAAGGGGCAAGGGAGAAGCAGCATTCTGGGCAGCAAATGTTCCCACAGAAACACCAAGAGCTTCCACACCTCTGTACATAGGCCTCAGGGTGGACACATTGAAGCCATTACCACTCCACATCCATGAATCCACCTCACAAGGGTCTGTGAGGTCGGACTGGACACATCGGATCTTATCAAGGGGAGGCTTAGAAGATGAATTGGTGACAACATAACCGACAGGCTTGTAGCCATCAGGTGGGGTGGGGAGCCAGAAATAGGCAGGGCCGTCTTGCTTGATATGCACAGATTCAGTGCTTAAAACAAGAGTGTAATCAACTGGCTTCTTCAGAGCATCCCCGCCGTCGTCCCTCCCAGCAAGAACCCACCCAAAAAGTGGCTTGTTGTTGGGTTGGACGTACCCACCCAACATGAAGAACCCATCTGGTATTGGTGATGGTTCAAAAACTGTAACACCAAGATTATCAGGTCCCCATTGATAAGCTGCCCAAATCTTGTTGAAAGACGTTACTTGGCTCACAATTAATCCACCTCCCAGATCAATCGTTCCTTGAGCAAACCCATTACCTAGAATTCCAACTCAGACAACATTAAAACAAGCCCAACAAAGAAAGGATAACTGAAAATGAGGTACCTTGTGGCCATGTGGGCGTGGGGGAAGGGAGCTTGAAGAGAGTGTCAATGGGCAAAGCAGAGGCTCTGTTGGGCAGATCTGGGATTGCCACACAGAGGATAAGAAAAATCCCCAACACCAACCGACTCCGAGAGAGATTGATGAAGAATTGGATCCACATTTGGTTCAATAACTTGTCAAGGTGTGGTTTGGAGGAGTATGGGCAGCCGGTAGCTGAAGCTGTCTTTATATATATGAGAAACTAAGGAAATGCTCTGCCGCTACCACCACTTTTCAGAAATACCATAAAAAGTGAGGGGCCACTGTTATTCATGAATTATATTAAAAACCGTTGATTCAGAACATAACACTTTTATCCTTACAGCATAATTTTGATGTCAGTGATCTTAGGCTTGTATTGCAAACTATGCAAAAAGAATGATCAAATACCTTCGTACAGGTTTCAAATTAGACAACGGGAGTGTGGTCAAGCCCCATTATTTTGCCACTGTAATTTTAGTGTAGTCATTCAATCATGAATTTAAACCAAATCAATTTAAATATGGTATAGTACACGTAAATGATTTTAGATATTCTATTATTTTTCATAATCTATGTATTAACAACTAAATTTTATCATTATTGGTAGAGCTGTAAATGAGTCAAGCTTTCAACAAGTTGCTCGAGCCTGACTTGTTAAATATTCAGTTCGGTTTCGTTATAATCGAGTTTGGGCCAAATTAAAATTCAAGGTTGGGCTCTTTTAATAATCGAGCCAAGCTCGAGACTAACCTTGTAAACCTCGATAGGCTAGCGAGTCGAATATATTATATATTTATATGAATATAATTTTAAAATTTTAATAGTAGACTTAGACGAGTCGAATCAAGTCGAGCCAATCTCAAGTTGGCTCATTTATTATTTAATAAATATTTGTGTTGAAATTTAAACGAATCGAATTGATTTTGTCTATTTTATTTTTAAGCGAACTCGAATTTAGTTGCATTAGTTTGTTTGAGCTCGAGCTTAACACTTTTTTTCACCAGCCGAGCTAAATCCTGTCAAAATGAGGCTCGATTTGTCTCGTTTACACCCCCTAATTTGGGGGCTTACGTTTAAATGTTAAATTGCTACAAAAATGAAAATAAATAAATCACAATATATTCGAGTGAGTTGGTTATGGCGTCGTTGTCAATTTCAACGGAGGAGTGAGAATTAAGGAGGGCGTCGCTAATGTTAGAGGTTTTGAATCCTTTGAAGACGCCAGCGGAGAGCATTAATCCGCCGGAGCGAAGTTCTCGGGGGGTCCGGGGTTTGTGAAAAAAGATGAAGAAGGGATGTGTCTTGTGGCGAGAGGTGTGGCACAGAGGAGGGAGTCGGTCCTTGTGGAAGAGTTGGTGCAATTTGGGAAGCGATGTGTTAGATTTAGACGGCGAGAGAAATTATATTAGTTTTTCGAGTCGGACAGTAAGCTCTTGGCGGAAAACATGTATTGCAATTGCTCCTGAATTGTTATAATTGAAAATTGAAACTGAGATACTTTTAATTGATATGATGTGTATATTGTGTAATGCTTGGCGAAATAAATCAAGTGGTCAGCCTTGAAGGATTATAATTTTATTTCAAAGCCCATTTTTCGTTAATTAGTATCACCGTCATTCATTTATTATCGGGTAGGTGAGAGTAGCTAGGTTGTTAACTTATTTGATAATCTTTAGATTACTAAATCTTGGTGGGAAGGTTGTTTGGTTGGGTTAGTTGTGGACTTGATTCTCTTTTATAATGGTCTGTGGCGGACCCTATACTAGAGCCGTCCCTCGATCATTGGCGATATTCTCGGCGCCATTTATGTACTGTAAAAGCCACGTGGCCTTTTAGTGTGGCCACCTCAAGGTGTATTAGTGTTGCACTGCCATCATCTTCATCTTCATGTATATAAGAAGAATTGTAATAGTAATTTCCTATTTTAAGAGGGATGAACTAAAGTACAAACTGCTCTTATTATGCAAATGTTAGAATATCTATTGTTATTGGATGAGTTTTAATCAATAGACCTAATTAATTACCTATATATATATATATATATATATATATATATATATATATATATATATATATAATCATTTCATTGAGAATCAAATATTTCGTGAGAACGTGAGAACAATTGGACATTCACTTACTTTCAATGTACATTCACTTATTTTCAATGACTATACATTTTTCGTTAGACATTCACTTTCATTGGATATAACATTTCTCACTGGACATTCACTTATTTTCAATGGACAAACTCTGTTCTTACGTTCTCACAAAAGAGTTGTGTTCTCACATAATTTGTCATATATATATATAATACTTTCAAACCCTATTTGTACATAAGCGCCTCCTTCTACCCAAGCTCCCATCTACGTCGCGACCAATAAACAAACCAGACGATGCGACTCACGGTGACACACGCACGGCTATGATCCACAGCGACACGGTGACACAAGCACGGCCGCGATCCATGGCGATTTCATATTGGGGCGCAAGCTCCCATCTGCGTCGTGACCAATCAACGAACCAGATGTTGCGACTCACGGCTACACACGCACCGCCACGATCCACAAAGATTTTATCCAGCAATCCACGACGATTCACGTCGGTTCACGTTTTCGGGCCAATTTCGGGAGACATACCACCGGCGATGCGGCGACGGCTTGACGCATCTCGTTCGGAGGGGGCTGCTCAATTCACGACGTGCTCTCCTCTATGACTCGCACAATCTCCGACGTCTCCGAGACCCAATCCATAATCCCGATCTTCGGTCGATTATTGTCGGATGCGTTTGGGAAAATTAACAGTCGATTAATTTGTTCTCAATGTGTCAAATGAGGTCAGTTTCTTTTACTCTTTTGGTGACTCTTTTAGATTCAGAATCCATTTTCTTGAAAGGTTGAAGAACTGATTATAGATTATTATTGGATTTTTTGAATTTTTCTGGTTATCAATGAAAGAGATGCCACCATGGATTATGGACTACAACGCTAACAAATATGAAACCTTTCTTATTTGTTAGCTTAAATTTGTTATTAATTTTCGGTAATTTGCTGGGTTTTATTTTGTCATGAACAATTTGTTTTTTGTTAACGATTCCACTAAACCTGTAATTCACGAGCAAGAACATGTTTTCATTCTTCTTTTTCAAATCGGTTATGTGCTTTCTGGGTCCTTGAGTTTTATGGGTTTGGGATCATGGGATGTGACAAATTTGATGATCAAAATCGATTTCAATAAACTAGTTTGATGAAACCGAGTTTAACGAAATCAATGAAACATATTTGATGACACTAATATAATGAAACGGTGAAACAAAGCAAATGAATTTCGACTAAATCGATGAAACATTTGCTAAATAAACCAATTAAATCATTTAAAGTGAATCAATAAAACAATTTCAAGAGAATTAATAAAATAATTTCAAGTGAACCAATGAGATCATTTCAAGGTGAACCGATGAAACGTTTTTTGAATCAGTGACACTTTTTTGTGAATGGATGATTTTTTGTGAATCGATGACACTTTTTTGTGACCGGATGAAACATTTTTTGTGAATCGATGAAACGTAATTGTGTACGGATGAAACATTTTTATGAATCGATGAAACGTTTTTGTGGAACGATGAAACGTTTAATTGAACCGATGAAAACATGAAACTAATAAATCTTAAACCAGTCTAATAGAACGAATGAAAAAATCGTATATGAAACAATGAAGCGATAAAACATTCAAGTGAACCAATGAAACGTTCAATTGAATCGGTGAAACATTCAAGTAAACTGATGAAACGTTCAAGTGAACTGATAAAACGTTTTAGTGAACCGGTGAGTGAAACCATAAAAATTAAGAAATATTAAACATTGAAATAATTATTAACTAATTTATAAAAAAGGAAAGTAGATGATTGTACAAAAAATACTAAATTACCCATCTACTGGTGTCAAAAGACCAAAATAAATTAACAATTAATTCATAATTACGTTATTGTCTATTGATGAGTCAGCGTAAATCTTACCCATTAATTATAAAATCTGATGGTTGAAAGATGTTCTAACATTTGTATAGTAATATATGGTTTGCACTCGATTTCACCCCATTTTTCGTGGCCCACCTAAACTACAGCCCAACCCACCTAAACAAATATTCTAAGCCCACCTCTTAGAAACTACCACAAACTTATGGGTTGGACTAGAGTACAAACTAGGTGATAGCATACAAATGTTAGAACATATCTCAATCGTTAGATCTTATAATCAATGGATGAGATTTATGCTGACTCATCAATGACATACTAACGTAATTATGAATTAATTGTTTGTTTATTTTAGTCAATTAACATCATCAGAAGGGTAAATTGGTAATTTTATACAAGCATTTAATTTCTTTATTTATAATTTACTTAATTGTATAATACTTCCTTATTTATAAATTACTTAATTGTATAATACTTCCTTATTTATAAATCGTAATTGTATAATATTTCCTTATGAAATCGTTCATAAATTCTTTCTAAAGTTAAATTACTTTCATCAATTTATCACAAAATCAAGTTTCTTGAAATCAATTTCAGTTTTATCGTCAAGTTTCATTCAACATGTGTCATTGTTCAATTCGTCATGTGTCATTATTCAATTCGTCATGTGTCATTGGTCAATTTGTCCAATTCGTCATGTGTCATTGGTCAATTTGTCCAGTTCATCATGTGTCATTATTCAATTCGTCATGTGTCATTGGTCAATTTGTTCAATTCGTCATGTGTCATTATTCAATTCGTCATTGTTTCTCACCAGTACAACAAATCATAGTGACTTGACATTGATTATTATGTTCATTCATATACCGATTGGATAATTATACCGCTTCATATTGCATCCTTTTGTTCCTCAAAAAGCACAAAATTGCTAACACAACATCACTATAACATTGATTATTCAACCGCACAAAATTGTTTTATTGTGCTCTATACAGAAAATTGCCAACAACACAAAATTGTTTCATTGTTCTATTGGATCTTTTTGTTCCACAAAATTGTCGGCATCACAAAACATAATACATAAAAAATATGAGTTCGGCCAGTATCTATATAACATTTGAATTCTTTTGTATTGAAATAGGAATCACCCCGATTCACACACTAGAAGACCCTAAAATTGCATATATACCAAGAACAACTCATGTTTTGCATCAACACCGATTCACATACTGGAAGCAATATTTGCAAATTGAATCATGTACATGGATAATCTATAAGGAAAACTAGATGAAACAAATCATATACATGGAAAATACATAAAAACCAAATGAAACAAATCATGAAACAGACATCCAAATAACGCAAAATTCAAGAACGGATCATCAAAATCATGAACTACTTACAACGCTCTCGATTCCGGCGTGGATCAAACCGATCACACCGACCCTGTTCTCCCAAACCATGTTGTAGTGCCCCACCGTGTTGAGGACGGGATAGGTGCGGAGCTTGGTGGTGTCGGCGGGCTCCGTGCCGCGGAGGCCGAAGTCGTTGCCGACGAGAGATCCATCGACGAGAGGTGATGCCCTGTGATGCTAATTGGATCGCCACCTTTGATCCCCACGGTGATGCCTGGTGAATCGCCACCGTCCGTCGCATCCCCGCCGTCATCCGTCATCACTTCTGGATGGAGGGACGTCGTCACACCGCTGTTGTTCATCCATCATCGTCGCCCTGCATCACCGTCGTTGCGTTTGGAATGCTCGATGAACCGTCGCCACAATCAATCGTTGAATCATGTTTCATTTGGGAAGGAGGCGCACAAATGGGTAGGGTTTTTATAGTGGAACAGGTTATATATATATATAGACCATAATACCCTTTTTAATTTTTTTAATTTGTTTCATTTACTAAATTGTGTCATTAATCTAAACCATTGATTAAAACTAATCTAATGGATATCAGTTGTTCTAATATTTGTATTATAATGTTAGTTTGTATTCTAGTTCATCCCCAAACTCATAACCCTCATGAGAGGCACAACCGAACTCTTGCCGAAGCTGAAAAAGGACACGACCTGAACCACTGCGCCAAGAAATGCTTTCTTTATCTTGTTCTTATTGTTCTTATAGTTTTTCTTCTTCTCCTTTACCTTTCATCAACCACCATCACTACTTTTGAACTCTCCTTATCACAACTAATTTTCCTTTTCAAATTTGCGTTCTCCCTTTCGTTTTTTTTTCGTTTCTTCACAGCTCTATTTTTTTTCTTTTTCCCTTTGTTCTATTCCCTTTTATTATATTTATTAATTAAATTAAATCTCCTTAATATTTATTGTTACATCATCTTCAACATTCTATTATCACGTATTTTTTCATTTCTTTTTCAATTCTCTCTTATTTTCAAAGCAACTTCTTTTCCATTTATTTTTCTTCCATTCTTTCCTTTTTCTTTTTCCTTTTTATTCACCCCCTTAACTTTATTTTGCTTTTAATCTCTTACTTTATTAAATTAAATCTCCTCAATATTTTCTGTTGCACCGTCATTATATGACGAAGTTACTAGTTTTGCACCGTCGTAGTTGCTTAAATAGGCCAGTCTCTTAATCCGCTCGTCTTACACGGTTAAGAGCTCTGTCAATTTAGCACAGAGAAAAGGACTGAGTTGTTAAGGGGGTAGCACCTGCTTTTATAGCAACTCACATTGTCTAATCAGATTCTTATTCCGATTAGAAAATCCCTTGCCGCCTTGCGTTTTTGGCAAGTGACAAGTTGGCGTTGCTGCCTTCATTAAACCTAGCTTGCGTGTCTTTCTTCTAGTTGGACCTTGCCTAAAACTGTTATGCTTTGACTTCTTTGCGCGCACATCCTCTGTGAGTAAAACAGGAAGTCTTCGATGTCTTGCCTATAACTGCAAGTATCATGTCGCACTAACCGTGTTACAACATGCTGTTCGACATCTTGATTTTGTACTAAAAATATGCCAACACTAAACGTAGTAACATCTACAAATTAAAGAGGGATTCACTCTCTCACTCTTTTCTAATTATTTTTTTCACTTCGCTCCAAGTCTCCTTTTATATTTCTTTTCTAAATAATAAATCCCTCTTCAATTTGTTTTCTCAATCTCGGTCACTATTATGGTTCAAGTTATTGCAGGTTAAGTTCTTGTGCCTTATGTACCACTATCTCTCAAGTTTGCAGATATATTCACTAAAGGCTTTCTGATTGCTCTCTTTGAAGACTTTTGTTACAGTCAAAACATTCAACGTTCCTCCTGCTCTGACTATGGAGGTTTACATGAGATATATTATATATGGGTCGAACTAGAATACAAACTAGGTAGTAGCATACAAATGTCAGAACAGTTCCTAACCGTCCGATCTTGTAATTAATGAGTGAGATTTATGCTGACTCATCAATGACACACTAATGTGATTATGAATTAATTAAGAATTTATTTTGGTCATTTGACATCAATATAAGGGCATACATATATTTTTATACAGTTAACTACTTTAATTATTATTTCCTAACTTCAATATTTTAAAAAATGAAATCGTTTGATCGTGTATTTTTATACATTTAGCTATTTTAATTATTATTTCATAATTTCAATATTTTTAAAATTGGAATCATTTGACAATTAATTATGAAATTACTCCATAATTTTGTCGTTCATTAAATCAATTTCATCATGATAGTTTCAAATTATCGAATCAGTCCATAATTTCGTCATTCATTGATTCGGTTTCATCATGTTTTATGTTTCAAGTTTCATATTGTTTAAATTATCAAGTTTCATTGTGTCATTCGTCATGTGTTATTTTTCAATTCATCATGTGTTACTGACAAATAAAATGTGCTCGTCAAGTTTCATTGTCTCGTTGGTTTATTAAACCGGTGTAATTGTGTCATTGTCAATGTTTCTTGTGTCATTGGCCATGTTGCTTGTGTCATTGTTCTATTAGATCGGTTCACTTGAAAGGATTCAATTGTTACAAGCAAAACTTTTAACTGGTGCAATTGTGCAGAGAAGAAGCCAAACCATTTTCCATGAGAACACACCATTCAAGGACAAATAAACATCCAAATTTCATCTAAATAATTATTCAATCTATCATGAAGTCAATCAATTCAATCAAAAATGCAAATGCATTTCAACTAAATACATCAAAACTAACCTAATGAGAAATAGAAATTATAGTAGAATTTGATATACCGATGCAGTAAAATGTGAACCAACCTCAAGCAACATAATTCATTCACTGGCGGATCCAAACTGGCGAGAACGAGATTTGGATCGAGGAAAACGAGTCTGAAACGGTGAGGGGTGGCGAGACAGAGGTGAAGGACGGCGAGGCAGATGCGGGAGCACGGCGATGCAGTGAGGGCGACGACGGAGACCCCATCTCGGTGGCGCTTCCCATCGAACTTTCTCAAGTGACCTACCGAGACAACAAACTTATTCCAAGAATCAAATGGCATATAAAACATGCACGCTGACATATATGGTGGTGACACTTGAAACACAGATCTATTGTACATGACATATTTGCATACAATACCAGACGGTGTTGGTGACAAATTAACGATGTCAATATCAAAACCATTGTACGACATGACAAATTACATACACATAACCCAAAAGAACAAATCGAGAAATTCAAATCTCCACACAACTGAGAACTCACCATCATAGTCGAATCACCGAATCGACGAACCCACCGTTCGATCGCTCAATTGTCGCATCGACGAAATCGAATCGCCAAACCCACTGCCGGATCGCTCAATCAGTGAATCGAATCGTTGAATTCACCATGTCGCCTGGAGCCGCCGTCGTTGCCTGAATTAAATCCTCGTTCCAGATTCGTCGCCGTCATCCCAACTCGTCGCCGTCGTCTCGAGGTGCAGTCATGGTCGCGTCTGCATCAGAGAATATAGTTGGGGAATGAGGTAGGTAGGTAGGGTTTCTTTATATACATATAGACTAATATACCCTTTTTCTTTTTTTATTTGTTTCATTTAGTAAATATGATCATTAATATAAACCATTGATTGGAACTCATCTAGTGGACACTAGGTATTCTAACACTAGTTTGTATTCTAGTTCATCTCATTATATATTATATCATATTACTTGTTAATATATGGGCTTGAGGCCCACTACGTGTATTGTATCACTGAGTGTAAACTCTAGCCTTCATATCTCATGTAAACCCTGAATCATCAAGCCTATATATAGAGGCATTTGTACCATATTGTAATCATCAATTATTCATCAATATAAACACTTTTAGTCTTAATTACTTGGGATGGTAATAAAGTAATAACCGCCCCATAAGTGAGAAAATAAGAGCCAACTCTGATTATTAGATGAAATTAAGGATGATTTAAATTAATGGACTCATTAATAATAAGTTGTAATTGTTCATAACCTTTTTTTTTCCTTTTAACATAAGTATAAAGATATTTGTTTGATCACCAGTTTCAAATATAAGTTTTGTTTTCATTCTTGCTTTTGTTTGTGTTTGGATTCGGTTTTTGTCTCATATCATTTGGGGATTCATTTTGTTGCAATTTGTGGAATATAATGATATAAATGAGAGATCAGTGCTAATTTTATTTCTCGTTTCTCAAATTTTTAGCTTTTGTAATAAAATAGTCAATTTTATTGGTGTTACTATTGTGATATGTCAGGAATAACTGGCTGTTGGATATATAATTCTCGATTTCAGTTTGGAGTATGATGGTGTCAATGCTCGATTAACGACATCATAAACCAATGAAACATACCATGAACTCCCCATAAAACCATTGTAAATGAACCGATGAAATTGTTGCAAATGAAATAATTAACCCATTCAAAGTGAACCAATGAAACCGTTCCAAGTGACACGATAAAACGGTTGCAAGTGAACCGATGAAACCGTTGCAATGAAACCTGTTTCAAGTGAACTGATGAAATTGTTTAAAGCGAACCGATGAAACAGTTGCAATGAAACAATTAAACCGATTTCATGAACGATCTTATTCCATTTTAAACGATATTTCAATTTAAAAAAATAATATTTAAAGTAATTAATGGTAGAAAAGTACATTTATAACCCTCAGTTGTTATCATATGACTAATAGAAATTCACGATTAAATACTAATTACATTAGTATGCTATTGATTTGTCAGTGTAAATTTAAGTCATAATTACATTAATATGTCATTGATGAGTCATCGTAAATTTGAACCATTAATTCTTTCGTCTAATAGTTATGAAGTGTTTTAAAATTTATACTGAACCATATGTTTTGTGGGATGCACTTGGCTACAAATTGGTGTCCATATACAAATATGAGAATAAATCACATCCATTATATGTAATTCATTGATGGTCCATATTCTTCTATGGTTTGTTAAATTAAAAATCAAGTAAATCAATTAAAAGGGTATTGTGGTCATTTTGTTTGATTTCAATAATCAATAATATGCATTAAAATAGAAAATTGAGTAATACATATCCACGTTTACATGGACTTGAATTTGTGATAAATATTTAGAAAATTCTTACCAAAAATTAAGGAGTGTTCAAATTCAAACTCTTTTACTTAATTAAATGACAAAGTGACACTTAATTTAAATCAAACTTTGATACAAATGGAAATATTGAATATGTGAACTAAAGGAATGGAATAACAGAAATGTACTCATGCAAGTAAGTACAAATTATTTCATGGTTACATTAAGGGTGAAATAATGAAATGAAATAATGGGATTACGTGCAAATGGAATTATGGAATTTGCACATAATCTCGTGATTCCATTTCATGGTTCTAATAATTTTATGATTTCATTCTACAATTCTAATGATTTTATGATTTCATTTGGTACAAAATCACACAATTTCATGTTTTCATTATATAAGTATGAAAACATGGAATATGATATGAAATGAAAATAAGAAATTGTGTGGATATGGAATCATGAAAAATGTCACGTAAACATTAACAATGGAATCATGGAAACATTGACATTGTCATGTAATATGTTAACAGAAGACCAATTCAAACATTGAATATCCACAGTAAAAATATCCACATTGAAATTGGGTAAGAGTGCAGATAGAGCACAATAGACAAAGTAACTAAGTTGACCAACAGAGAGGATATTAAGTCTTCAACGAACCCACAACTGAGCAGAAAACACAGGAACTTGAGTCCGTCACATATAAAATAGTTGAACCAACGATATTAGCAATTATAGACTCAATTAAGAGTTACTTGGCTAGATAAAATTTAAAAAAATTTGGTTTCCAGGTATCCGACATTGTTGACAAACTGCAACACAAAGACTCATATCTATGCTAAGAACATAATTTGAACCTCAAAAATAAGAAAATTTCCAGAAATTGGGGTATGATGAAATCAACATGTAATCAATATGTGCAAGAGAACATGGCTCGAATATATGATCAAACCTACCTTGAATCCCACATGCATATTACCTAAATCAAAATAAAACATCTAACCTTGCTTCTTAGTTTTAAGCAAGTTCAAAATCCTCAGAAATTTTTGCTTTACTAGACCCATCGACAGAGCTTCAAGGTGAGTGTCGGAAATCGCGTCGGCGTGATAGTGATGAACAAAATATGACGAATATGTGCAAGAGGAAAGATTATGATTTGGATGTTGTGAAAAGGAAAGAGAATTTCGGTGAAAAGGAAAAAGAATTTCTGCCGCAAATCTCCAAAAATCAAGCAATTGATACTCAATTCAATTTTCACACAAGTCAAATATATGATATTGTCCTCGACAAACTTGATTTCACGCATTTTTGGACTCTTAAGTGTTAATAATTATAGAGTGTGCCATTGTAATTGACAATTAATACCAATCGGAGATCTTCAAATTCGATGGCCAAGCTATATTTGTATATTTGTACACGAATATAGTATTTATAAGCGATTAAAGTCCATGTTTTGTAACCTACTACACTTAAAAGCAAAATGTTAATTGAGTTGCATTACATTGTTTATATAGCTCCGACCAGACATATAAGAGGCCTAGCGAGGGTAAACATATTTAATTATTTATTATTCTAAAACACTAGCTAGCGATAATCCAATCAATAAGAACAAGTTCTGTTTGAGAATCTTTATTTGTTCTTACCTACAGATAGCGACCGAAGAATAGATCAAGTATTCCATATAATCAACAAAACTAAATAGTCGTCGGTCCAATTTCATTTGGAAGCTCATAAACATATTCTATGATCATATTTTATTTATTAATTACACAATATAGTACCTTACATGCCTTGCAGACATTTCTCAAAGCCGGCCATCATCTACATATTATTTTGTCTAAATAATATTACTGAAGAGGAGCTGGCCAGCTTATTCAGTTAAGAATTTGAAATCCATGCATAAATATGAATTACACCATACCTTATAACAATTGAAATAATAGGATTATCATAAATAATATTGGTGTTTAGAAAATTTATGGTTGAAGTTAATTATCAATGAGAATCGTTCTTAGGGATCGCATAATTACTTGAATCTCTTGATCCAATTGGAGTAGGACGGGGTGAAATAATTTTGAAATCCAGACAAATTTAGAGAAAGAATTTAAATTTAAAAAAAAACAGAGTGACCATATCTTGCTCTGTACATATTTGTTAAATATAAATAATTTCATTAAATACTAAATTGAGTATAATAAAACTTAGTTCAATTAATTTAAAAGTAATTGAATACAAAAAGAATTTAATTATTTTAATTTCAATCTTTTAAATCATTATTAGGAGGCAATCCAACTCAAATTATCATCTAACCTTACCCTTACGTATTTACTTTTTGTACGGTTAATGTCCAAATAGGTTCATCTTATAGAGCAGTGATGTAATGGTATCTTGTATGACCTATTTGCATAGATTGATCATCTATCTTTACGAAAAGTTTAGTTCAATCCTAAATATATTCAAAATAATCGGGTTAGAAGATGTGAACTTCACTGGTAAAATCATAGTAACGACAACCAATAAACGGCAAATCACAATCAAACAACACAAAACGACACTAGCTAGTTACAAGGGACGAAATTTGCGTGGTGCATGTATAAGTAAATTAACAACATCGGCGATGTTGAGAATCTCCATAACCCAACAACAGCCACACAATGAATGAGATAAGAATGTTGATATTGATCACCACTTTCACAGCTTCAATCCCAGTCGTCCAACCATCCCCGATCAACGTGTGGCCGAAACCCAGATTCTTGTCGTGGCCCCACCCACAAGCCACCCTCCTCTCCCCGACCTTGAACATCTCCTCCCCTCCCCACCCCTACCTCTCCGCCGCCGTCGGCCGCTACCTCCAGCTAGTCCTCTCGGAGCACCACCACCCTCTCGCAGCCTCCGCCGTCAACACCACCGACTCGCCCCCCCTACAGTCCCTGACCATCACAGTCGCCGACCTGCGCGCTCCGCTCCACGACGGCGTGAACGAGTCATACGAGCTGCGCATCCCCGCCGCGGGAGGCGCCGAGGCGCGATTGTCGGCGGAGACGGCATGGGGAGCGATGCGTGGCCTGGAGACGTTCTCCCAGGTCGTCTGGGGGACGCCGTTGGTCGTGGCGGCCGGTCTGCACGTGCGGGACGAACCAAATTTCGGCCACCGAGGTGTGTTAGTGGACACGGGCAGGAATTACTACCCGGTGAAGGACATAATGAGGACGATTGGTGCCATGAGCGCCAACAAGTTGAACGTGTTCCACTGGCACATTACGGACTCCCATTCCTTCCCAATTGTGGTGCCCTCCGAGCCGGAGCTGGCGGCTAAGGGATCCTACGGCAACCAGATGGCTTACACCCCTGCCGACGTCAGGTCCATTGTGGAGTTTGGGCTGCAGCACGGTGTAAGGGTTCTTCCGGAAATCGACATCCCCGGTCAGCCTTTAAAACTAACCTTTAATTTCAGGAGTAACCTTTGTCAGCTGAGTGAAATTACTTGTTTACTGTTGTGGGTGCAGGACATGCAGGATCATGGGCTTCAGCCTACCCAGAAATAGTGAGCTGTGCAAACATGTTCTGGTGGCCAGCCGGGGTGGATTGGGCGGACCGGCTTGCGTCCGAACCGGGAAGCGGTCAACTGAACCCCTTAAACCCCAAGACCTACGAGGTGGTGAAGAGCGTGATCAAGGACATGACCACCCTCTTCCCAGAACCACTGTACCACTCGGGAGCGGATGAAATCGTCCCAGGGTGCTGGAAAGCTGATCCCACCATCCAATCCTACCTGTCCGAAAACGGCACTCTCAGCCAACTGCTGGAGCTCTTTGTCAACTCCACTCTCCCTTACATTTTGTCCCTCAACCGCACCGCCGTTTACTGGGAGGACGTTTTGTTGGACGCCATCATCAAGGTTGACCCCAAATATCTCCCCAAGGAACACACCATCTTGCAGTCCTGGAACAACGGCCCCAACAACACCAAGTTGATCGTGTCATCTGGATACCGGGCCATTGTGTCATCTGCCGATTTCTACTACTTGGATTGTGGCCACGGAGCTTTCATTGGGAATAACAGCGTGTACGATCAGCAGAATGGGAGCATAGGCAACGGTGGGTCGTGGTGCGGACCTTACAAGACATGGCAGATAATTTACAACTATGACATCATATCTGGGTTGAGCGAGGAGGAGGCCAAATTGGTGATAGGGGGCGAGGTTGCGTTGTGGAGTGAGCAAGCAGACCCGACAGTGTTGGATGCTCGGCTTTGGCCTAGGTCGTCGGCCATGGCAGAGTCGTTATGGTCAGGAAACCGGGATGAGATGGGGAAGAAGAGGTATGCAGAGGCGACGGACAGATTGAATGAATGGAGGTACAGAATGGTGAGTAGAGGGATTGGGGCTGAACCTATGCAGCCACTATGGTGCGTTAACAACCCGGGAATGTGCAACACTGTTCATCCTTTTGTTAGCTAAGATATTACATATGTATGCACCTCAAATAAACAAAACAAAAGGAGAAAATAGAATGGTCTAATCTTGACATCGGTTCATTTGACTGAAGCTATACATTTTACTTTTTCCTAAAGTTTGGATTTTATTTTCATATTGCTGGTTAATTTAGTTTACAACAAAACAGGGGAAACAGAGGAAATATTTAGGACAAGCAATATCATGCTATAAAATGGATTGGTTCTATTTACGCATTGGTTGTGATCATATTTATTTATTTATACAATAACGGGAGCGAGAACCCTTCATAGAGGATTAAACGTCAGAGCTGCTCGTGTTCTTGAAATCATCTGTATCTCTAGTCATTATAGATTTAAAGGAGTGTGTTAAATGCATGACTTATTAGAATAGTATGTGATATTTAATATTTATTTTGTGACTTGTTGTTTGGATATGGAAATGTAGAGCACGAATCCAACAACGAGAAACTATAAATAGAACAAAGTATGATCAATGAGCTAGATCATCATTAAAAAACAAAGCATCTCAAACGGGTTGCTTTTATTGATACCTTAAACTCATAATCATACAACAGTAGGATACATGGATCCATAAATACAAGATGGATTGAAAACACATTACAAATAAATACATGTATAAAAACAGAAAGCACACTCTGATGGGTCACAGAAATATGAAGTATGAAATTAGTGACAATTTCTGTTTCTGCCAGGACCGCCATAGTAGAAGAAGCTACCGGCAGCAACACTAGATCCATATTTGAGGTTATAGCATCGAGGGTGGTCAACAATCACAGAAAATCTATTTACATTCCGGAGAGTGTTGGTTCCATCAACTGTCTGAATATTCTTGAAGAAGCTTGCCCGGCGAGCACCTTGTGTGGCGAAATGGCCACTTCCCATCTGAGTTGTGGTGTGTCGTCCGCCTATTCTCATGTTCACGATCTCTCCTCCCCACTGAACTTGTGTCGCGCCAGCCCGCCCACCCAGTCTTGTAAATATTGAGGCTGGCCAATATCCTACGTTTTCATTGCCCACCTTCAGCCACCAGTTCCCACTCTTCTGGTCCTATATATACACACCATAGTATCATTTTCATTACAAAATATATCATGAATTTTAAGTTTTCTTCAAGATACCTTCCACACAAGTATGGTTATAGCATATTGGGTGCGGCCGTAGAGAGAAACAGGGCTAAGGGCTGCTCCCACTACCAGTTTTCTGGACACCTGAACAAATCCTGAGCATGCATGGTTGTAGCATCCTGTCCTTCGGTATGCATCTCTCTGCTCTCATCATCCAAATACATAATTCAATCACTACTTAATAAATATCTTGGACAGGCACCTAAAAATCTTAGTGCACAAAAAGATGTAGAAATAGGAACTTACTGTCCAATAAGTAAAGAGTCTAGGCCTGCTATTTCCATACATATTCGGATAGACCTATTCATTAGAATAGTGTTAGACAAAACTGAGAAAATATGTTTCAGGTGCCAACGGAAATGAGAGAATAGTAATAACCTGCCAGCCAGCTTCAATGGTGTTGAGATCGTTTCGTTTGTATGAACCAGCAGTGATCCACACCTGAGACAGGCTGAACTCATCAGCCTTCTGGATTTGGACTCTGGGTTGCCACACACTTACTGTCGTCTTAGTTCCATAATACAATCGGCCTTGTACTCCCGCTACCGCGTACTGTCATTCAAAAACAACATTATGTGTCAGTCAACAATACTAGAACAAATATATGTTGGTGAATAAAACATGAGCATTGACTTTCGAGCATCTGCGTGACTGTCATAACCAAATAACTTATACCTCATGCTTGGAATTAGGAGTGGCAGGCAGAGCAGGATGAGGATCATCGGTGGTGTTCAGTTGGGGCGCGCTTCTATGTTTCTTCCTTCCATATTCTGCAACAGAACTTGCCCTTAACAGCTCCTCTTCTTTTTTTCTTCTGATAGCAACTGTCCCATTTGGACAATCCTCTTTCGTGTCGTGCCACATTTGAACTATGCTTTCTTTATTTTCATTGCCCTCATACCCTTCCGGCTCACAACTTGGTCTCATCTGAAATAATAACAAAACCGTCTTTGATTAGAATGTAATGATCTAAATCGGACAAGTAATATAGTAAAGGGACCTGAAAGTCATGATCTTTGAGCAGTGGATCATCAAAAGCCGGTTGATGGTCTGCCGGAACGCAGTCTATTATGTCTCCATCAGGACTCTATTTTTGTATTCAAAAACAAAACAAATCAATATTGCAACATGAATTACAAGAACAGGAGCTCAAAAAAATAAAAATTAATTTATGGACCTGGATAGATTTAATAGGAGGCTTGTTTAAGCGCTTGAGGTGCTCCTGAACCTGTAAGTATTTAGTGGTAGGCATGAAGGTTTTGGCTGCAGACTTAAGTGGCAGCAGAAGCAAAAAGAAGCACAATGCCACGGTTGGCAGCTTGCCAATATCCGCAGCCATTTTGTATAGGAATGAGCTCAAGATGATAACAAAGTTGAGCCAAATACTACATGATTTAGCCCTTTCATTGCCTTTATTTATAGAAACTAACTAAGAATGTTGAATGTTGCCTCCCAAATACAAAGTACGAGGTAATTGAAAATGTTATTGACTTGCAGATCGAGCTCATTATCAATGATTTGTTTTACTTTGTCTTAGTCAGAAAGCCAACCTGTAAGGGTTTTTTAATTGACTATGATATAGTTATTAAATTACTAAATATATTCTTTAATACATAATTTAATCCAAGTGTTTGTTGAGAAGAATAAAGGCATAATCATCCAAAATGGTCGGGATGTAATTGAGTTGAAACCTTATTCAAATTGTCGATTGTCAACTTCAATGTAACAAAATGACTTGAATCGGAGTACGCCTTGTTTCATTAAAATAACGTGGAGTCAACTATATCATGAAATTAAATTTTAAAATACTAGAATTCAAGCTTGAGATCAATGATTCCAATGTTGTTGTGAATATATACTCACATAAAAATAATTCAAATTAAAAGAGTGTATTTAAAAAGTTGGAAAAAACTCAACTAACAATGTTAATTTTAGGTGTGGAGCATCCTGTATATGACCAAATTTTACATGACATCGAAGGATGTCGATTTAGACTTATGTTGGCGGGCCTTGCCATCCTGTGCTTCCACTCCCATGTAAGCCCAGTTAAATTATGGTTCACGTGATGAGGAGAAAACTTATAAGACACGTCCTAATATGACCCAAATGAGGGGAGAGTGATTGAAAAATGCCCACGCGAGAGATAGGATGTATATAAAAGTTTGGAACAAATACAACCGACAAAAATTTACCTCTTTTTAGTTTTAGAGCTCAATCTGATATATGTGACAAAATTTTACAAATATGTAAAATGGAGATGCCTAGAATTCTTAGCAATCGGCTTCACAACCCAATATATATGTGACCAAATTTTAAAAATGGAGCTGCCTCATATTTTTAGCAATAGACCTCACATCCTACTATTCAGAATAACAAAACCTTTAACTTTGAAACTGTAGAGCATGAAACACATCTCTGAATTTGTGTTAGTAAACATACTTTTTGAATTTCTGGCACATAGGAGTCATTTTTGCTTAAAGCTTTGTTCTATGAGCTGAGCTCCGTCACCATCAACATCAACGGTTAACTTCTCAGGACTCCTAGAATCGATCGAGCTGTGAATTTTGTTCTCAAAATCTCAATGTAGGTTTCTGAACGCTTACTCGCCAAAAATGAGAGAAATCAAAAGCGATGCTGGTCGGATTTGAAACGGGAGGGTATTGAAGAGGCCCAAGCTACGCAAACATGGAGGAAGCGAGAAGAAGGGTAGAGAGAACAGAGGAAAGTGAATATAAACTTTGAATGACATTATTTGAAAATTTAAATGACAATAAGGGATATTTTTGTCATTTTAAAAATTTAAAAATATAAATGTAAAAAAAAAACCAACAAAGTTAATAACGGCGATAAATATTTTTTTAGATGATCTGCAAAAATAAATTTTTTTAGGTGGTCTATCTGAAAAACGTATGCATGTAGGTGTACCCAAATGAGATTATCCACATATTTAACTGTGATAGTAATTACAAAACAAAAATTTGATGTAGTTTTCTATAAAATTTGTATAGTTAAGCATGATTTTGTGCGATTTCTCCATTTAATAATTTCAGTCAATAATTTAACAAATGCAATATTATTTAATTAACGATAAAAATGCATGCGACCTGAAATTATGTTTTGTAGCCAGGATATGATGTCGAACACAATGTTGTAACAATTGGTTCGACAACTTGCCTAATTACCGATAATGGACAGTAAATAAATAAATAGTAAACAAAAGACACACAATATGTTGACCCAGTTCGGTGATTCCGCACCTACGTCTGGGGGCACTATGTCAGTGGAAAGATTTTCACTATTTGGTAGTTAATAGTACAACTTCAAGCATCAACTAGCTATCTCACAAGCTATTGTCCTAAGCTACTATTACCTCACCGTGAACCACCTCTCCCTCTGTCTTTGAGATCCTCTCAATTCCACCCTATAAGCAAGCCTATGCTTGGTGTAGTTGTATTCGACAATCTGCTCGTGAATCTTCAATCACGTACATACACCCTCAAATCACTAACACTCAATATTCCTCGTATGATGTATAGTGATCGACATCGTTCTTGATAAATCAATCAGCCTCTCAACAAGCCAATCTTGCACGGTTAAGAGCTCTAAGAATTTAGCACAGGGAACGTCCAAGTTGCTATGAGAGAAGCACTTGCTTTTATAGCAACTCCACATGCCTATTCAGTCTTCAACTCCAAATAGGAATACCAAATCCGAATAGGAAGTCCTTGTCGTCTTGTGTTATTGACATGCTAGCAGGTTGGCGTTACCGCCTTAATTGGCTTTGCTGACATGTCCTCATCACAGCTGAAAGTTGCCTATGTTCGTCGTGACTCAATTCCCTTGCGCGCTAAGCATATGGGAATTAAATAGAAAGGCTTTGATAACTTGAATAATTCCGCGCGCATCATGTCATGCTAAATGTGTTGCAACATGTCAGCTGACATTTTTTCTTGCGCTAAAAAATATGCCAATACTAAGCGTAGCAACAATCTCCCCCTTTGACAATTTTTTAGACAAGCACATCTTTCGCTTAAATTTGTAGGCGCAAGGATGACCTAACTACTATGGTGAAGGCGGAATACGTTTTGAATCCTACTAATTTTATTAATTGTAGGCGTTATGGGCATGATACCCTAAACTGCCGTCGTACTTGACAGATAACCCAAACCCTACTCGACCTCCGATACCATCAAACCTACTAGTTTAGTTTTATATTTGAACACGTTTTAAATTTAATTTCAAAATTGTTGACTTTATAATCACTTAAAACGGAGTTCTGTAGCTAAAGTAATGGCTAAATAGCCAGGTGAAGGTTGAAGACGAATCTAGTATGACTGGAGGTAGAAGACGAAGCGGTACAACACATTGATTTATGAAAATTTCGTCAAAACACTAAATATCAATATATATATATATATAAAGTTGTTGCTACATTTACTGTTGGCATACTTTTTAGCGCAAAAGTAAGAAGTCATTGCAACATGTTGCACGGCATTTGGTGCGATTGCATATACTCCAGATTAGGAAAGGTATGAAAGCTTTCCTATTTTGAGTCCCTGAAGCGTGGAGCGCAAGAAAAACGACGTCACGACAAGATCAGACAGCTGAAACTTGCAGCGCAAGAAGAAATGACGTCACAACGAGTTTAGGCAACTTTCAGCTATCAACAACACGCCAGCAAAGGCGGCAACGCCACTTGTCAGCTTGCCTAAGTTGGTAGGAAGTATGCGACTTCCTATTCCTAATCCGAGACAGATTAGGAATGTGAGGTTGCTATAAAAAGCTTGTGCTTCCCCATTAGCAACCTGTCCGTTCTTTTTCTTTGTGCTAAATTTCTCAGAGCTCTTAACCGTTCAACATAGGCGTGTTGAGAGGCTGATTGGTTTGCTAGAACGGCATCCTTCGATTAAACATCAATTCACAAAGATTGAGTGTTTGATCGATTAGGGTTCTTGTGTTCCTGATTGAAGATTCACAAATTTGCAAGAAGACTACGATACCGAGCATAGGCTTGTTCGAAGGGTGGACTCGAGGAGGACTCAAAGACAGGGAGAGTAGGACCCTGGGCTAAGTACGAGAGCTAGTAGTTAAAGTAGCTTAAGTCAATAGCTATTCAAAAAAACTTTGTTAGTACTCTATATTTTCCATCATGTGTTGATGTCTGAATATAAAATGATTTTACGGACTATAGAAGCTCGTGCATGAACCGCTAGAACCTTGTGCGCATACCGTTATAACCTCGTGCACGGACGGAACGTATGAAACTCGTCCATGATCGTATGAAGTTCGTGCATGGACCGTATGGGCCTCATGCTCCATTTGAATCTCGCACACGAGACGTTGAAATTTTGGGCACAATTTGTTAGAATCTTGCAAAATTCATTTGAAGCTCATTCATAATTTATTAGCTACACATTCAAAATCTATGAAACTTGTTCACGCTATCTAAGTGATGCGGTCGCATCAAAGCATACATTCATGATATTTTATACCCCAATTCTTGAATAATTTCTCCTTTGAGTTGTATACTTGATGATCTTTAAGCCATAAATCTCTTTACGGGTGTTTCGAGTAGTATTACGTGTGCAGGCGTAGGTGATTCGGAGTTAATTGGAGCTAAAATGGGCTAAGCGTAGCAAGCTGGATGAGCACGAGGCAAGGAGGGAGCTCAGAAGTATAGGCTCGGGCTCAGTTTCACAGGGTGCCAAGATTGCCCGAGCCACATTTCATATTAGGGACCACCCTCCATTTCCATTTCCATCTACAAATTAAAATTAAGTTTCTATTAATTAACCTCCTTTCATCCAATTCCATATTAACATGGACTAAATAGAGGATTAGAAAGAAAAGAATCACGCGAAAGATCAAACATTTCACGTGTGATTGTTGAGGGATAATTCAACTACCTGAAAAGAAAACACACAGTGGGACCATGTTCAAAAGTTATTATTATTTTTTAAGGATAATGACACTTTGTTACACATAACTATAATAAAAGGGGAAATTGCAAAAAGTTACGGTAAACTTTACATTTTTTGCATAAAACTACGGTGAACTATTTTTTTTGCATCATGCCACGGTTAACTTTGCATTTTATAGCACCAGTTGCACAACCGTTAATATAATTGTTAAAAAACCAAAATAACCTCAAATTAATTACCAAACTAACCCCTTTAATTTTACAAGTGAACAAAACACATTTATAATTCTACATATGTATTTGCAAGAATTCACAACTTTTTTATTAGTTGAAATTGCAATTCCATGATTATTCAACTTTATATCATTCATTGAAAAACTTACATTTACTACAAATAAAGTTGGTTCTTTCTAGAATCAATACTACCCGCAAAAAACATTTAAATTAAAAATATATTAAAAAACAACTTTACAATTGGATTTAAAAAAAATACATTCATCAGATTGAGTAGACAACACTGATATTTCTTCTTAACAAAACCCTCTATCCACAACCCAATAATCAACTCGTTAACAACACAATAAGCAAACAACAACAATTTTCGCCCTCCGAATTTCACTTACCCTTTGGTCTCTGCAAAACAAAATCACGAACAAATAAGATCACATCTTAGAGAAAATTATTTAAATCTCATATAAGGGTAATTTAAGCTATACTAATTATTTCATAACCACCATGTGAGGAGCACATGCCATTATTTTACAAAATTCCGTTTCTTTTAACACCAGTGCAATAAAAAGCAAAGTTAACCGTGACATGATGCAAAAAAAATAGTTAACCGTAGTTTTATGCAAAATGTGTAAAGTTTACCGTAACTTTTCGCAATTTCCCCATAATAAAATGACACTTTAGTACCTTGCCAATATTTTTGTGACAACGTACCTCTAAAATACTTAAAATACCTAAACTATCATCGGTTTAAGAAACTATAAATTGAATTAGTTCAATTTTGTTTATCTCTGGTTCAATTTGATTTATAGTTAAGATGTAATTACAATTGTGCCCCAAATCTAAAATTAAATTTGAACCATCTGAAATCTGGTTTGATAAATCAAATTGAACTAGTTATATTCTGATTTCTTAAATCAGTGGTATTTTAGTTATTTTATCATAGATTGTCACAAAAAAATTGTTAGGATACTAAAAAAGAGAGAAAAGTAGTTAAGATATGCAAGTGTCATTTTGCTATAGTTAGGTGTAACAAAATCTCATTATCCCTCTTCTTTATTTGGAAACAATGGAAAATAACGTTGACCCCCTCTTCTTCCTCTCTCTCTCTCTCTACCTCCTGCTTCAGTTGTGTCCATTCCTCTTCCCATATATCCTGCTTCCCTGAATCAGATCATGCTTTCTTACCACAATTTTGGGTATGGACTAATACGGAAATATGTTTTTCTGATCAATTTTGGTAAAATCCATCCAAGACTTAATTATAAGAATGGCAATCAACTGGCGTGTTAGCAAATTAACTTTTGTGATAATTTTTTTCTTCTGAAATTGATTTTTGAGTTTGATTGATGTTTCTTTGGTGGATTGGACTTTGTATTTGTACTGCAGGGAGCTGGACGAGGAGGCGAAGATCGAGTCCTAGACGCTGACGTATAATTTTGTGTAGAGAAATGCAAAACGTGTAATTCTAGTGGTAGTAATGTGACAATTTCCTTAGTCTAAAATACCCAAACGTAAACAATTTAGCAAATTATGATGCATAACCTTCTCTTTAAGGATATCCTAGAATGAAAATTGATATAGTTAGAAATTTTGTTAATACGTGTTAAATTTTGATGTTGAAAATACTAAAATATTGTTATGTAGCTTTCAGATGCAACACTTGCGATCGGAGGAGAGAAAAAAAACATCGGCTAGTTATGATGCGAGAAAAAGACTTCACTCAGACAAGTCAAGTTCTCCTCATGGTTCTCGCAATGGTGATTCTAATTGGTTCGCTGAGAACATGTTTGATTTGAACAAGGAATAACTGGTTCAGAAATTAAAACAGACACTACAGGAGAATAGATCCTAGCCAGCGAGATTTTGGAAGGACTCGCTGGTAGTAATTACACAATCCCAGCGAGTTTCTGAACTCGCCGGTTATGTTCCACATTCCCAGCGGGTTTTGAAACTCGCCGGGACTATAAAATTATAGTTTTCGGTAGATAATATCATATGATACATGCATAATCATAGTTTTTGGTAGATAATATCATATGATATATGCATAATTATAGTTTTCGATAGATAATATCATATGATATATGCATAATTATAGTTTTCGATAGATAATATCATATGGTATATGTATCATTATATTTTTCGGTAGATAATATATATATATATATGTGTGTGTGTGTGTGTGTGTGTGTGTGTGTTTCGGTAGATTAAAGTGTGTAAAATTGTGAAATTTGTTAGTGCCTATTTATCGTTACACGTATGATAAATGCGCGTGCGAACACGCACACGCGCACGCGCGCGCGCGCACACACACACACACACACAAATACGTAGTTTATGTTTGTTTGTTATGGACCAAAGAGAATGCATAATTATAGTTTTCAGTAGAAAATTTCATATGATATATGCATATATTTATAGGATTCGGTAGATAATATCACAAAAAGTGTGTAAAACTGTGAAATTTGATTGTGCATATTTATCGTTACACCTATATATATAAAAACTAAGACGTAGTTTATTTATGTCAGTTATGGACCGTGGTTGGATTCATTTAGAAAATAGGAGATCGCAAGCGTATACGGACAAAATTTTGAATTTCATAAAGTTTATCGAAGAGAATGCGCCAGAATGTGGTCGTGACCGATATTGGTGCACGTGCAATGATTGTTTTAATATGATTGACCAACATAAAGATACAATAGATGCACACTTAGTGCGCTATGGCATGGTCCCGACATACACAGTTTGGATCTGTCACGGTGAAGCACATGACTCAAATTTGTATTCGAGTGCAAGACGGGAAGGAAGACGGGACGAAGCTTCAAGTAGTCAAAATTTAGATCCTGTTGTAGAGCTTGTGGAGGATTTATTCCAACGGCCAAAAAACTTTGGTGAAGATCGAGTAGATGCGGAAGAAGAAAGAGGAGAGGGTGAGCACCCTTCGACAAAAATAGCGATGGACGCGTACGACGAGCTAATACGTCTTGCAAAAATCCCATTGTATGCAGGGTCCAAGATCTCCTGTCTGAAAACGTTGTTGAAGTTGATGACCATGAAGGAAGAAACATCAACGTCGAACACTTCTTTCAATAAGATTTGCGAGTTTTACAAATCTGAGCTCCCCTTGTCAAATTCGCACCCTGAATCATAAGCCGAAGCAAAGAAGATGTTGAATATGATAGGGATGGATTGTATCAAGTACGATGCTTGCGAGTAAGGGTGCATCTTGTACTACAAACAGTACAAAGAAGCCTAATTTTGTCCTACTTGTCGCACGTCTAGATGGGAAGACGAGACACAGAAACGACGTAAACCAAGGAAAATTGTCAGGTACTTTCCAATAATTTTGCGGCTCCAACGTCTGTACATGTCAGCGAAGACTGCTGACCACATGCGATAGCACGGGTAAAGGGTAACAGACAGTAACAAAGTTGCGCATCCAGCAGATGGTGAATCGTGGAAAGAGTTCGATATATTGCACCGAACATTTGCTGCAGACTATTGAGTGATGGTTTAAACCCGTACTGTAACAGTTTCTCGCCTCACAGTATCTGGTCGGTGGTGATGATTCCCCTCAACGTCCCCCAGTCGATGTGTATGAGGAAGAAGTACAATATTCTATTGCTACTTGTTTCCGGGCCAAAATCACCTGGTAAGTGCTTGAACATGTTTATGTAGCCGTTAATGGACGACCTCAAAGTTTTGTGGGGCGCGGGTGTACCAACGTATGATCGGCTAAGTTGCGAGCAGTTTCGGATGCGTGCAACCGTGATGTACATAATTAGCGACTACCCAGGGCTGGAAATGTTAGGTGGAATTCAGGTGAAGGTATACAAGGCATGCCCCATTTGCCTTGACCAACTCGATGCTACATACAGTCGTCGTAGAATGTTATACCTCGGAAACCGTAGATGGCTATCAGCGGATCACGAATACCGAGAGATGACACGTGAATTCAATGGGGCGACTGTACATCGACAACCCCTAATGGCTCCTTCTTCTGAGGAAGTTCTCACACAGACAAGACTTCATGAATATCCCAAACAAAGTTTGCATCCGTTGTGTGCACTAATACAAGGTAGGGCTCCGTTGTGCTGGACGCATGAAACTATTTTCTGGCAGCTACCGTATTGGAAGTCAATTTGGGTTAGACATGCTCTTGATGTCATGCATATAGAGAAAAATGTATGCAATAATGTAATCGGCACCGTACTCTGCATCAAGTCAAAGACCAAAGATGATGCGAATGCCCGTGCAACTCTTGCAGACATGGGCATCACTCGCCCGTCCTCGAAGTTCACTGTGTGACCTCAAAAGCGGACCAAGGTGTTTGAAAGAATAGCCTCTATACAATATCCGAGCGGGTATGCAGGATAGCTAAAACATAAGGTGAAGGTCGAGGACAAAAAATTTTTAGGATTGAAGACACACGTTTTGCATTTATTACTCCAGCAAATTCTCCCGATAATCATCCGACCATATGTTGGGTCGCGTGTGGCGGATACCCTAATGGACTTATCAAGATGGTTTCAAAGGTTATGTGTTCGGGAATTGAAGGTGCAAGAAATTCATCAGCTCCAAAGTGATATCAACTTGATTATGTGCAATTTGGAGAGTATATTTCCACCGGCATTCTTCACAATCATGGTTCACCTTTGTCGTCATCTACCACAACAAATTTTGATGGCTGGCCCAGTTCATTACATTTGGATGTTTCCAATTGAAAGATATATATTCTTTATACCTTATATTTGTAGTTTTAAGCTATATCATTTACAATATTATCATATTTGTTGCAGACAACTTAGCGAGTACAAGAAGAGTGTACGGAACCGCAGGTACCCGGATGGTTGCATAGCCGAATCATATTTGATGCATGAACGTGTCTGTTTCATAAACTTATATCTCAACGACGATGAATCTACTCCCAATGTTTAGGTGAACGAGGTTTGATGATGGAACATTTCTGTTGTCTCCCCAGTTGTCATTCCCAGGAACTTCGTCATAAACGTGACTTTATCATCAGACGAGGAAAATTGGGTCCAATGGACGGTTATGGAAAATTGTGAGGAAGTACAGAAGTATATAGATTGCCACCTCATTTAATTTCGAAGTAAAATTCCCAACGATACGGAGAAGATGCAAGCAGAATCATTCTTCTTATCGTTCCGGGAAATAGTAAGTGATTTACGCAGTCCTAAAATTATTACGATTGTATCTTCTAGATACACAAATGACACTAACTTTATTTAATTTTGCAGATTGGTGAGAATATCATTGAGATGTATATACTATCGCGGGGCCCGATTCATACTCGCACGTACTCACTATGCACTATCAATGGAGTAAAGTACGCGTGTCACCGACAAGATAAATCTGGAAGGACACAAAATTGTGGTGTCATGTTCCAAACACCACAGACGAAGTATTATGAAATTCTCTTAGAAGTTGTTGAGCTCGTATACGCTCAAGGAATGACGGTTATAGTTTTCAAGTGTAGGTGGTTAAATGAGAATACTATTCGGAAGGACGGTAACATGGAGTCCGTCGACACATCCACAAACATGTATCAAGAAAATTCGTTTTGTTTGGCAAAAATGGTGAAACAAGTGTTCTACGTCAATGATCTGTTGCAAGGGGGCGCTTGGAAAATTGTCAGCCACATGTTCCACAGAGGTATTTATAATCCTTCATCACTTGCCAGGAATGTCAATGAAGGCCCAATATATTAAAATACCATATTCACAAAAAAGAAGAGGATCACCAGATTGAAGAAGAAGAATACGATTCCAATTGATTTGTACACATATTTCAAGAAGAATACGATTCCGATCAGATTTGTGTAACTGTTTCTTACCCTGTCTAACTGATACGAAATAAAAAAAAAATTTTGTAAGGGAATTCTAAATTAAATACTTAATTATATATATTAAAATAATATACCCGTATGGATTGAAGTGCACTCCATTTATATACTAGTTGTGTCTAAATTTTAGTCAATTCTGATAACGTATGGACCTCGATCAAAAAATAAGTTCGAAATTATTATTTTAATCTATTTCTTTCCCAGCGAGTGTTTGAAAAATCTCGCTGGGTATGTCGTCACGTGCCCAACATGTGTGTCACATACCCGGCGAGATTTTGCTCAAACACTCACCGGGAAAGAAATAGATTAAAATGCTAATTTTGAATTTATTTTTTGATCGAGGTCCATACGTTATCAGAATTGATTAAAATTTAGACACAACTAGTATATAAATCGAGTGCACTTCAATCCATACGGTTAGATGAAAACATCATTTGCAACATAAACCACTTCCAGTAAAAGCGTGAGTTTAAAGTTTAGGAAGGCAAACTCTATCCTAAACCCTAAACACATTAATTATCGAACGTTCAAATGATGCAAATAATTTTTCTCAAAAACAAACCGTTCAATATCTTCTAAATAATATGTACGTCATATAGTATAAATTTCATTACAATCAAACCACGAAAACATGGGTGATCGATCATGATTAGACAGAGATGACTCGAATTCCATTCAACGGTTGTTAACAAACGTCGAATATTATACATACCAAACAAATTTCAAACCATCTAAAATTTTAACACATATAACATAACATACTAAATTTTTGATCCATTGGTTATGATCTTGAATATTATTAATATATCAAAATTATAATTTTTAATTTCCGAAATGTAAACTCTTTACCGGCGATGTTTTGATCAATGACTCGTTGGGAAAGAGTTCTCAGTAGTTTTAATTCCAATTTAAGTTTAAATTTCAGAAATATTAACTTATTCCCGGCGAGTGTTTGACCAATAACTCGCTGGGAAAGAGTTATTATAAATTCAGTACTTGGAGAAATATTTCTCATTTCTCACGACTTCCGACCTCCGACTGTCTCTAAACCCATATTCTTCCCATCCTCAAGCTCCGTTGCTGCCCTCCCTCACTCCTCGACCTCGCCTCTCCGACCTCGCCTCGCCGTCCTCTCGAGACCGTCGCCGTCCTCTCTGACTACCCATCGCGTCACCGTCCAGTTCGAGCTCGAGCAGAAGCACAAGCTTGTCTTCGTTCTTCTCTGGCCCGTCCTCGAATTATAAATCGCCGTCGTCCTGAGTGGGTCGGAACCTCGCCGTCCTCCCGAACCTCAGGTTAGGGTTCAATTTTTATTTTAGATTTGTTCAATTCTAGGTTTCATTTTTGAAATGAGGGTTCCATTCGTTCAATTTAGGGTTCTCAGTATTTAAATTTGTTCAATTTAGGGTTCAATTCTAGGTTTAGTATGAAAGTTACTATAAACATTTAATCTAAACATCCCTTCACTTGTTAGCTGATATTTTGGATAATTCCATTGTATTTAGTATGATTCTATTGTATATAATCTGCAATTTGATTTCTTTCATATCTTTTGTGCTTAACCATGCTATGAATAATCAATCTGGATGTAACGATGGATGATCTGTGGTTGTGATTAAATGTTTATAGTAACTTAGAGAAAATGTGTGATCTGTAGTTAATAAAAATGTTAGAACCATGGCCAGAAAATTGTGTGATTTGTGATTGTGATTAGTCCAATTTATGTTTAGTGTATTGCATTGTTGTTATAGTCTTTGTTCTTCATGTTCCATGTAATGCTTTACTTATTCATGTTGTTAGAAAATTGAAGATGTCATATTATTGTTTCTCTTGGATTATGTGAAATATTATGTTTTACTTATTCGTGCTGAATTTGTTCATTTTAATTTCATGTTGGTGAAATTGAACAAGTTTCAATTTTATGTCTCTCTTCTTAGAATGGCTCCACCAAAAAAGAACCCGGACTATAAGGAGAAGAAGAAAATAGACGACGAGCATTTTGCAGACATCCGACGATTGGCTACATCCATGACACGGAGACACGTTCCGACGATGGATGAATCAGTGACTGGTGAACCGAGTTCGGAGCCGAGTCAACTGAGTCCTGATGAAGGGGTCTCACGTCTTCAAGAGAGCAACCAGTCCGAACAGGGTAGACCAGCACCTGAGGCCCTTATTGGATACATCATCCCCTCGGCCTCGGGGTCGAGGTGTGCATCCACCTCTCCCAGAACGGTGGTCCCCGGCCGACACATCAGGTTCCAATCATTGAACAGCCAGTTCGAAGAAGGCTCGATAAGTGGGACCCAAGAGCCAAAGAAGACTTCGCGCGGGCTGGCAAAATGCCGTAAGCTTCAAGCGATCCGATCACGTGGGACTTCGAGAAGAGGAAAATCACAATCAACAACGATCTCTCGTTTGACACCTCCCAAATCGTCCGCTTCATTGGGGTCACATTAGGACGAGGATCGTACCAACCAGCGCCTTATTTCGTGATCTGCCCGCCACGAACAAGAGAAGAATTGGTCTGCAGTCGCGGTATGCTCGATTTTTTTCTTCTTAAAAAGTACTTTCAAAATAGAGATGTAAAGATTTTGTTTTTCAATTCCAGTCGGCGGTAGATTACCATGCATCACCAATGCGAGTCTACAAGTGGCTTGCTTGGCACATGCAGAGGCGCTACTCTGAGTTCTTGGGGGGAGTGCAAGAGAAACTTCATAAGATATGGACGACATCCGATTCCGGTAGACTTTGTAGGCCGGGAGAGCAGTTGGTATTGGCTCTGCGACCACTTCGAGTCCCCTGCTCATGTGGTAATTTTGTAATTTATCTTTCGTATGAAAAAAACACTAATATATATTGTTGGTAATGCAATTAATTCAAGTGTCTTAGGCCCTGTCTGAGAATATGACACATATCTCGAAGAAGAGAACTATCCATACCAGCGAATCCTGCGTCTTTGTCAACCATGCTACGAAGAAGAAGAAGAACGCTGGAGCCTTGTATCCGCATTTGGGTGTGTATGTGGACGTCTACGGGAAATACGGCAATCCCGATAAGGTGTATTTTGATACAGCAATCCCGATAAGAAATATACAATATGTGTAGATTGCCATGTCCACATTCATAGTGTTAAGAGGTATAAACTATAATCTCCACTAGTACCATTACTTCACTAATATATCTACTCTTCGTATTGAATAGTATTGAATTGATTTGAACTCGTTCACATTAAATAACTAATGAATTCACTTTATTCTTTTCATTATATTCATGTGTAATTAATAGAGTGGAACCGCTTAGCTAACAGGATGTTAACAACTAGCTATTCTACGATATACATACAGTTACTGGAGTTCTTATCCTATATACTACATCTCATTTACGAAACTATAAGAGTTAACAGGTTCTCAATCATAGATAGTTAATGTGATTATAAGAGGTTTTAGATTTTTATGAATCTAATAGAGTATACAGGGAGTCTAATAATTAATAGTACTTAACTACTTAACTTACACTAACTACTCTATCATTATACACTTTCATATCCTAGATACTTTTAAGGGTTAATTTCTATTAGACAGGAACCCAATAGGTTTATTCATGAATAATTCATAATTCATAGGTTTATTCATGAATAATTCATAATTCATAGATTAGACTTTACTGGGAAATAAATTGATAACAAAACACGAGGGAATTACTCACTTTCCAGCAACTTGGCAACAATTAATACACTTTCTCTTCCTCTTTTAGAGTACAAAATACCTCTCAATCATGATTATTTGATTTGCTTTTGATTTGCTTATATTCTTTTCTTTTTAGACATACACAGTTTCTTGAATATTATAATTATATATGGTCCTTAATTATTGTAAGTATATGATTGATTTACAGGTTCAGAAAGTTAAGTCTTTTATCGAGCGCAAAATTCTTGAACGTGTCGCACAAGCTACTGACAAAACTGGTGCCTCTGTTGTTCTACCTGAAGTGCAAAGCGATGAATAAGTTGAAGTTTTGCAGGAGTTGGTCGAAACGGACAACCATTAGGGTAGCATCGTCCCCGACATGGGTGGTGAATACAAACGCACATTGAAACCGAGAGGTGGTGCCCGTACTGTTGGCTTTGTGATGTCTGAAGAGCGGATTGCTACTGGGATAAGTGCCAGAACGGCTGCATTTGAGGAGAGGCAACAACAGGTTGAAGCCGAATTAGCAGCTATGCACATACAACACGCCCAAGAACGTGAGGCAGATCGTCGTGCAATGGAGGCTCGGGTGAATGAGCAACTTGATGCAGAACGTGCGAAAGCTGAGGCGGAGCGCGCTGAAATGCAGGCTCGTTTTAAGGCCGACTTGGATAATTAGTTGCAGGACATGGTTTGACAGTTCATGCAGAAGATGTCGGTCCCGACTCCGTTGCTACCGCTCTCAACTTCGGCAGAGTTGCTGCCACCGGCGCCACTCTCGACTCCGGCAGACTTCCCGCCACCAGCGTTGATCTCGACTCTGGCACAGTTGCCCCCTCAGCTACCGTTCTCGACTCCGGTAGAGTTGTCGCAACCGGCGCCAATATCCATTTCGGCACTGAGCCTGACTCCCCCGCCTTAGAACCAGGTGCAAACTTCGGTCAAGCAGTCGAAGAAGAAGTCGAAGAAGAAGCCAAAGAAGACAAAATCACTTTTTGGCATCTTGTAGTTATATTTCGTGTTATAAACTTGAAAACCGTTTCTGAAAACTTGGTTGTATGAATATTTGTGTGCAACTTTAAATTTGCTATGTTTTGAAATGCTGCAAAAGTTTAGGTTATAGAGCTTGTAATGTGACAAGCATGCAACTAGCAGGGGCAGTAGAAAATATGGAGCTGTGCTGTTAAAATTGTCATGCACTTAACCGACGAGGTTTTGCTAAATACTCGCTGGTAATTAGTAATAAACATAGCCGGCGAGTGTTTAAAAATACTTGCTGGCTATGTAAATTTTAACTACCAGCGAGTATTTACAAACACTCGCTCATAATTAAAATTTTACATAGCCAGCGAGTATTTTCAAACACTCGCTGGTAGTTAAAATTTACATAGCCAGCGAGTATTTTCAAACACTCGCTGGTAGTTAAAATTTTACCGAGCCATCGCGTGTTTGCAAAATCTCGCTGGTTAGGTATAAACTTACCCGACGAGGTTTTGAGTTTACCTACCCAACGAGTCTTTGAATCAAAAACTCGCTGGGAAAGACCTTTCCCGTCGAATCCTTCCCAGTGAGCTCATTCCCAGCGAGATATTTGCTGGCTTTGCATTTCCAGCGAGTTTTTTTTTAATTTTCCAGTAAGACCAATATCTCGCTAGAAATTCGATTGTCATTTGTAGTGAGATTAGATCCTGTTTGTCTGATGTGCTCCCATTTTTACCTAGTTTGTAGAATGTTGAGCTTGTTTGAACTTTTCAAACATTAATATATTGAAGAGTAATTAAAAGCAAGGAAGGAAACATTTGAGAATAGGCATCAAGGTTCACTACAAATGACAATCAAAATTCCAGCGAGATATTGGTCTCGCTGGGAATCTATAACACACTCGCTGAAAATGCAAAGCCAGCAAATACCTCGCTGGGAATAAGCTCGCCGGGAAGGACTCGACGGGAAAGGTCTTTCCCAGCGAGAGTTTGATTCAAAGACTCGCTGGGTAGGTAAACTAAAAACCTCGCCGGGTAGGTTTACACATAACCAGCGAGATTTTGGAAACACGCGCTGGGTCAATAAAATTTGAACTACCGGCGAGAATTTGAAAATACTCGCTGGCTATGTCAAATTGTAATTACCAGCGAGTACTTTCAAACACTCGCTGGCTATGTCAACATGTAATTACCAGCGAGTACTTTCAAACACTCGCTGGCTATGTGTATTATTAATTACCAGCGAGATTTAAGCAAAACCTCGCCGGCTATGTTTGTAACAATTTTAGCGGCACAGATCCAAAATTGCTGTTGCCCCTTCCTGCCCCTGCTATAATTGCAAGCAAGCTTGTACCAAATGAAACATCATTTGAAAAATTCAGCAAATTCCACACAAATATTCATAAAACGAAGTTTTCTAAAACAGTTGTCAAACAGTTGTCATAACACGAAATATAACTAAAGGATGCCAAAAAGTGATTTTATCTTCTTCGGCTTCTTCTTCGACTTCTTCTTCGACTTCTCGACCGAAGTTTGCTCCTGAGTCTGAGGCGGGGGAGTCGGGCTCGGTACCGCAATAGATATTGGGGCCGGTTGCGACAACTCTACCGGAGTTGAGAGCGGTACCTGAGGGGGCAACTGTACCGGAGTCGAGATCAACGGCGGTGGCTGGAACTCTGCCGGAGTCGAGATTGGCGCCAGTGGCAGCAACTCTGCGGGAGTCGAGAGTGGCGCCGTTGGCAGCAACTATGCTGGAGTCGAGAGTGGCGCCGGCGGCAGCAACTCTGCCGAAGTCGAGAGGGGTAGCGACGGAGTCGGGACCGGCATCTGCTGCATGAACCGTCGAAGCATGTCGTACAACTGATTATCCATGTCGGCCTTAAAACGAGCCTGCATTTCAGCGCGCTCTGCCTCAGCTTTCGCACGTTCGGCATCAAGTTGCTCCTTCACCCTAGCCTCCATTGCACGACGATCTGCCTCACGTTCTTGGGCGTGTTGTATTTGTATAGCTGCTAATTCGGCTTCAACCTGCCGCTGCCTCTCCTCAAATATAGCCGTTCTGGCACTTATCTCAGCAGCAATCCGCTCCTCAGACATCACAGAGCCAGCAGTACGAGCACCACCTCTCGGTTTCAGTGTGCGTCTGTATTCAGCACCCATGTCGGGGACGATGCTACCCCGATGGTTGTCCGTTTCGACCAACTCCTGCAAAACTTCAACCTCTTCATCGCTTTGCACTTCAGGTAGAAGAATAGAGTCGCTAGTTTCGTCAGTAGCTTGTGCGGCACGTTCAAGAGTTTTACGCTCGATAAAAGACTTCACTTTCTGAACCTGTAACTCAATCATATTGTATACAATAATTAAGGTCCACATATAATTATAATATTCAAGAATAGAGTCGGATATAAGCACATTAAAAGCAAATCAAATAATTGCACATGAATATATTGAAAATAATAAAGTGGACATTAGCTATTTCATGTGAACGAGTTCAAAACAATTCAATACTATTCAATTAGCTATTTCATGTGAACGAGTTCAAAACAATTGAATACTATTGAATACAAATTCTATGTGAACGAGTTCAAAACAATCTACACATATTGTATATTTTGTATCGGGATTGCGGTATAAAAATATACCTTATCGGGATTGCCGTATTTCCCGTAGACGTCCACATAGACCCCCAAATGCGGATACAAGGCTCCAGCCTTCTTCTTCTTCGTAGCGTGGTTGACAAAGGCACATGATCCGCCGGTATGGATAGGTCTCTTCTTCGAGATATGTGTCATACTCTCAGACAGGGCCTGAGACACATGAATTAATTGCATTACCAACAATGTATATTAGTGTTTATTTAGTACGAAAGATAAATTAAAAAGTTACCCGATGAGAAGGGGACTCGAAGTGGTCACATAGCCAATACCAACTGCTCTCCTGGCCTATGAAGTCTACCGGAATCGGGTGTCGTCCATATCTTAAGAAATTTCTCTTGCACTCCCCCAAGAACTCAGAGTAGCGCCTCTGCATATGCCAAGCAAGTCACTTGTAGACTCGCATTGGCGATGCATGATAATCTACTGCCGACTAGAATTGAAAAATAGTATCGTTACATCTCTATTTTGAAAGTAGTATTGAAAAAGAAGGAAAATCGAGCATACCGCGACTGCAGACCAAATCTTCTCTTGTTCGTGGCATGGCAGATCACGAAATAAGGCGCCGGTTGGTACGATCCTTGTCCTAATGTGACCCCCAATGAAGCGGACGATTTGGGAGGTGTCAAACGACGGATCGTTGTTGATTTTGATTTTCCTCTTCTCGAAGTCCCACGTGATCGGCAAGGGTTTATCCTTTATCATCGCTTGTAGCTTACGACATTTTGCCAACCCGCGCGAACTCTTCTTTGGCTCTTGGGTCCCACTTACCGAGCCTTCTTCGAACTGGCTGTTCAATGATTGGAACCGGATGTGTCGGCCGGGGATCACCGTTCCGGGGGAGGTGGATGCACACCTCGACCCCGAGGCCGAGGGGATGATGCATCCAATAAGGCCCTTGGGTGCTGGTCCACCATGATCGGACTGGTTGCTCTCTCTAGGACGTGAGACCCCTTTATCATGGCTCGGTTGACTCGACTGCGAACTCGGTTCACCCGTCACTGATTCATCCATTGTCGGACCGTGTCTCCTTGCCATGGATGTAGCCAACCGTCGAATGTCTGCAAAATACTCGTCGTCTATTTTCTTCTTCCCCTTATAGTCGGGGTTCTTTTTTGGTGGAGCCATGCTAAGAATAGAAAAATAAGTAAAACAAAAATTGAACCGTTAAGTTCCTAATTCATAAATTGAACAAATTGCAGATTATATACAATGTAATCATACTGAATACAATGGAATTATCCCTAAATTCAACAATTAGAACAATTAGAACCCTAAATTGAACAAATTGAAATACGTATAACCCTAAATTGAGCATTTTGAACAAATAACACCCTAAATTCAGCAATTTCAATAAATTACACCCATAATTTCTGCAATTTGAACAAATTACACCCTAAATTGAACAATTAGAACAAATCGAACCCTAAATTGAACAAATTCAAATACGTAGAACCCTAAATTGAGCATATCGATCATCACACACCCTACATTAAGCAAATTCAATACCTTACACCCATAATTTCAGCAATTTCAGTAATCTTTACACCATAAATTGAACAATTAGAACCAGTAGAACCCTAAATTGAACAGGACAGACCCTAAATTGAGCATTTTGATCATCAGACACCCTACATTCAGCAATTTCAATACCTTACACCCATAATTTCAGCAATTTCAACAAATTACACCCTAATTTGTACGAATTAAACCCTAATTTCAGAAATCAAAACTACAATTTGAACTCTAACCTGAGGGTTGTCGATGGACGGTGAGCTTCCGGGGCGACGGCGAAGAACTGACCGGAGAAGAAGGGAATGAGGTGCGGCTTCTGCTCGGGCTAGTATTTGAGCTCCACGGGCGACGTCGAGGACGGACACGGTATCCACAGGAGGCAACGGCGAGGCGAGGTCGGCGAGGCGAGGCGAGGTCAGCGAGGCGAGGTCGGCGAGGCAGGGTCGGACAGGCGACGCCGAGGACTGACGGAGGGCAGCGACGGAGCGACGACAGAGGCCGAGGTACAGACGCGCGAGAAATGACAAATATTTCTCTAAGTACTCAATTTATAATAACTCATTCCCAGCGAGTTATTGGTCAAACACTCGCCGGTAATAAGTTAATATTTCTTAACTTTAATTACACATACTGACAACTCTTTCCCAGCGAGTTATTGATGAAAAACTCGCCGGTAAAGAGTTTACATTTCATAAATTAAAAATTGAAAATTTGATATATTACCAATATTGAAGATCATAACCAATGGATTTAAAATTTACTATGTTATGTTTTATGTGTTAAAATTTTAGATGCTTTGGAGTTTGATTGGTATGTGTAATATTCAATGTTTGTTAACAACCGTTGAATGGTTTCGAGTAATCTTTATCTAATCGTGACCGATTAACCATGCTTTCGTGGTTTGATTGTAATGGAATTTATACTATATGATATACATGTTATTTAGAACATATTGAACGGTTTGGATTTCATAAAATTTATGTGCATCATTCGAACGTACACTCTTCTAAGTGTTTAGGGTTTAGGATAGAGTTTACCTTCCTAACTATAAAGTAACGCTTTTACTATAAGTGTTTTATGTCGCGATTGATTTTGTTTTCTAACCGTATGGATTATATTGCACTCCATTTAATACGATTAGGGTCTAAATTGTAGTCAATTCTGATAACCCTAAACCCTCGATCAAAAACAAAGTTTGTATTTTACTCTATCACTTTACCAGCGAGTTTTTAGCAAATGCTCGCCGGGTATGTGACACACATGCTGGGCACGTGACCACATACCCAGCGAGAATTATCAAACACTTGCCGGGTATGATAGTCACATGTTGGGCACGTTCCTACATACCCAGCGAGAATTATCAAACACTCGCCGGGTATGATCATCACATGCTGGGCACGTGACTACATACCCAGCGAGAATTATCAAACACTCGCCGGGTATGATCATCACATGCTGGGCACGTGACGACATAACCCAGCGAGAATTATCAAACACTTTCCGGGTATGTTAGACACATGTTCTTCCCAGTACAAGTTTTCGACATATTGAACGGTTTTGATCATATTTTTATTCGAGTTTCATACTAATATGATATACACAATTAGAATATAAATACCCGTTCCATTTGAAACAACAATATTTTATTTCGTATCAGTTAGACAAGAAAAATAAACAGTTACAGAACATTCCTATTACAACTTATTCTTCGTCTTCTTCAATATTGGGCAAAGCTTCGTCATCATTAAATTCCTCTTCGGCGCACAATTCATCTTCACTTTGGATATGATCATCTTCATAGGGCACATCTTCGTCGGGCACATCTCCGTCGGGCATATCTCCGTCGAACACATATGTTGGAAGCGAACCAAAATCAATACATAACCCTCCATTTATAAGCAGAGGAATATCTGTTACCGCTTGCTCCTGATACAAGTCTTCGACCTCGTATATTGGCCCTTCATTGACATTCCTGGCAATTGATGAAGGATCATAAATACCTCTGTGGAACATGTGGCTGACAATTTTCCAAGCGCCCCCTTGCAACGGATCATCGACGTAGAAGACTTGTTTCACCATTTTTGCCAAACAAAAAGGATTTTCTTGATACACGTTTGTGGATGTGTCGACGGACTCCATGTTACGGTCCCTCCGAATAGTACTCTCGTTAAACCACCTGCACTTGAAAACTATAACCGTCATTCCTTGAGCGTATACGAGTTCAACAGCTTCTAAGAGAATTCCATAATACTTCGTCTGTGGTGTTTGGAACATGACACCACAATTTTGTGTCCTTCGAGATTTATCTTGTCGGTGACATACGTACTTTACTCCATTCACAGTGCATTGTGAGTACGTGCGAGTATGAATCGGGCCCCGCGAGAGTATATACATCTCAATGTTATTCTCACCAATCTGCAAAATTAAATAAAGTTAGTGTCATTTGTGTATCTAAATTGAACAATCGAAAAAAATTAGAGGTATGCGTAAATCACTTACTATTTCCCGGAACGATAAGAAGAATGATTCTGCTCGCATCTTCTCCGTACCGTTGGGCATTTTACTTCGAAATTGAATGAGGTGAAAATCTATATACTTTTGTACTTCCTCGCAATTTTCCATAACCGTCCAATGAGCCCAATTTTCCTCGGATGATGACAGAGTCACGTTTATGACGAAGTTCCTTGGAATGACAACTGGGAGACAACAGAAATGTTCCATCGTCGAACCTCATTCACCTCATCATTGGGAGTAGATTCATCGTCGTCGAGGTATAAGTTTATGAAACTGCAGCGTTCATGCATCAAATATGATTTAGCTATGCAACCATCCGGGTACCTGCGGTTCCGTACACTCTTCTTGTACTCACCAAGTTGTCTGCAACAAATATAGGTATATTGTAAATGATATACCTTCAAACTAAAAGTATAATATATAAAGAATATATACCTTTCAATTGAAAACATCCAAGTGTAATGAACTGGGCCAGCCATCAAAATTTGTTGGGGCAGATGACGACAAAGGTGAACCATGATTGTGAAGAATGACGATGGAAATATACTCTCCAAATTGCACACAATCAAGTTCATATATCTTTCAAGCTGATGAATTTCTTGCACCTTCAATTCTCGAACACATAACCTTTGAAACCATCTTGATAAGTCCACTAGGGTATCTGCCACACGCGACCCAACATATGTCGGATGATTATCGGGAGGATTCGCTGGAGTAATACATGACAATCGTGTGTCTTCAATCCTAAAATTTTTTTATCCTCGACCTTCACCTTATGTTTTAGCTGTCCGGCATACCCGTTCGGATATTGTATAGAAGCTATTCTTTCAAACACCTCAATCCGCTTTTGAGGTAACATAGTGAACTCTGAACACGGTCGAGTGATGCCCATGTCTGCAAGGGTTGCACGGGCATTCGCATCATCCTTGGTCTTTGACTTGATGCCGAGTACGGTGCCGATTACATTATCGCATACATTTTTCTCTATATGCATGACATCAAGAGCATATCTAACCCGAATTGACTTCCAATACGGTAGCTGCCAGAAAATTGTTTCATGCGTCCAGCACAACGGAGCCCTACCTTGTCTTGGCGCACATGACGGATGCAAACTCTGTTTGGGATATTCATGAAGTCTTGTCTGTCTGAGGACTTCCTCAGAAGAAGGAGCCATTAGGGGTTGTCGATGCTCAGTCGCCCCATTGAATTCACGGGTCATCTCTCGGTATTCGTGATCCGCTGGTAGCCATCTACGGTTTCCTAGGTATGATATACTACGGCGACTGTATGTAGCATCGAGTTGGTCAAGGCAAATGGGGCATGCCTTGTATCCCTTCACCTAAATTCCACCTAACATCCCCAGCCCTGGGTAGTCGCTAATTGTGTACATCACGACTGCACGCATCCGAAACTGCTCGCAACTTAGCCGATCATACGTTGGTACACCCGCGCCCCACAAAACTTTGAGGTCGTCCATCAACGGTTGCATAAACACGTTCAAGCACTTACCAGGTGATTTTGGCCCAGAAACAAGTAGCGATAGAATATTGTACTCCTTCCTCATACACATCGACGGGGGGAGGTTGAGGGGAATCATCACCACCGGCCAGATACTGTGAGGCGAGGAACTGCTACCGTACGGGTTAAAACCATCACTCGCTAGCGCAAGACGCACGTTTCTGTAGTCTGCAGCAAATGTTCGGTGCAATGTATCGAACTCTTTCCACGATTCACCATCTGCTGGATGCGCAACTTTGTTATTGTCTTTTACCCTTTGCTCGTGCCATCGCATGTGGTCAGCAGTCTTCGCTGACATGTACAGACGCTGGAGCCGCGGAATTATAGGAAAGTACCTGACAATTTTCCTTGGTTTACGTCGTTTCTGTGTCTCGTCTTCCCATCTAGACGTCCGACAAGTAGGACAAAAATTGGCTTCTTTGTACTGTTTGTAGTACAAGATGCACCCGTACTCGCAAGCATGGTACTTGATACAATCCATCCCTATCATATTCAACATCTTCTTTGCTTCGGCATATGATCCAAGGTGCGAATTTGGCGACGGGAGCTCAGATTTGTAAAACTCGCAAAATCTATCGAAAGAAGTGTTCGACGTTGATGTTTCTTCCTTCATGGTCATCAACTTCAACAACGTTTTCAGACAGGAGATGTTGGACCCTGCATACAATGGGATTTCCGCAAGACGTATTAGCTCGTCATACGCGTCCATCGCCCTTTTTGTCGAAGGGTGCTCACCCTCTCCTCTTTCTTCTTCCGCATCTACTCGATCTTCACCAAAGTTTTCTGGCCGTTGGAATAAATCCTCCACAAGCTCTACAACAGGATCGACATTTCGACTACTTGAAGCCTCGCCCCGTCTTCCTTCCCGTCTTGCACTCGAATACGAATTTGAGTCATGTGCTTCACCGTGACAGATCCAAACTGTGTATGTCAGGACCATGCCATAGCGCACTAAGTGTGCATCTATTGTATCTTTATGTTAGTCAATCATATTAAAACAATCATTGCACGGGCACCAATATCGGTCATGACCACATTCTAACGCATTCTCTTTGATAAACTTTATGAAATTCAAAATTCCTTCCGTATACGCTTGCGATCTTCTATTTTCTAAATGCATCCAACTACGGTCCATAACTGACATAAATAAACTATGTCTTAGTTTTTTATAAATACGCGTAACGATAAATATTCACAAACAAAATTCACAGTTGTACACACTTTTTGTGATATTATCTATCGAATCCTATAAATATATGCACATACCATATGATATTTTCTACCGAAAACTATAAATAATATATCATATTATCTATCGAAAACTATAATTATGCATATATCATATCATATTATCTACCGAAAACTATGATTATGCATGTATCATATGATATTATCTACCGAAAACTATAAATAATATATATACCAACCTGATAATCTTTGACTTCAAGTGCAAGGAAATTTTCACCTCTATAGCTCCAAATTATCCTCCACAAAACAACAATGGAGAAATGAACACTAAGTGCTACCTTTTATAAACAATTTCAGAAACTATTCCCGGCGAGATATTGCTCAAACACTCGCCGGAAAAGATTTAGTACCGTTGACGGTCAAATCACACCGTCAACGGTAATATTTTATACCCGGCAAGTCCTTCAGCAAGTTCTCGCCGGGAATAAAATAGCACCGTTGACGGTATGATTTGACCGTCAACGGTACTAAATCTTTCCCGGCGAGTGTTTGAGCAATATCTCGCCGGGAATAAAATAGTACCGTTCGGGGTTCAAATGTGAATCATCGCGTCTGTTGGGGTGGAATTTTACTTTCCACATAACCGGCGAGACTTGTATTTTATCTCGCTGGTAATAGGTTTTTATTACCAGCGAGTTTCAAAACACGCTGGGAATGTGTAACATTACCGGCGATTTCAAAAACTCGCTGATAAGGTGTAATTATTACCAGCGAGTCATTTCAAGTTCTTGTTGGGTAGGATCTGTTCTCCAGTAGTGGTTCAATCATTTTCATCCTCCGCCTGGTGGAGGGAGCCTTCTATATGTATATGCTACTTTTAATGTGGAGAGAAGGAAAATAATGGTTGTACATACTGCTTCAATATGCAATGATGTTTTATTTACATTAAAAATGTTCTATTCACTTGCATGAGGCTCATGGAAGTTCTGAGAGTCGTTATAAGTGGAAAATGACACATATCTATTCATTCTTTTGGTATATCATAAAACTATATTGGTCAAACTTAGGGCTGAGCATTGGTTGACCATTTGGGTTTTACATGAATCAAATGGGACTTCATTAGGAGAATGGTTGTGCAAGGAGCAGTTAGACGGTGGCGATGGATGGTCTGATAACCGCGAAGAAACAACATAGGTTTAGGTGGCGGAGTTAGGAGAGAGGAAGGAGATCGTAGAAATGACATTATTTAAGAGTTTAAAAGTAGTCATTTAGAAGTATTTTAGTCTTTTTAACATCAAAATTTTATAGAAATTAATCTAACTACAAACGGTAACAATTTTGAAATTTTAGTTATCCCTAAAGTGAACAAAATAAGTTCAGTGTAGCATTAGGTGTAGTAATATAAGGTTTTACTTATTATCAATAATGTGGCCCATTCCATTCTCATCCATAGAGAATTTTGAGATATTAAGTCAGATTGTCAAGACTTGAGTTATTTGTGAAATTTGTCTCGACCTTCTTTTATTTGTGTTTGATATAAGAATCTATCACCACACCTAGTATAAAAGTGTTTAATCCCTTTTCATAGTTTAAATTATCAAGCCTCTTTATTTTTCATGTCTTTCGTATTTGTCTCACTTCTGATGAGATATTATGTTATTTCTTCCACTAAATAATTACTATTATGTCCTTGAGTACAACCACCGTTGAGGCCTCCCTCTCATCCAAATGTGGGAAGACCATCATGAGTTATCACATTCCCTTATGGAGATGTTAAACTTCTGACATGACGAGTTTATGGTTTTCCCCAACGTTATTACTGCATGAAGAATATGATACATTCGACGGGGACTCTTAGATGGATTAAATATGATAAAGTATTAATCTCATTTGCTAGAGCTAAGCTAATACGATGATGTATGAAAAATAAATATGATTCATTTTTCCTATATGTATTTTATGTTTTAAATCTTCAGTTATTAATTTTAACATCTCATAAAGTATTTCATGATTTATACTTTGAATTCTATAATTTCAAGAACGGTAAACTTGCAGTTTACATGAATGTCAAGGTTCGTTGACGGACTCTCGTCAATCTAGATTGGATCCTTATACTTTGCTCACATCCACTATTCATGGGTGTCAGCTAGTAAGTATGTCGCTAATGTTCGAAGTGCGCCCAAATCTCATTGTTGTTGACGATCATGTGGATGTGGGCTGCCATTCTCGCTAGAGAGCGAAGGTCATAGTCTATGAGGAAGACGACGATTGTTCAATTCTAAAAATGAATTGATATTCTTTAAATATTAAAAATTAATTAGTATTTTGAAATATACCCTCATTGAAATGTTATTTCCCCTTTATTTCTTTATTATTACATACTGAATCCATGATATTGATATGGAAATATGGAATAGGAACACACACATATATATATAGGGGATGGTGAAGATAACATTATATTTGGGCGATGGATCAAGGGCAAGAAGGGTTTCTGCCAGGACCGCCATAATAGAAGAAAGTGCCATCAGCAGCACTCGACCCCTTTTGTAGGCTATAGCAATTGGGATTGTCTACGAGAACACCTGAATTGGCATTGATGTTGTTGAGAGTGTTGGCTCCATCGACGGTCTGAATATTCTTGAAGAAACTAGCCTTGCCACCACCTTCTGCAGCGAAACGGCCACTGCCCATGCCTGTTGTCGTGTGTTGCCCTCCTGTTTTTTGGTTCACTATCTCTCCTCCCCACTGCACATTTGTTGCACCATTTCCAAGTCTCGTAAACAAAGAAGACGGCCAATATCCTACAAATTCACTCCCAATCCTCAGCCACCAGTTCCCACCGCCCTTGTCCTATGCACACACACATTATCATCAGTTTTCGAGCAAATCCAAACGGAAGACCTAAAATTTATCCTATTTTAGGAAATTCTCGTTTTTGTACCTTGAACACAAGTATGGTAATAGGAGATTGGGCTCCTCCATATACAGAAAGAGGGCTAAGGGCTGCACCCACTGCCACGTTATTCGACGTTTGAACAAACCCCGAGCACCCGAGATTGTAGCACCCTGTTGAACCGTATGCATCCCTCTGTTTTCATTATACCATCCAGTTATGAACAAATATTAAATATTGACATGAATCTATGGATACAGAAACTTACAGTCCAGTAAATGAAGAGCCGAGTCATGCTATTTCCATACATACTGGGATAGACCTGGTTATTGAAATGATTGAGAATGGTATTTAATACAATGCAATAAAATAAATAGTGAACAAAGAGTACCTGCCAACCAGCTTCAATGGTGTTAAGATCGTTTTGGGCGTAGGAGCCAGCAGTGATCCACAGCTGAGACAAACTGAATTCATTAACATTCGACTGGACATTGGGTTGCCAAAGACTTACAGTTGTTTGTGTTCCGTAGTAGACACTGCCTTGTACTCCAACTATCGCATACTGTCATGTCAACGATTTCTACTTCAATTGAGATGTATAACATGTATGTTATAGAATTAGTCAAAAATGGTAAAACAAATTTATAAGGCAAGATTGGTTAAGCCATTACAAGAAGATTGAATTTCAAGTCAATTGCCATAACCAAATAATTTGTACCTCATGCACTACGGTAGGAGTGGCGGGCAGTGCAAGATCATGAGTGGCGTTTAATTGGGGTGCGCTTCTATGTTTCTTCCTTCCATATTCTTGAATAGAGCTTGCCCTTAACAGCTCTTCTTCTTTTATTCTTCTAATAGCAACTGTGCCTTTTGGACATTTCTCTTTCGTGACATGCCACATTTGAACTATGGTTTCTCCATTACCCTCATACCCTTCCGGCTCACCACTTGGTCTCATCTGAGAATAACAATTCATTGGCATCATGAACAACAAGTAAAGGCTTAACACAGAGTATGATAGAAGGACCTGAAGGGCGTGCTTTTTGAGCAGTGGATTATCGAAAGCTAGCTGATGGGCTGCGGGAACACAGTCAATTATGTCTCCATCTGGGCTCTGTTTTTGTATCAGTTGCATTGTTATACATACAAGTTAATATCCTCACCAAAGAATTACTAGAAATTAATTAAAGAACCTGGATAGATTTAACAGGAGGCTTATTCACTCGCTTGAGGTGCTCCTGAATCTGTGAATATCTAGTGTTGGACACGAGGCTTCTGGCTGCAGATGTTATTGGAATCAAAAGCAGAAAGAAGCATAATGCCAGTACTATTGGGAACTTGGTGCCAATAGCAGAAGCCATTCTGTATAGAGATGAGTTCAAGTTATAACAAATTTAAGTGGTCGATCACAGTTCTATATGCTTCGCCATTTAATTTGGTGTCGTATTTATAGAGACTAACTTGCAGTGGCACCTCCAAAATACAATGTAGGGAGGGAATTGAAATATGTGTTTGGTTGTCATAGTTTAGAAAGCCAAGCTGTAAGATATTTTAAATGACAAGGCTAGGACTAGTGATGTGCTTCTGCACATCGTGCGTGCTTTGGACTATATATCCATTAGTTTATGTACTTTTTTTTCTTCTGGTTTAGTTTAGTTTTAATGTATTTAAATTTGGTAGTAGTTTTGACCGTTTGGTTCCTTGTTATTTACTTGCTCTTCAGTACTCTACGTAGTAAGTAAACCTATTTGGAGCGTTTCCCTATTTTATTTTATTGCTTAAGTTTAAAGCATTATTATGCTAAATCATAATCTCACAAAAGTGGTGGATTCATAAATTCTTTTAAGGAGGCAAAATTTTATACTAAAAGTTTAATTTTATTAATAATATAATTATTTTAAAAAATAACTTCAATAATAAAATAATTACTAAATACATAAAATAAAAAGTTAATCGAGTTTGATTATTTATTTTTTAGTTGATTTCGAATTATTTTCCATGTACATATAAATACGAAGTGAATCGGTTCGCGAGCCTTATAAATTTTGATGAGTTGGGCTTGAGTTTGGCTCATTTATCAAACAATCCAACTTTCTGCACAAGTTAATGTCCTCCAAAATTTAATATTTTGTAAATAAATTATAATAAACAAAACAAGAAATTTAGTGAAAATAATAATAATGATTCAACTAATACAATAATTAATAAACATAATTATAAGGGTAATATCATCTAAGTACATATGGACGCATTCGTTTTTCATATAGGTCTCTTAATCTTTTTTTATTTGGGAGGCTGCATATAAAGAATTTTTTTCTCTCTGTTATTAACTCCGGTAGTTTTTGTGGATTTTTCATTTTATTTTATTTTCAAGTTTTCAAAAATGACCAAAAGGTCTTTACATGTGTTTTTGATTTTAAGATGATTGCATCTGACCCGTTCCACTGTACAGCCGGTTCGGCTCCCTCTATGTACTTGAGGTTATGAATCAACGAGCAGGTATGCCCGATGAAGCATTCAAGGACCTTGGAGTCTTGTTGCCGCAGATATGGTCGAGGCTTGGGAGCCTCGACTCGTTGGAGTAACTCTTGCGGCGGGACACTGTCGACCCAGGCCGCGAGGGTCGACTTGCATGGGCCAATTCGGCCATGTACGCCTGTAGCTCGACGTCCAAGACAGCGAGCCGCTAGTGTTGCGCGTTGTCTAACCAACGCTTGACGGCGTCGATAAGAGCGCTTCGGTGGTTGTGAAACTGGGCTCGCATCGTCTTGTTAACGAGTGCCTAGAGGTCGGGCGGTGCAGAGCTCGTAGTTCGTTCAGCCTCGAACCGCGTCATGCGATCAAGAGCGACGTCGAGGAGCCGGCTCTGTTCGCGAATGACTTCTCGGGCATCGCCGAGGTGCGTGCGAGTTCCTGGTGCTTGTGAGGTTGTTGCAGGTTGAGTTGGGAGGAGCGCTAGGTTCTCTCTGACTTGACTCAACCTTCGTTCAAGGGCACTCACTCTGTTTGATTTGGACTTTTCCCGAACCGTGGTCGTTGGCGGGACTGACGAGGAACGTGTAGTTGGGCGACTGCGATCGGAGCTAAGGGCTTCGTCAATCGGGACCTTGGCCTCTTTGACGAGGGTTCAGGTATTCTTGCCTCCGCTCGACTCAGCGGGGGGAGATCATGGTGGCTTGGCCATGTGTAAGGCGAAAGCTCTTCGTGTAGGGAGGTAGGTATTCGACCTGAGTTTTGATACCAACTGTTACAACCTGACAGATCGTGGGCGAGATCTAGGTCGTGCGACAAGTAGATCTAGTCTAGTCAATCCCTAAATGGAGATGCGCGACCAATATACAAGCAGCACACAAGATGATAGGACCGAATCGGGTGGGCGGTTGATCGGTTAACAATAGAAAGATAGAGATAGATTTATGTCGAAGCAACGGACTAGGCGCCCAAATAGTTTATTTGCCGGGAAAACCTTCCAGTGTCACTGTGCGTGACAAGGTGATCGAACAATACTTTTGGCTTGCTTTTGACGACCTTACAATAGAGAACCCCTATTTATACTAGTTCTAATTCCTCTAGATCTAATACATAAACAATGTGTGACTCTAAAGTAAACTACTTTTGTTGGGATTTTGTGCCCTAGCACAATGTATTTTCAATCTACTCATATAATAAGATAATTAGTTGAAATAATATCGGCATTCATATTACTAAGTGTTGTAGTAATATCTTAAGTATGATTAGATTTGTATCATTGATGTGTCAACACATAATAGTAGATCTACAGATCAGATAAAATCTTACTTGAGCAGTCCCCGATCAGAATAGCTTCATAAGAAGCGATCGGTATGAGGCTAACTCTAAATGATCACGCTCTACTGATCATGGCCAAAAGGGGGCCAGAGTTAGGTCATAGTATCACCAGTCAGGGGTGATATAGGACGACCCGATCATGAGTATGTTACATAGAGACAGTCATGAACATACTCAAATGTCGGCGCATGAAATCACATCCTCAGACAGAGGGACCATTGAGGTCAATATGTAATGAGTGACGAGTTTGACTCAGTCTAACGTCTCCTATAAAAGGGTTACAATAACGACTGTGATTGGCTCGACCACAAGTTACATAAGTTGACTCACTGGATCGCTGAAGGATTTATCCCTCACACGGACGTGTGAGCAGATATCAGTTTAGGCCACTTGATGAGTACAACTGAAATACAATAGCATGGCCATGCAGTCGATACGTAGTATCAGTTATAATTCAGTTAACTCAGAATCAAGAAACATGACAATAGAACGAGGATGACTTGTCTATGCCTCGTGGTTGTCAAAGATATCAAGAGGATAAAAGGATAGATTCATGTACCGCAAAGTTAAGTCGAAATCTCGATAATCACAAGCGTTGGGTAATCATGATGTCTTGCTAGAGGCCACTCATGATGGAAAGGGTAAAATGGTAATTTTACTAGTCCGTCGACGTGTCGTGAGCCTAGAGGGTCACACATTAAAGGTTGAGTAAAACGGATGGAATCATATGGATGAATCATGAGAGAGACAAAATCCGGTTTTGGATTAAACCAGATTAGACCGATTTCGGTTTAGGACTAAACCGGAAATCAAGAACGGTTTAGCATGACTAATTAATTATAATCTAATTAAATAGATTTAATTAAATTAGCTAAACTGGGCCTAGCAAGAATAGGCTAAGCCAGAATGGGCTTCTCTACATAATTAATTAAAAGTTTTGGAGTTTAAACCCATTAAGGCCTTTAATTAATTAAAGTCCAAATAAGGGTTATAAAAGGGTAATTTTCAGATCTGAAAATTAAAGGAATTATTTTCCAAAACCCTAGCCGTCACTCTCTCTCTCTCCTAGGCGATTTCGGCCACCCTCTTCCCCCTCGCTCCGTCCGTTTCGCTTGCTTCGATCTTATAGCAAGGGTCGTCGTGAGTATCCCCGGATTGCTCTTCCTGTGTGGACGTTCTTTAGAGGTTAACAGAGAGATTTTGAATCAAGGTAAACTTAAAGTTTTATTCTAGTCTAAGATCTCGTGATCAATTCATGATCATGCAAGATCTAAATTAATTCGGATATTTGAGGTTAATTTCTTGTATGGGCATGAAATTATATGATTGGAACCCTCAAATAATTCCTTCAGTGGTATCAGAGGCTTGGTTACGCATGATTTTGTATTCGAGCATGATAGGCTAGATTTAATTTTGCAATTTAATTCGGTATTGTGAATTGGAAAATTGCGAATTCTATGTTTTTGATTAATGAATTAATTGCTGGAATTTTTTAATGTTGCTGAAAAGTTTAATTGATCGAGTTAGATCAGGATCGAGACCCGTGGGAAGCCGAGGCTAGCCGAGAGGCTAACCCTGGCCGCGCCACAGGCCGATCGGCCAGAACGGGAAGGCCGACCAGATCTGCCCGTGGCAGATCTGGCCGAGCCTCTCGGCTCCGGCCAGGGGAGGGCCTCGGCCAGCCCTCACGGGCTGGTCGGCCACGGCGCGGCCAGCCCTGGCGGCTAGGGTTTTGGCCGAACCCTAATTTTCCCTCGGGTCAATTTTGGTTCGGTCAAACAGATTGGATTCGGGTCAGATCCTACCCAGAAAAAATCCAGAATTTTTCAGCAATTATTAATTAAAATTTCAGACCGGTTCGGTTTCGATAAACCAGTGCGTGAACCAATTTAATACAGAAATTATCTGGTTCAAGAAAACGGTTTCGATAAACCTTATTTTATGATTTAAATCAAGATAAATTTGGAATTAATATGTTTGCTTGATAACATGCTTGTTTGATAACATGATTGTTTGATAACACGGTGTTTGCAACATGATTGCTAAGTTAGCCCGAATTTAGAATTTAAATTTCGGTTTGCAACCTGCGAGTTGCTTATGGGTTGTAATTTAATTGTGACATGCGTGTCACGGCATTTATTTTATTTACATTAAATGTAATTATGAAGTCCCAAGACAAGAAGAACCGAAGAGAAGGATGGTAATCCCGAGTAGGCGTGGAACCAGTAGGAGTCCAGGAGAATGAGGAAAGACAAGACCTAGTATATATTCTAGTTTATTCCAGTAGGGTTAGCGGGCTAGCTAAAGCAAATTTACATTTATGTTTATGAATGTATGATTGAATGTATGATTTAATTTTCATAAATTCATGTTGATTAGATCATCACCCACATGTGTAAAGATTAATAATAATAAGTTAATCACGCACATGTAAACCGGAATTGAAATTATCTCAACATGGATTTGTAGATGATAAATTCAAGTTAAGATCAAATTATGATCAGTGATAATGAATATTTAAAAGGCAAGTAATTTCAAGTCAAGCTAGATACCGCTCATTTTTCATCACTTCGATTAGTTCTCGAACTGAGAATGGGTTCTAATAGAAGATGGGCTAGTTTGCATTGGTGCGTGCGCATTAGTGTAGTAACTATGCAGATTGGACCATGCGTTGAAAATTGGTTGACTTGGCTGCGATTCTCAGATGATCTGAGCCAGGGTATCAGATATAAGGCAATGCCGTATACACACAATGTATAAGCCCTAGCCAAGAATCACATGGAATTGTGAAAGTACTAGACTGTCCTACTCCAATGTCAAAAACTGGGGCGATGAGATTAACTCACTTCAGTTTTGGGTATGCGGCGATCTTGGTTTAGATTCAGAAACAAGAATCAGAAATGTTCATAATCAAGTATCTCTCACTTCAACTTAATTAAGAATCTGACCAAATGTATTTTCATGTATAGATTAATGGCACCGTCACAACCCAAATCAACACGTTCTGGCAGTGAAGCCTTAAAATATCTTCTGTCGAGTCACAGGTTGACGGGGACCAACTTCCTGGTTTGGGAGAGGAACCTGAAGCTTGCCCTTCAGTATGACAGACATGAGTATATCCTTACAGACAAGCCTTTAAAGGAGCCTGCACATGATGCTAGCGAGGCCGATAACAACGCTTATGACAAGTACATAAGTGATCGACAAGATGTTGGCATCCTAATGGTCGGGTCCATGGAAAATGACACCCAGGACCAGTTCATGCATCTCATGGGAGATCCCCAAGAGATGATGGAGGAAATTAAAATATACTACCAGAAGAATGCTCGTGTCGAAAGATACGACACTCTTAGGGAGTTATTTTATAGCAGGGTGAATGCTGGTGAGGCAGTGAGCCCACATGTCCTAAAGATGAAGCGACTCTTTGTTCGCTTGACCAGTCTAGGTCATAAATTCACAGAGCAGCTGAAATCAGACATAGTCTTGATGTCGCTTCCAAAGGTTTATGGAGATGTGATCACAAATTACAATCTCCATAATATAGAAAAGACTATCAAGGAAATGCATGAAATGTTGGTGACAGCAGAGAAAAATCTCAAGGGCAAGACCCCTGAGGTTCTGATGGTCAATAAGGGTGTTAGCTTCAAAACAGCTGGCAAACCTACTGGCAAGTCACCAGGACACTCCAACAAGGGCAAGGCATCAGCAGTGTCAGGTAAGGGTAAGGCGCCAATGCACCTAGCTGGGCAGATAAGGGCACCTAGAGGTCCGAGAATCCAAGCGGTTCCTAGAACCGAAGGGAGCACTTCGATCTCAGAGGTAGTATGTTACTACTGCCAGCAGCCAGGTCATTGGAAGAAGGATTGCAGGCAGCACAAGGATTATGTGAAGAGCTTGCAAAAGGGAGGACACCCTTCAGGACCTGGATCAGGTATTTACGTTGTTGAGTATAATCTTAACGTTACTTTCTCAGATACATGGGTAGTTGATACCGGAGCAGAAACTCACATTTGTGTTAATCTGCAGGATCTAGAAAGTAAGAAGCTCCTTGGGAAAGGCAAGCGGTATCTGAGAGTCGGAGACAACAGTTCGGTGTCAACGACGACTGTCGGTTCTGTTAGTCTTAGGATGCCCGCAGGGCTTATTTTAATATTGGACGATGTATTATGTGTACCTATATTTAGTAGGAATATTATTTCAGTGGCCAGTTTGGACAAACTTGGTTTTTTATTTGCCATAGACAATGGCTTATTTACTTTATCAAGGCTTATTTATTTTATCAAGAAATAATATCATTTATGGCACTGCATCTATGGTTGGTGGATTATATATTTTAAATATTGATAACACTAACTACAGTTCAAACTATAACGTAAATAAGAGGTTGAAGTCAGATGACTTAAACCAGACAGTGATGTGGCACTGTCGTCTAGGCCACATAGGCGAGAAACGCGTCTCGACACTTCATAAGTGTTGGCTTTTAAGCCCGTTTGAATTCACACCAATCGAGAGATGCGAATCTTGTATTATGGGAAAGATGACAAAGGCGCCTTTTGGCGGCTTAGGTGAAAGGGCGAGTGATCTTCTGGGCCTAAAACATTCAGACGTATGTGGGCCCATGAGTACACAAGTCAGGAGAGGTTTTAGATACTTCATAACCTTTACCGACGATTTCAGTAGGTATGGGTATGTCTATTTAATGAGACATAAGTCGGAATCCTTTGATAAATTCAAGGAATTCCAGAATGAAGTACAGAACCAGCTTGGTAAAAGTATAAAGGCACTTCGTTCCGATCGAGGTGGCGAGTACTTAGATCAGGAATTTCTCAGTCACCTAAGGGATAACGGTATACTCTCCGAATTAACTCCACCAGGAACCCCTCAGCTGAACGGTGTTTCCGAGCGGAGGAACAGAACCTTGCTTGACATGGTTCGTTCCATGATGAGTCACGCCGACCTTCCAGTATCGTTTTGGGGCCATGCCCTAGAAACGGCCGCATTCATTTTGAATCGAGCACCTACAAAGGCAGTGGAGACCACTCCATTTGAGGTTTGGCAAGGGAAAACTCCCAAGTTGTCTTTCCTCAAGATCTGGGGGTGCGACGTTTACGACAAGCGGTTGCTTGGTGATAAACTCGAACCCAAGGCAGATAAGTGTGTCTTTGTAGGGTACCCCAAAGGAACCATGGGGTACTATTTCTACAAACCCGAAGAGAACAAAGTCTTTGTTGCTCGAGGTGGGGTTTTCTTGGAAAGAGAATTCTTATCCAATAAACCTAGTGGGAGTCCTGTGCTTCTTAAAGAAATTCGAGAAGACACGGAACAACTCTACAGAGGATATAGAAGTACCCGATGAAGTAAATGATCCAAGTTCTATTCCAACAGAAACTCCTGTAGGACCAAGGAGGTCTGAAAGATCTCGTCAAAACCCAGTCAGATATGACTTCTTAGCCACAGAGGGTAATGACTTGATAGTTGTAGATCAGGATGATCCCGCAATAGTTCAGCAAGCCTTGGCCAGTCCCAACTCAAAAGAATTGTAGAATGTCATGGATGAGGAAATTAAGTCCATGAAAGACAATCAGATCTGGAATTTAGTAGACAACACACTTGAGATAAAACTCATAGGGTGCAAGTGGATATTTAAGTTAAAGACAGATATGGACGGAAAGCCTCAGACTTATAAAGCAAGACTGGTTGCAAAAGGTTATCGTCAAGTCCAAGGCATGGACTATGATGAGACTTTTTCGCCAGTAGCTATGATTCAGTCAATTCGGATGATGTTAGTCATTGCAGCATATTTCGATTACGAGATATGGCAAATGGACGTCAAAACCGCATTCCTTAACAGAAATTTGTAGGAGGATGTCTATATGACCCAGCCATAAGGTTTTGTCGATCCAGAACATCCCGAAAAGGTGTGTAAGCTGCAGCGATCCATTTATGGGTTAAAGCAAGCTTCCAGGAGTTGGAACTTACGGTTCGATGAAGCCGTAAAAGAGTTCGGGTTCATCAGAAATCCAGATGAACCCTGTATCTACAAGAAGAGTAGTGGGAGTAACATAGTGTTCCTGGTGCTGTATGTCGACAATATACTGATCATGGGAAATAACGTCCCAACCTTGCTTGAGACCAAAGCTTGGTTAGGGAAGTGTTTCTCCATAAAGGACTTAGGAGAGGCCGCTTACATTGTAGGGATCAGGATCTACATAGATCGATCCAAGAGAATTTTAGGTCTAAGTCAGAGCACCTATATAGATAAAGTGTTGAGAAGATTCTCAATGCTTGACTCTAAGAAAGGGAACCTCCCGGTAAGACATGACATCAAGCTCAGCAAGAAACAGTGTCCTAAAACACATGATGATCTTAAGAAAATGAATGGAATCCCGTATGCCTCGACAGTGGGATCCATCATGTATACCATGATCTGTACGAGGCCTGACGTATCGTTTGCCCTCAGCTGTTCCAGTAGATTTCACTCTAACCCAGGCCGAGATCATTGGACTGTCGTCAAGTGTATCCTCAAGTATCTTAGGAGAACAAAGGACGCCTTCTTAGTGTAAGGCGGGATAGAAAGAGAACTGAGCGTCACTGGATATGTTGACGCTAGTCGGTGTGGGTCAGAAGCTTCTTGAGTGGATTAGATGTACTATCGCGAACGTCTGATCCCGTGAGCTTATGTTGTGACAACACGGGGGCCATAGCACTTGCTAAAGAGCCCAGATTTCACAACAGGACCAAGCACGTCGAGAGAAAGTATCACATCATCAGAGAGATGGTTGATGATGGTGAAGTAGAGATAAGTTACGTTTCAACGCATGATAATCTAGCTGACCCCTCGACTAAAGCACCTCCGCAGCCTAAGCATGAGGAGCATGTCAGGGGAATGGGTTTAGATTGGAATACCAATTGGGTCTAGGGCAAGTGGGAGACTGTTGGGATTTTGTGCCCTAGCACAATGTATTTTCAATCTACTCATATAATAAGATTATTAGTTGAAATAAAATTGGCATTCATATTACTAAGTGTTGTAGTAATATCTTAAGTATGATTTGATTTGTATCATTGATGTGTCAACACATAATAGTAGATCTACAGATCAGATAAAATCTTACTTGAGCAGTCCCCGATCAGAATAGCTTCATAAGAAGCGATCGGTGAGAGGCTAACTCTAAATGATCACGCTCTACTGATCATGGCCAGAAGGGGGCCAGAGTTAGGTCATAGTATCACCAGTCAGGGGTGATATAGGACGACCCGATCATGAGTATGTTACATAGAGATAGTCATGAACATACTCATATGTCGGCGCATGAATTCACATCCTTAGACAGAAGGACCATTGAGGTCAATAGGTAATGAGTGACGAGTTTGACTCGGTCTAACGTCTCCTGTAAAAGGGTTACAATAACGACTGTGATTGGCTCGACCACAAGTTACATAAGTTGACTCAATGGATCGCTGAAGGATTTATCCCTCATACGGACGTGTGAGCAGATATCAGTTTAGGCCACTTGATGAGTACAACTGAAATACAATAGCATGGCCATGCAGTCGATACATAGTATCAATTATAATTTAGTTAACTCAGAATCAAGAAACAGGACAATAGAACGAGGATGACTTCTCTATGTCTCGTGGTTGTCAAAGATATCAAGAGGATAAAAGGATAGATTCATGTACGACAAGGTTAAGTCGAAATCTCGATAATCACAAGCGTTGGGTAATCATGATGTCTTGCTAGAGGCCACTCATGATGGAAAGGTCAAAATGGTAATTTTACCAGTCCGCCGACGTGTCGTGAGCCTAGAGGGTCACACACTAAAGGTTGAGTAAAACGGATGGAATCATATGGAGGAATCATGAGAGAGACAAAATTCGGTTTTGGATTAAACTAGATTAGACCGATTTCGATTTAGGACTAAACCGGAAATCAAGAACGGTTTAGCAGGACTAATTAATTATAATCTAATTAAATAGATTTATTTAAATTAGCTAAACTAGGCCTAACCAGAATGAGTTAAGCCAGAATGGGCTTCTCTACATAATTAATTAAAAGTTTTGGGCTTTAAACCCATTAAGGCCTTTAATTAATTAAAGTCCAAATAAGGGTTATAAAAGGGTAATTTTCAGATCTGAAAATTAAGGGAATTATTTTTCAAAATCCTAGCCGTCACTCTCTCTCTCTCTCCTAGCCGATTTCGGCCACCTTTCTCCCCCTCGCTCCGTCCGTTTTGCTTGCTCTGATCTTCTAGCAAGGGTCATCGTGAGTATCCCCGGATTGCTCTTCATGTGTGGACGTTTTTTAGAAGTTACTAAATATTGTTTAGTAACAGAGAGATTTTGAATCAAGGTAAACTTAAAGTTTTATTCTAGTCTAAGATCTCGTGATCAATTCATGATCATGCAAGATCCAAATTAATTCGAATATTTGAGATTAATTTCTTGTATGGGCATGAAATTATATGATTGGAACCCTCAAATAATTCCTTCAACTTTAACCAATCAATGGAGGCGACTTGGGCGGCAAGAAAGGAAGGGAAAGAGAAAGGGGCGGCGACGCAAACCCTAGGCGGCTAGGGTTTGGTACCGCACCTCCCTCTTGGACTCCACTTAGGGCTTCTCTTGGGCCCTTAGTGGGACGACCCTTTTAGTCTTGTTTCTTCGTGGTCTTTTCTTGTTTGTTGACTGGCGTTGAGCGGCCAAAGCTGTCGGCGATCGGTGGCGGCGGTCTTCGGCAGTGGGGACGACGGTCGGTTGTGCTCCAGTCTGGTTTAAGTCAATTTTTTTGTTTTATGGTTGGCCTATCTTGTTAACCAGTTTTTTCAAGATCGGAAGTTTCTTCTGGTGTGGTCTGATCAGACGACTCTATGGTGCAAATATGTTGGCAATGGATGCGGGGTATGGCCAGCCTCAACATCGGTGAGCTGGGTTGGGCACATGCTGGTTTTAGCAGCTCTCTAGGTTCTTCTCGTGAGAATTCCGGTGGGTGATCTGGTACACGTGTTCTCGTTGGAACCCATATATTTCGGAGTGGTGGCATTGCTCCTAGACTTGTTCAACAGTGCCAATGTGTACTCATTTGAACTCTCCGGCGGGATCCGAGGAAACCTCTAGAGGGCCGAGACATCTTACTCATGGGTCCATCGTTGCAAGGCCGAGGTGAGGGTCTCTCCTAGAAACTCTTATCGACGGAGCGGAGAGAGATATGGTCCCATATCGTATGAACTCCGGCAGATGGCACCTTCTAGCGAAGCCAGGCAACTCCCCTGGAACTTCGCTAGCGAAGCCTAGATTTAATGCATCCTAAATATATGGTTATTGCATTCAACCTATAAAAGTTGATGTTTACGTTTTGTTTTTTCTTTAAATCGCTTTGGTTTAGTTTGTGTGCATTTTCCAATTGCCTATTTCTTAGAACTTGCCTGTTAAGTTATTAGTTTTTCAGGCTTAGAGTATAACATACCTAAATCTCACACTTCACTTCCTAGCTTCTTACCATTGAGCCTTCGTGTGAGCGACCCAATTGATAAATTGTATTAATCATCAACTATGTGCATTTGCATGTAGACATGTGATATTTTGTTTTGTATAAACTTCAAAATGAGAGACATCATGCCGCCTATGGTAAAGCAAATGAAGAAACCGCTTCCAGCCACCAAAATAATAAGGCCACATTTTGTTTTTTTCTTCTTCTAAATATTTGTATAGTTAAGTGATATAAACATATAAGTCTCTAGAGTTGATGAATCTTATTAGAGAAAACGGTATACACTAAGTTGCTCATATCGTGTAGTCGAGTTATATTGGTATTGTATTTAGCACAACTCCGAATAAAAAATGAAACGGGAAACCTGAGTAATCTGACAAGAAAAATGAAAATTAACAAATAGAAAATTCAAGTTATCACCCAAATTGTAATTTAATAGTTTTTTCGAATGATGCAAAAATCGTAATAACTAATCTTAACGTGTCCCTGTTCGATTCAAGACATATTTGTAATGAAATATAACACAAATCTAGTTCAGGACACTGTCTTGCCTCTTATATTCTCTAGCTAGTAGTAAGTTTCACACAAAGTCACGACAAGTCTTGAACTGGTTTAGGTGAGAGAACTAAACTTGTTTGTTTTGTTTCTCTAAACCACTCAACCTTAATTTGTTCTTTTAGTTTTCTCAACAGTCAGAGAGTATGTCATTTTCCAACATATTCTTTGATGCATAATATGTTAAATCAAAGTGTTGGTGGAGAGTACAGTAGTCATCCTAAATGGTGGGGATGTAATTGAATTGAAATGTGTTTCAAGTTGGCAAGAGTCTAGTCATAGATGAGATATAGTGTCTGACTGTCTATTACTGGGCGATATATAGCGTCTGACTGACATGTAAGTCGTCCATTACAGAGCGAAAATGATGTCAGTAAGGTGTCCAGTTCGAACCAGGTTTCAATCTTCCGTTTGCACTGACATCCCTCTTGAGATATTACTGTAGTACTGATCTATATTTTTATATTTTAGAATTAAAGCTTTTTAATATTAAGGCTATACAAAATAAAAAAATAATTAGTCAACAACAATTAGACAAACATGTCTAATTAAACTAGAATATATAGTATGCGGGGAAAGTAGAGAGAGTTATTTCCAACTTAACGTGTTTTCACACATGACCATCCCCCAACAAAAATTTGGGTATGCCAATTAAACTGAGATATCGAAAATTCATAATCCGTTAAGTATTTAAATGAAAATTGTTAATTTTAAAAGTAAAAGACAGAAAATAGTAGGTTATGCACACACGCAAAGGAATGTTTGAACGCCCTGAATAAAAAATCGTGAGTTTCACTTTTGGTTTAAAAGTCCCACACCAATTACACATCACTTTTTTACCTCCTCACTTCTCTATATAAGCAAGTGTTTATTCAGTCTTTCGTATCTATATCAAGCCAAATCCTTAGCATGAGTTGTGCTTATTATTGTATAGTTGTATTAGTTTAATATATAAGTTCGAATTTGTTATTAGTTTAAATTTTATAACTATTTCTAAGATTGGAAATTTTAGTGGACATTTCTGTTTTTGAACACATTGGGTGTATTGGGTTCTACCCGACTTACCTGATTATCTAATTATGAAGTTTATTCGAGTCTCGGGTGCAACATAATGTACCAAAACCGGTCAGGTCTATCCGACCCGATTAACACCCCTAATTCTCTCTGTCTATCTCTCTATCATTTTTGGGTTTGATGCTTTTTCAGGAGGTCCGACTATATCTCGCTCAAGCTCCCGCTCCAAAACTCAAACACCGGAGATGCGGTCTTAGGGAGAACCATACTTTGTGGTTAATTTGTGCCCATGTTACATCAATAATCAATGAGATCAGTTTTAATTTGTTATTTAGGATGTGTCGGTATAAATAATCCATAGTGTTGACGATCTTGAAGGAGTTGTTAAGGTCGTCGACGTAACCAGCAGAATCTACACTATAATGAATCCAAAATGTTCTTAGTAATAAAGCAATATATTATTTACTCAATCAACATCAAAAGAATCTTCCACGTGCATACAAAAATGGAGAATCGGTAATTGATGAGTTTCAAGTTACAAAATTTCAATTTCTAATTCATCTCCGGCACAAAGCTCCACCTCAAGCCTTTCACTTTCCGCCGGAGTTCCAGGACCTCAAATTCATGTCCCTTTCCCCGCCTTAGATTCACGAGGTGTGATACACAACTATCGTCGTTAAGGTTGTTACAAGTAATAATCTCAATAAGTACGAGGTCTAATCCACGAGTATCAATAAAGGGTCGATAATACACTCAATTCAAGTTATCTATGTAAGTGTAAAATGCATAATTAAAACATTCATTGTTTTGGAGATGTAAAGAACTAATAATGTAAAGTAATATTGAGGTTAGAAGAATTCAATCACATTAAAGCGCCATGGGTACTAAGAAAGAAGTGAAACAATACCCATCAATTATATAGTAGACAATTATGCAATTTAGTGATTTCCTATTCGCGTGTAAATACCAACTCCACCTCTCAGTATTGTAGCTAGTTTAGAGTTCACGTTTCTACTATCCTCTCGGACTAGAGCACGCCTTGACTTTGTAGGTTCAACGACAATTAGAGGATAAGGGTTCTGAAGGGTTGAAACCCTTATGAATTTACTTGGCGGTTGTCCACCGATCCTCTCGGACTTAAACTCACAACCACTAATTAATCATACACTGCTAGTCAACAACATACAATTATTCATAAATTCACATTCACAATCACACATGCATACTGATCCAATATACAAAATACTCAATATCAAATTTACATGTTTAAACCCTAACACCCATGATTACGGGGTTTTAGCCCATGATCATGGAGGTACAATCCATGAATATTAGAATACAATAATCGAATCTAAGAGAAAAAAATAGAAAGATGAAATCCTATAACACGAATGGGTGGAATCTCGTCATTCGCTCGATTTGAGTCTTGGGCTTTGATACATTTGATCCTAGCGGTCAAAGGTAGTCTCTAACGAATACTCAATCTTCTCTTCAATACTTGATTACCGCATTCCTCTCCCTTTTAACCACATGTCTGTGTGTTTTCTCGAAAGATACGATGCCCTAAAAGTGGCCAGAAATTGGATATGAAAAGAGGAATCACAAATTGGCATGGTGTGCCTGTGTTATTTAACTGCGGCACTGTTCCGCTTTATCTTGTATTGCTTCTCTTCTTTTTGCGTTTTGTAAAGGCACAATCTCAAGCTACAATTGACACGGCTGTGCCTTCTTATGTGATCCTTTTTAGCCCTTTCTCACCTTAAACTTGCGCACTTTCACTCCAAATACCCGTAAAGACAAATGGCTTTAAGATCGATAAAATGTTCCTTTAGATTAATTGTATTATATTATGTGATTGCATTCAATTCTCCCATCACACATAAAGCAGTTATCTTGATGTATTAGTTCAGACCTAATCCACGATCCAGGTATTAAGTTTAAACCAGCCTGAAGTAAAAGTATATACATAAAGAAAAAAGAACTGCAGAAAAGTAAATGTGTAATGGGAAGATGGAAAATAAACAGATAGACATCCCTCTGTAATCATGTTCAAAAGTAATAAAGTCGAATTCTAATTTACCATGGTTTGACGAAATAAGTATGATTATTGGTACTGGTGTAAACGAGCCATCGAACTCATTTCATTAAACTTTTGGGTCACACTTGCCTATGATTGGGTTCGTTTAATAAACGAGTCGAACTTTAGCTTAACATATCGAAATTGCACTTCACGATTCGTTAAGTATTTAATTAATTGTAAACTTTTATTTGATAAAATTGAAATACATTTTTAAATTTTAATAAAGATACATAGTAATTGTAAATTATAAGTTATAGGTTATTATGTATTAGATGGATAATAATTTATATGAAATAGAGAGTATATTTGGGCGATGGATCAAGGGCAAGAAGGGTTTCTGCCAGGGCCACCGTAGTAGAAGTAAGCGCCATCGGCACTTGTCCCCTGTTGGAGATCATAGCATTTGGGGTTGGTCACGATATCAACAGAAAAGGCATTAACATTGGTGAGAGTATTAGAACCATCGACAGTCTGAATATTGTTGAAGAAACTGGCCTTCCCACCGCCTTCCGCCCCGAAATGTCCACTCCCCATGTCTGTTGTGCTGTGCTGCCCTCCCTCGTTTTGGTTCACTATCTCGCCTCCCCACTGGACTTGTGTCGCACCGCTTGCCAGCTTTGTAAACAATGAAGAAGGCCAATAACCTACATTCTCATCCCCAATCTTGAGCCACCAGTTCCCACTACTCTTGTCCTGTACAGTATATGTTATTAGTAACAACAATTGGAAACACAAGTGTATATACATATATATATGTACTATACCTCCCAGACAAGTATGGTAATAGTAGATTGGGTTCCTCCAATGACGGAAACGGGGCTAAGGGCTGCCCCCGCTACCAGTTTATTTGATGTTTGAACAAATCCCGAGCACCGTAGATTGTAGCACCCCGTACTACTGTATGCATCACTCTGTTTTCATAACACAAATAATTAATCAATCAACATTAACTCATCATAATATGTTGACGTGAATTTACGGAGATACAAACTTACAGTCCAGTAAGTGAAGAGCCGAGGCTGACTATCTCCGTACATATTTGGAAACACCTATTCAGTAGAATGGTTTTTGAAGCATCCATATAAAACATAAAAATGAGGATACGTATTTATTTATTTATTAAATTAGATACCTGCCAACCAGCTTCGATAGAGTTAAGATCATTTTCAGAATACGAACCCGCAATGAGCCACACCTGAGAGAGGCTGAACTCCGTAACCTGCATCTGGACATCGGGTTGCCACAGACTTACAGTTGTTTTTGTTCCATAGAAGACACCGTTTACTCCCACTACCGCATACTGTTATGACAAATGCTTTAGTAATCCTTACTTATATTATGACAATCAATCATATAAACAAATTTATTCCATGACTATGTACCTCATGCCCAACGTTAGCACTGGCAGGCAGAGCAGGATCGTCCGTGGTGTTCAGTTGTGGTGCTCTTCGGTGTTTCTTCCTTCCATATTCTTGAATAGAATTTGCCCTTAACAGGTCCTCTACTTTTTGTCTTCTGATAGCAACTGTCCCATTTGGGCATTTTTCTTTGGCGTCGTGCCACATTTGAACCATGCTTTCTTCATTACCCTTGTACCCTTCTGGCTCACAACTTGGTCTCATCTGAAACAATATCCAACCCGCTGTCAAAACCGCTGTTTCTTTTCTTTTATTAAAATGTATTGATCATGCCTGAACAACGATTACAGGTTTAACGCATTTACAGTATATAGTAGAGGGCCTGACCTGAAAGACGTGATTTTTTAGCAGCGGATCATCAAACGCTGGTTGAAGGGCCGCCGGAACACAGTCGATTATGTCTCCATCTGGACTCTGTTTTTGTACCAATTGCATATAACAGTGGAACAAAACAAAACAAAACCAAACTAGTATGTAACTGCAAATAGAATAATGAACCTGGATAGATTTAACGGGAGGCTTGTTCAAGCGCTTGAGGTGCTCCTGAGCTTGTGAATATTTAGTGTTAGACATGAGACTTCTGGCTGCAGATGTTATTGGCATCAAAAACAGAAAGAAGCATAATGCCACTATTGGGAACTTGTTGCCAACATCAGAAGCCATTTAATTTGTATAGCAAATTGAGTTGAGACACGGTACTATATGGATGGTTAGCCCTTGAATTTGCTACCTTATTTATAGAGACTAATTTGCAGTGTCACATCCCAAATACAAAGTAGGAGGTAATTGCAAGTGCTAGTAATTAATGATTTGTTCTAACTAGTGCTGTAAGGTTGGTTATTTGAAATGAGTAGTATTAACTTACCAAATATTCTCTAATACATGATTAAATCTATCTAGAAGAATAAAGCCAGAATCATCCCAAATAGACGTAGTGATTGGGTTGTGAGATGACTGACTTGTGTAAGTCATGAGTCCTCCATAATATAGAGAAATTAACGCCAGAAATATTGTCCATTACATATATAGTCTCGACTGACTTGTATAAGTGGTCCATTAGATAGTCACAGATTGACTTGTTCAAACCACGTTTCAATCTTCCTCTTTTACATAGATCCATTTTGCCTGTCTTCCTCGCTATTCCGCGGTTTCTCTTATTCTATGCTTTGGTGTGTATTTTGGGTTTGTGGTTTTCTTGCAATTAAACAAACGTCCTTCATAGTTGCTATGATTATGATTAATAATGTACTAGTTTTTCATGAAGAAACAAAATTTAATATATTATTAATCACAATCTCCACCCTCATGGTTACAGAAGATTTTGAAAATAAAAGTCGGGCAAAATTGTATTTCATCACAAATTTTAAGTGACGGTGGCACAAAGAAAAATGTGACGGTGTTCTTTGAAGTTTTAAAGTGGCATGAAAAGTATCTTCATACTTGAAGATTTTCTAGAATTGCCTTTGAGATGATATGAAGTTCAATATTTACTCTTCCTTAGTAATATAGAACGGTAAGGAAAGATATCTTCTTAATATATTTTCTACTATTTTAAGAGTTTATGTTATGTAGATTCGTTGTGATCCCGATGCCTTTATGAAGTCAATTAAGGGTTTCGATGCAACTCTTAAAGTCGATTTGATGCCACACCGAAACCATCTAATGGCAAATGAACCTTAAGATAGAGGCCATATAGTTGTTCATACAAGACAATGTGTGAGTGGGCATATCAATCACTGCTTCATAAAAACACAATTTTTGTGGATTTAAATTCAAGGGATCCATAGTTTATTTCTTATTATTTTGAACTAATATCAATCATTATTATCTTTTCTTTCAAAAAATTAGGAATGCAAGCAAATAGGATATAGTCTAAATTTGTTAACTTCACGTATAAAAATCAAACTTAATACAAATCGACATGACAGATTTTGTGGATCAAAATTTTTTTTATTTCATATTGAAATTTGTCTCAAAAATTATATATTTTAATATTTCATGAGCAAACCGTTAGATCTCCAATAGTTTTATTTTTTTATTAATAATGAAATGATTAAAATGTTGATACAAATTTTTCTAAGTTTTAAAGTGTGTCATTTGATCTTTTTTCTGGTTTTCTCCAATCACTTTCTTCGACCAACTCTTCGACGGAGCCAAATGACGTTATTTTTTTAGTTCCAATGGTAGCTCGGAATCTACACACCCTCATATATTGTATGCATATATTTTGTCAAAATTAACTCATATTAAGTATTTAAATGAAATTCAATATTCTTTAATATTGAAATAATTACTGTAATGACATTTTGTGTATAGTGGTGTTAGAGCCGAAATGGGTGGCAAACATATCATCTGGGGAGTACCACTCCCAATTGAAGATGAGACGAAGAAGTTTGTTGCAAAAATTAGCTAAAGGGCAACACTAATAATTAGCTTCAAAACGTGGTATGTGCCTGAATAACTAATTCAAATGACTAGTGTCTTAATTTATCATTTATTATTTTTTTAACAAGGAAAAAAGAAACACATTTAGAAGTGTTTTCTCAGTAACTTTTCATTCGTTTACAAAATTATAATCCTTCTATCATGACTGATGAGAGAAATAATTAAGCGAAAAAAATACAGGAAATAAAAATATATTAATTTTTTAATATTAACATATATAAGGAAGCATGAACTTTCAAAGTTTAGATTGTTAACATGTAATTCAGAGAGAATTAAAACACATATAAGAACGAATATGACATTGGTCGAAGCTGAATTCGCACATAACTAATAAGTTAGTTAACTGTGTGCTCTTACAATAAATCTAACCGTGGTTTTATGCAAAAAGAAATTAAAGAAGAAATTGAGCGATCGAATCATTTAATAAGAAATGTTGTTTCCTCTTAAAAATTTCTAAACGCCACTGATCACATATTTTCCACTAATTAACTTTGCACACCTTAACCCATGCACAATGTACTAATGTATAACACTAAATTCAACATTAAGGCAAAATATTGATGAAATGAAAGTGGTGCTCTATTTCCACAACCAAGATTGCAACCTTCTCATGTTAAATTAGTTTTAGATGACTTGTCTCCATCTTTGGTCAGCCCGTGCTCTACATCTCTTCAAATTCAACGATTCAAAAATGACAAACCTGTCATCCCCAGAGAAATTTCTAGTGAAAGAAGTTAGATGAAGAAAATATGTGATTGACTGGATATTTGAATGAAGGAGAAATTGCAGGTCACTACTCTCTACTTTGTATACAACTTTTGAATGTCACTATCCTCTACTTTTTTTAGTTGCATGTCACCACTGTAAGGTCCATAATACCCCTATATTAAAAAAATTCAAAAAAAATATCTTTTGAACATTTTTTAAAAAAAATATATTTTATCAGATAATCAATAAAACATTGATTTCAAAATTAATTTTTTTCTTAAAAATGGTTTTTTCAAAAATAATATTAAAAATGAAAAACCACTTTTAACAACGCTTTTTTTTTATTTTAAAAAAAATTATTATTAACAAATCAGTTTTTTATTATTTATTTCATAAAAAAAGTTTTCAAAAAATAAGTTAAATTTTTTTTCATTTTTTAAATACAAGGGTATTTTAGTCATTTAATAAAATTTGAAACTGAAATATTTAAATGACTAAAATACCCTTGTATTTAAAAAATAAAAAAAATCATTTGTTTAACTTATTTTTTTTATGGAATAAATAATAAAAACTGATTTGAATATTATTTTTTAAGAAAATATTATTTTTAAAATATATATTAAAAATAAAAAAAAACGTTGTTAAAATTGGTTTTTTATTTTTAATATTTTTTTTGAAAAAATTGTTTTTTTTAAAAAAATAATTTTGAAATCAGTGTTTTACTATTTAGCTGATAAATTTTTTTAAAAAAAAATTCAAAATATATGTTTTTTTAATATAGGGGTATTTTGGACTTTTTACATCAAACTTAACTCTGTGATGGACGGTGCAATTAAATGAAACCTTACAGTGGTGATATGCAACTAAAAGAGTAGAGGGTAATGACATGCAAAAGTTGCATAGTAAAAGGTAGTGACCTACAATTTCTCCTTGAATGAATTATATATAAGTCTGGTAGATTAAATATTTTTATTTTTTATTTGACCTAGTGAATGAATTCACATTTCCATACGTAATATTTAACAAAAAATGAATAATACATTCTAATAACCTTAGTTTTATTTATTCTAATAACCTTAGTTTTATATATAGGGTTTAATGTTGATGAAATGACCAAAATTCCCTTAAGTATAATTTTTCTAAAAACAAAATTAATTAGAATAATTAATTGTGTTGTTGACGTTAGCCACCAAATTTCTATCGAGCTAGTGTTGGCTCTTTTCTAACGTCAACCATCTTCTTGTCAAACCGTCTTCGTTGGCATAAACTTCATTTTGTCCGACCATGGTAAGGCGAACCCATGTCAAGAACGACAATGTCATTCATTTAAAGCTTTATCTTCAACGGCACAAATGACTAACTAACACTGCCATTTTTTTTCTTTAGTACCGGCGTATGAAAGTACGCGTTACAAACCAAAAATACTCTGTTACAATTTGTAACGGCGTACAAACAGCCGTTAGTCGATACGCCGTTACAAAAGCGTCGTTATAGTTTGTAACGGCGTACAAATGACGCCGCTACACCAACACGACGTCGTTTTGGCAGTCCGTTAACAGCGTAATGGTTGTTAACGCCGTTAACTTTGTAACGGCGTATATATCACCACATACGCCGTTACAAAGATGATCGTGCCGTTTATACGGGTTGACACCGTCAACTTAGTAACGACGTATACTGTTACAAATATTACGTCGTTACAAATATTTATGTATTAAAAAAATATTATTTTAATATTAGATTTGTAACGGCGTATTCTATAGATACGCCATTACAAATTTATTTTATTAAAAAAATAAAATTGCAGTTTAGGATTTAGTTGAAATGTTGGTTTTACAAGTAATGAAGAAATTGACAAATTGGGCAGACTCTGCACAAATTTTTATCAAACATAGCCGGCGGGATGTTGACAAAATATCGCCGGCTAGTTTGTAAATTCTAGCCGGCGAGATATCGTCAAAATCTCACCGGCTAGGTTGTAAATGCTAGTCGGCGAGATGTTGGCCATATCTCGCCGGCTAGGTTGTAAAAGCCAGCCAGCGAGATATTGTCAGTATCTCGTCGGGAAATCTTCACCAAGTCGGCGAGATATTGGTCACCTCCAAACCGGCGAGATATTGAAGTAATATCTCGCCGGCTATAATCTTTCCCGACGGGACTTGTCGGGGGAGAACCAAGCCGGCGAGTTTCTGTCCAAAAGCCGGCGAGATCGAACCTCCTGCCTGGCGGAGCAAAGTCTCGCCGACTTAGAGGTCATTTTCAGTGGTGATAGTTGTTCTTGCAAGACAACGTGTGACTAGGCATATCAATCGATGCTTCACAAAAACACAATTTTTGTGGTTTAGAATTGATGGGATCCATAGTTTATTTCTTATTTTTTGAACTAATATAAATTATCATTATCTTTTCTTTTAAAAAATTAGGAATGCAAGCAAATGAATATAGTCTAAATTTGTTAACTTTACATAAAATATCAAATTTGAATACGAATAGACACAACAGATTTTTGTAAAGTTCAAATTGAAATTTGTCTCAAAAATTATATATTCTAGCTCAAATTTTATTTAACTTTTCTAATTTTCACCCCAAATCATGAATAAAATATATGCATGAATATATTAAATTAAATTTTAAGCAAGCCTACACAAGAACCTATTGAATCGCATGAAGTTAAGTTCAAGTTAAACTCGTTTATTAAATAAGACTAACATTAACTAAAATTTGACTTGTGTTAAGATATAATAATGTTGAGTTGAGTATTGAGGAAATTGCGTAAAGTCACAGTGAACTTTACAATTTTTGACATAAGATTACCGCTAATTAATTTTTTTACATAAAACTATAGTTACTTTTATTTCATGAGCAAACCGTTAGATCTCCAATAGTTTTATTTTTTCAATTAATAATGAAATGATTAAAATGCCGCTATAAATTTTTCTAAGTTTTAAAGTGTGTCATTTGGTCTCTTTTCTTTTTTTTTTCCAATCACTTTCTTCGACCAACTCCTCGACGGAGCCAAATGACGTTATTTTTTTAGTTCCAATGGTAGCTCTGAATCTACACACCCTCATATATTGTATGCATATATCTTGTTAAAATTAATTTATATTAAGTATTTAAATGAAAGTCAATATTCTTTAATATTGAAATAATTACTGAAATGACATTTTGTGTATAGTATTGTTAGCTAAAGGGCAACACTAATAATTAGCTTCAAAACGTGGTACGTGCCTGAATAGCTAATTAATTCAAACGACTAGTGTCTTAATTTATCATTTATTATTTTTCTAACAAGGAAGAAAGAAACACATTAAAGAATTGTTTTCTCAGTAACTTTTCATTCGCTTACAAAATTATAATCCATCTATCATGACTGATGAGAATAAAATAATTAAGTGAAGAAAATACAGGAAATAAAATATATCAACTTTTTAACATTAACATATATAAGGATGTATGAACTTTCAAAGTTCAGATTACTAACATTAAATTCAAAGAGAATTAAAACACATATAAGAACGAAAATGACATTGGTCGGGGATGGATTTGAACAGAACTAATAAGTTAATTAACTCTGTGCTCTTACAATAAACCTAACCGTGGTAATTTTATGCAAAAAGAAATTAAAAAGAAACTAAAGAAGAAATTGTGCGATCTGAGTCATTTAATAAGAAATGTTGTTTCCACGCCACTGATCACATATTTTCCACTAATTGATTTTGCACACCTTAACCCATGCACAGTGTACTAATGTGTAACGCTAAATTCAACATTAAGGCAAAATATTGATGAAATGAAAGTGGTGCTCTATTTCCACAACCAAGATTGCAACCTTCTCATGTTAAATTAGTTTTAGATGACTTGTCTCTATCTTTGGTCAGCCCGTGCTCTACATCTCTCCAAATTCAACAATTCGAAAATGACAAACCTGTCATCGCCAGAGAAATTTTTAGTGAAAGAAGTTAAATGAAAAAAATATGTGATTGACTGGATATTTGAATGAATTATATATAAGCTCTGGTAGATTAAATATTTTTATTTTTTATTTGACCCAGTGAATGAATTAATATTTAACAAAAAATGAATAATACATTCTAATAACCTTAGTTTTATTTATTTATATATCAGTATTACATGTTGTTTTCATTTTTATAAAATGTTAGTTGAATATGAATACATGATAAATCTTTCACGTTCAATCTAATGTAGAGTTTAATAAAATTGTCACTTGGTTATATTCTTGAGTGTACACACCTCAATTTCATACAAATTATTGGAAGAAAAATTGCATTCGGTAAATGTATATCGGGTTTAATGTGAGTGAAATTACCAAAATACCCTTAAATATAACTTTTCTGAAAACAAAATTAATTAGAATAATTAATTAATTGTGTTGTTGACGTCAGCCACCAAATTTCTATCGGGCCAGTGTTGGCTCTTTTCTAACGCCAACCATCTTCCTGTCAAACCGTCTTCGTTGGCATAAACTTCATTTTGTCCAACCATGGTAAGGCGGACCCATACCAAGAACGACAATGTCATCCATTTAAAGCTTTATCTTCAATGGCACAAATAATTAACTAATTATATCGCTTCTCCACCATCAAGGCCGATTCAATGGCGTCTATCGACATCGACCTCAGACTTCAACGGTGAACGAGGGAGCAAAGTGTGGCAAAGAGAGAATAAGTAAAAACATGAGGTCTGAACTGAACCAAATACACTAGCAATCACAAGTGATAGGTAAAAATAGTTCAATCATTCACAGAGTTACATTCAATTATACCTGCAATCAATGGCGGATCTAGAAAATTTTGCATGGAGGGCAAAATTTTGTATTAAAATATTTAATTAATTAATTATAAAAATGAATAATAAATCTATTAACCTAGTGAATGAATTCACATTTTCATACGTAAGATGTAACAAAAAATGAATAATAAATCTAATAACCTTAGTTTTTATCTATTCATATATAAAATATTTCATGTTATTTTCATTTTTATAAAGTGTTACACTACTGGAAATTTGCTTATTCCCGGCGAGATTTGAAATATCCCGCCGGGGTTGGTCATATCTCGCTGGTTTGGTAAAACCTTTACCGGCGAGATATTCATTATCTCGCCGGGTTGGTTTCACCAGTCAACAGTCGGATGTTTACCATAACGGTCATCACCTTTCCCAGCGAGATGTTGCGCAATATCTCGCCAGGAAAGATGATGACCTTTATCGGCGAGATATTCAATATATCGCCGGATTTGCTTCACCAAACCGGCGAGATACTGGAAATCTCGTCGGGCTGATTACACACGTCAACGCCCATATGTTGACCACAACGGTCAGAACCTTTTCCCGGCGAGAAATTGCACAATATCTCACCGGGAAAGGTTATGATCGTTAATGGTCAACGACTCCAACCCGGCGTAATATTGAAATATCTCGCCGGATTGGAGTCGTTGACTGTCAACGGTCATAACCTTTCCCGAAGAGATATTATGCAGTATCTCGCCGGGAAAAGATTATGAAAGTTCTATAAAAGATCCATGCATGACTTCATTTGTCAAAATTTGATTTGTGAAAGATCATTTGGACCTATATTGATAGAGGTGAATATTTGGAGAGCATACAAAGTCGAAGATTACTAATCCGATTCTCGAGTTCCCCTCGTTGTCTCTAATCTTGTCGTCCCCGTTGGTCGATCTCCAGATTTGCAGGTTAGTTTGGGTTTTCGATTTGCTATGAAATTTTAATTTTGTTATGATATTTCGACATTGCTATGAATTTTTGTGACTTAGGTTATTAATTAATGAAATTTTGGTGAACTAGACTATGAATACGTGTAATTTTGGTGAACTAGGGTATGAATTAGTGAAATTTTGGTGAACTAGGCTATGAATTAGTGAAATTTTGGTGAACTATATGCTATGAATTATGACCGTGTGGTTCAAAATCGTACTTTTGTTTGTGGATATTTACCTTTAATTACGTGTAGTAATACATATGCATATAATAACTATCACGTATTGTATTGTATGTAGATCTGTCAATTATGGACCGCCGTAGGTGGATAGATATAGATAATAGAAAGTCGCAAGCGTATATGGACGATGTCGAAAATTTCATGAAGATTATCCAAAGAAATGCGTTCCAACACGGTTGTGACCGATATCTATGTTTGTGCAAATCCTGTCACAATATGATTTTCCAACACAAGAATACCTACATACCCACTTATTGCAATACGGCATGGTTTCGATATACACCGTGTGGATCTGTCATGGTGAAGTGCATGACGCAAATTCGTTTTTGGTTGCATGACGAGAATCTCGACGGGACGAGGGTTCAAGTAGTCAAAATATCGATTCTGTTGTAGAGCTTGTGGAGGATTTATTCCAGCGGGCTGAAATATTTGGTGGAGATACAGTGAAGGGTGAGCACCCTACGAAAAAAGCAGCGATGGACACGTATGACGAACTAACGCGTCTTGCGAACACCCCATTGTTTTCAGGGTCTAACTTGTCATGTCTGAAGGCGCTTTTGAAGTTGATGACCATTAAGGAAAAATCAGCGACGTCAAACATAACATTTGACATGAATTGCGAGTTTTACAAAAATTCGCACCCGTCGCCAAATTTCCACCCTAGATTATATGTCGAAGCGAAGAAGATAGGGATGGATTGTATCAAGTACGCTGCTTGCGAGTTCGGGTGTATCTTGTACTATAAACAGTACCAATCTGCCAATTTCTGCCCTATTTGTCAGACAACTAGATGGGTAGACGGGAAACAGAAAAAAAACCAAGGAATATTGTCTGGTACTTCCCTATTATTCCGCGGCTCCAGCGTTTGTACATGTCAGCGAAGACTGCCGACCAAATGCGTTGGCACGGGCAAAGGGTCAGAGAAAAAATCAACGTTGGCCATCCAACTGACGGGGTATCTTGGAAAAAGTTTGATCAATTGTACCCAACATTTGCTACAGACTTCCAGAACGTGCGCCTTGCTCTATCGAGCGACGGTTTTAACCCGTTTGGGCCTGCTTCTACGCCTCACAGTATTTGGCCGTGGTAATGATTCCCGTCAACTTCCCCCCGTCCATGTGTATGAGTAAAGAGAACAATATTCTATCGATACTAGTTTCCGGGCAAAAATCACCGGGTAAGTGTTTGAACGTGTTCATGCAGCCATTAATAGACGATCTGAAAGTATTTTGGGGCACGGGTTTCCCAACGTATGATCGGAAGAGTTGCGAGCAATTTCGAATGCGTGCAGCATTGATGTACACAATCCGCAACTATCTAGAGTTGGGAATGTTAAGTAGAATTCAGGTAAAGGGGTACAAGGCATGCCACATTTGCCTTAACGACCTTGATGCTACATATAGTCGACGTAGAATGTCATACCTCGGACACCGTAGATGGTTACACGCCTCTCATCCATACCAATTTAAGACTCGTGAATTTAACGGGCCAACGGAAGAATGACCACCCCTACATGCACCTTCATCGGAGGAAGTCCTTAGACAGACAAGACTTCATGGATTTCCAGTGCAGAGTTTGCATACGTTGTTAGCGCCGAAAAAAGATAGGGCTTAGTATTTTGACCAAATCTGGCGGTATGCTACGACCTTGGCACCACTAAGAGCTCGGGGGTACAAAGTAATCCCCAGGACTCGGGGCCCAGGCTGGTACTACACCCCAGCAGGGTACACCGGCCCAGGAGGAGGTCATCAGACTTGAGCAGGGTGGTTCGGTTCTAGAGAAGGTGCCTGAACACGAAAATGAGTAGATTGAGTGCATCATTCCCTCAGTCGGTCCCTCATGCATTCCTACAGCGGAGTCGAACGGCTCGAACACGTGCGGTACGGATGTGCGCTTCGAACGACACATCCGGTACAAGTCGCTGAACCGCACGTACGAAGAAGGATCTACGAGTGGGCCACAGGAGCCGAAGACATGTTCGCGTGGGCTTACGAAGTGCAAGAAGCTCCAAGATATGATAGAGAAAGGGCCCTTGTCGGTCACGTGGGACTTTGAGAAAAATCACATCCTCATCAACAACAACCAAGAATTTGACTCGTCCCATACTATCCAGTTCATCGGCGGTCACATCAAGACGAGTATATTACTTCGCGCTCCTACGTTTCGGAAGCTGGACTTCGATGAGTAGTGTAAGACATGGGGAGCTCTCACGGTAAGTTTCTAATTATTTTTCACTTAAAAATTATTTTATTTGAAAATATATTTGCACCAACGTATTTCTATTTTCATTGAACAGCGCGCTACGCTATCACGTAGCGCCAAATCGAGTCTACCAGTGGCTCATTTTCCATACTCAGAGGCGCTACGGGGAGTTTATGGGGGAGTGCAGGAGGGACTACGACGAGAAAAAACAGAGGCTGATCCCGGAAGACTTCATAGGCCGAGAGCAAGCATGTGATTGGATGTGCGACTACTTCAAGAGTCTAGACTATAAGGTATGTTTTAAGATGTAGAATATTTTCTTTAAGTTTTTCAAATACTTAATAATACTTTCTTAACGCTCGATATTTGTCCATGTGCAGGAACTTTCTGGAAAAATGAAAGTCCTCGCCGAGAATCGGAAAAAGCATAGTGGCGGTTCCCGGCCCTTCGACGAACATGCTCTACTCTAACAGAAGGCTTTAGTTCTCCTTCCTAGTTTGGAAACTTACGTGCGCGTCTAGGAAAAAGACGGCGACCTGGAGACGGTAAAATTTTAATTTCTTTATAAATCTACCGGAATTTTTATTATGTCATACAATTTAACACTTTCGTTTGCAGGTCCAAAAAGTGAAGGACGAGATCGAGCGGCACAAAGCACTTGCCGTAGAAGCGGCTGCCAGAGGAGAACAATATTCGGTTCCGAAACATGTAGAGGCCGAAATCCTTCAGCGGTTGATGGGCACGAAGAAGAAGCGGGGGTGTATATTTCTTGGCATGGGCATTCAGTTTCTTCGACAGGAAAAACCGAGATGTGGTGCACGTACATCCGCGGCGTCAGCTGAGCAGTTAGATGATGTAGTCGCTGCAAGAACTGCGGAAATGGAGGAGAGGGCTCGACAGAGAGAGGCAGAAAGCGCCGCCAGAGCTGCTGCTAAAATATCGTTTCGACGATCAGCAGGCTCGGGTTAAGGCCGAGATCGATGCTCGGGTTAAGGCTGAGGTTCTCGCTACTATTCGGGATCACCTGGTGAGCTTTGGCTTGCCAGGTGGCATGCAGATGCCGCTTCCGGCCCAGACTCCGACTCTAACGCCGACGCTGACACCAACACTGGGCCTGTCCAAAACTTATCAAACCTAGAAGGCGATATACTGGCAACATCTTGCCGGCTAGGTTCGGCTAGGGTTTACAACCTAGCTGGTGAGATGTTTCCAATATCTCGGCGGGTAGGTTGTAAACATTAACGGCAGATAGTAAAATTGTCCCGGCGAGATATTGCCAATATCTCGTCGGGTAGGTTGTGAACCAAAACTGGCGATTTTTTGACCAATATCTCGCCGATTAATTTTTTTAACCTTTCACGGCAGCGAGATATTGGTCACCTCCAAGCCGGCGAGATATTGAATCAATATCTCGCCGGCTATGACCATTCCCGTCGAGACCTGCCCGGCGAGTTTCGGGCAAAAATCTCGCCGGCATGGGCAAGTCGACGAGACTGGATCTCCTACTTGGCGAGAGCAAAGTCTCGCCGGCTTGAAAATGGTGTTAGTTGAATATGAATACATGATAAATCTTTCACGTTCAATCTAATGTAGAGTTTAATAAGATTGTCACTTGGTTATATTATTGAATGTACACACCTCAATTCCATACAAATTATTGGAGGAAAAATTGAATTTCGTAAATGTATATAGGGTTTAATGTGGGTGAAATGACCAAATTACCCTTAAATATAACTTTTCTAAAAACAAAATTAATTAGAATAATGAATTAATTGTGTTGTTGACGTCAGCCACCAAATTTCTATCGAGCCAGCTTTGGCTCTTTTCTAGCGTCAACCATCTTCCTGTCAAACTGTCTTCGTTGGCATGAACTTCATTTTGTCCGACCATGGTAAGGCGCACCCATACCAGGAACGACAATGTCATCCATTTAAAACTTTATCTTCAACAACACAAATGACTAACTAATTATATCACTTCTCTACCATCTATGCCGATTTAATGTCATCTATCGACATCGACCTCAGACTTCATCGGTGAACGAGGGAGCAAGTTGTGGCAAAGAGAGAATAAGTAACAATATGAGGTGTCAATCAAATACACTAGCAATCACATGTGATAGGTCAAAATACTTTAATTATTCATAGAGTTACATTCAAATTTTCCTGCTATCAGTGGCGGATCTAGAAAATTTTGCAAGGGGGGCAAAATTTTATATTAAAATATTAACTAATTAATTTAATTTAATTAATTAAAAATAATAATAATTTTATTAATAAAATTATTACTAATCAATTCGAGCTTGATTATTTATTCTTTTAGTTGAGTTTGAATTTAAGTTTCATGTATATATAAATACAAAGTAAGTCCGTTCGCGAGCCTTACAAACTCTAATATTTTGGGCTCGAGTTTGATTTGTTAATTAAACGAGCCACCCTTAGACTTAATTTCTGCATTTATTTGCTTGAAAATTCACAAATTTTCAATGAATAACAAATAATTTAAGTAATAAAATGTAGTGGACAAAACAAAAAGTAATGAAAAATAAAAAAAACAATTTAACTAATACAATAATTAGTAAAAAAAATTATAACTATGAACAAAAAATAAAGAGAGAATGAAAGATGCTTCATTTTAAAAGCCCACAAATTAAGTTTAGGCCCAAAAATTAATAAAAATCACAAAACTATTAAAAAGTTTGTAAATTCTAAGGTTCAAACTAAGAATCTCTTGGATATAATATTACTCACTTACCATTAAGACAAATATATTTTATTATTTACTTTCATACTTTATATATACATATCAAAATTTAAGTGGGGCATATCCAATTTTCGGAAAAAAAATTATACGATATTTTTTCTGAATTCCCGGACCAAGGGGGTATGGGTTCCCCCTGGATCCGCCACTTCCTGCAATAATGTTATTATATGTCAATAATACTTACTAGACTTTTACGAGGTATTGGAATCGGCCTAGACTCGTGGTATCAACTATTTCACTCGGGATAGAGCATACCTTGAATCTGCAATGCACCGGACAAAAAAGAGAAGGTGTTTGGTAGAGTTGAACCCCCGAAAATGTTTTTTGTCGGTTATGAAAACCATATCTTTTATTCTTGGACGGTTCCATTCAGGTACAACTTAATGATATGTAGGTATATTATCTCGTTTTTTTAAAGTGGCAATAGCATTACTTATTATGATTTTAGTGTTAATATGAACCTATAGCTTTGTCTTCTTTCATTCATTTTTCTGTTGATTGATATGGCTAGCACATATGAGCACTTAGTGTTATATTTTGTTTTAAAACGATCATTTGTACCCTTACTGCCCTACCTTTGTTGAACCGTCCTTGTGCTTTCAATGTCCTCACGATAAATGCTTGTCTTGCTAACATTTTAAATTGATGAATTGACTTCTTGTGTTAAGTGTTAAATGACACGTAGATTGTGTGCAAATGCTTGATTATTTATATTAAAAACTAGTACTTGTCAAATGTATTGAAGATGTATTCTTAGTTTGTTGAAGATTTGCATAATTAGAATGCATTTCTATATCAATGGAAAGAAAGAAAGAACAATTTCTTTCTAACTTTTAACTTGTAACCATTGCTAGAACATTTTAAAAGCTACTTGTATACCCTATGTATTGGTAAAAGAAAAACAAGCTTGTATACCCTATGCATTATCATAATATGTTAAATTATACCCTATGCTCAAATTTATCCAAACTAGTAGTCTTTAGTTTTGCTAGTGATTTGGTACTTACTTGCATTGATTTGAAGTTGAATCATGGTCTTGATTTTTGAAGTGGGAAATTTTAGAGATTGTGATTGAACTAGTGTTTTATTAGAGGCTTAAATTTTAGATTTAGAAATGTATTGTTATTGGTTCTAATTGATGTGAAACATATATTGACTTGAACTTTATTCATGGTGTGGACTGAATTTAGAGAACTTTATCAATACGATCTCATTATTGTTGATGTCAATATCGGAAATGGCTCATAGAAGAAACAGGGGGCAGAAGACACTAAAGGAGCAGTATTTTGACCAAATCCGACGGTATGCTACGACCTTGGTACCGCCTGAGAGCTCGGGGGTACAAAGTGGGCCCCAAGACTCGGGGGTAGAAAATGGGCCCCAGGCTGGTACTAGACCCGAGGAGGGTACTCGGCCCCAGCAGGGTACATCGGCCCAGGAGGAGGTCAACAGACCCGAGCGGGGTGGTTCAGTTCCAGAAGAGGCGCCTGAACACGAGGATGAGCTGATTGAGTGCATCATTCCCTCAGTCGGTCCCTCGTGCATTCCTACAGTGGAGTCTAACGGCTCGAACATGTGCGGTACGACTGTGCGCTCCGGACGACACATCCGGTACAAGTCTTTGAACAGGACGTACGAAGAAGGATCTATAAGTGTCAAGAGGAGCCGAAGACATGTTTGTGTTGGCTTGCGAAGTGCAAGAAGCTCCAAGATATGATAGAGAAAGGGGCCCTGTCGATCACGTGGGACTTCGACAAAAATCACATCCTCATCAACAATGACCCAGAATTTGACTCGTCCCAGATTATCCGGTTCATTGACGGTCACATTAGGACGAGTATATTACCGCGCGCTCTGACGTTTCGGAAGCTAGACTTCGATGAGCAGTGTAAGATATGAAGAGCTCTCACGGTAAGTTTCTAATTTTTTTTCATTTCAAAATTATTTTATTTTAAAATATATTTGCACTAACGTACTTATATTTTCATTGAAGAGCGCGCTACGCTACCACGTAGCGCCAAATCAATTCTACTAGTGGCTCCTTTTCCATACTCAGAGGCGCTACGAGGAGTTTATGGGGGAGTGCAGGAGGGACTACGACAAGAAAAAATGGAGGTCAGTCCCGGAAGACTTCATAGGTCGTGAGAAATCATGGGATTGGATGTGCGACTACTTCGAGAGTCCAGAATATAAGGTATGTATAAATATGTAATATTTTCCTTAAGTTTTTCAAATACTTAATAATACTTTCTTAACGCTCAATATTTGTCCGTGTGCAGGAACTTCTTGGAAAAATGAAAGCCCTCGCCGAGAATCAAAAAAAAACATAGTGGCAATTCCCGGACCTTCGACATACATGCTCTACTCCAACAGAAGGTTGAAGTTCTCCTTCAGAGTTTGGAAACTTACGTGCGCGTCTACAAAAAAGACGGCGACCCGGAGATGGTAAAATTTTAATTTCTTTATGAATTTACCGGAATTTTGATCATGTCATACAATTTAACATTTTCGTTTGTAGGTCCAAAAAGTGAAGGACGAGATTGAGCGGCACAGAGCACTTTCCGTAGAAGCGGCTGCCAGAGGAGAACAATATTCGGTCCCGAAGCATGTAAAGGCCAAAATCCTTCAGCAGTTGACGGGCACAGAGAAGAAGCGGGGGTGTATTATTCCTACATGGGCGGTGAGTTCCTTCGACCGGCGAAACCGGGAGGTGGTGCCGGTACAACTGCGGCGTCCACTGAGCAGATAGATGCTGCAGTTGCTGCCAGAACGGCGGGAATGGAGGAGAGGGCTCACCAGAGAGAGGCAAAGGCTCGTGTGAGAGAGGCAGAATTGGCCGCCAGAGCTCCTGCTGCGGAGGGGGAGATAGCTGAGCTGAAATGTCATTTCGACGATCAGTAGGCTCAGACGGCTCGGCTTAAGGCCGAGATCGATGCTCGGGTTAAGGCCGAGGTTCAAGCCAGTATCTGGGATGTACTGGTGAACTTTGGCGTGCCGGGTGTCATGCAGATGTCACTTCCAGCCCAGGCACGAGGCCCTTCGTCACTTCGACTCCAATTCCGACGCCGACGCTGACACCGACTTCGGGCCTGAGTTCGTCTTAGACGGTAACGCAGTTGACTATCTCGTCGGGACTGCCTTTAGACCAGTAGCAACCTCCAACACCTGCCGAAGAACAACCGCGCCCGAGCAAAAGGTTCAAGAAGACGGCGCAGAAGACAAAACGGATAGGAAAACTCCCGTAGGTTCCTAGGTTACGATTTTGTTGACGTTTTGTAGTTATACATTTATTGTTCGACTTTTAATTGGTTTGCAATTTTGAAATATCTGTTTTCAATCGTTACAAATTGCAGTTTAGGATTTAGTTTAATTGCTAAGTTTTACAGGTGTAATTGGTAACAGGAAACTGAGAAATTGGGGCAGATTCTGCCAAAATTTTATCAAACCTAGCCGGCGAGATATTGGCAACATCTCGTCGGCTAGGTTTTACAACCTACCCGGCGAGATATTGTAACCAGCAAGATATTGGCCATATCTCGCCGGTTATTTTACCAGCGAGAATTTGAAAATCTCGTCGGGAAAACTTCACCAAGACGGCGAGATATTGGTCACCTCCAAGCCGGCGAGATATTGATGCAATATCTCGCCGGGTACGACTATTCCCGACGAGACTTGCCCAGCGAGAACCAACCCAGCGAGTTTCGGACGAAAATCTCGCCGGCTTGGCCAAGCCGGCGAGATCGTTTCTCTTGCCCGGCGAGAGCAAAGTCTCGCCGTCTTGAAGGTCATTTTTAGTGGTGTATCCCCATCTTTATTAAGCATTGAAGAATATAGGGGTGGCCACATTTTACCTAAAACTGAAACCGAACGGAATTGAAGAATCGAGAACTATGAATATTAGATCGGATTTGAGTCTGAAAAAGAGTTGTCGATCTCTTTTCATTAAATATTCGGCTCGCATTATGTTTGAATTGAACTTGAACATAATTTGTGTCTAAGGTTGGGCTTGTTTCATAAAAGAGTCAAAATTGGACCTAACATATCAAACATTTTTGCTTATTGGATTGATACATTTTATATTACACCATAGCAGAGTGTTATTTCCCCACTTTATTTTATTTTATAAGTTATGTATTAGATCGATAATATTGATGTGAAATATACAGTATACTTGGGCGATGGATCAAGGGCAAGAAGGGTTTCTGCCAGGGCCACCATAGTAGAAGAAAGTGCCATCATTAGCACTTGTCCCCTTGTGGAGATCATAGCATTTGGGGTTGGTCACGATAACACCAGAAAAGGCATTGACGTTGTTGAGAGTATTGGAACCATCGACAGTCTCGATATTGGTGAAGAAACTGGCCTTTCCACCTCCTTCCGCCCCAAAATGTCCACTCCCCATGTCTGTTGTGCTGTGTCGCCCTCCCGTGTTTCTGTTCACTATCTCTCCTCCCCACTGAACTTGTGTCGCACTGTCTGCCAGTTTCGTAAACAGAGAAGATGGCCAATATCCTACATATTCACTCCCAACCTTCAGCCACCAGTTCCCACTGCCCTTATCCTATATTAATGTTATTAGTTTTGGAAACCAAAACAGAAACTTAAAACTATTTTAGGACATTAAGTCATTTGTGTGTACCTTCCATACGAGTATGGTAAAAGCATATTGGGTTCCTCCATAGAAGGAAACGGGACTAAGGGCTGCACCCACTGCTAGTCTATTGGATGTTTGAACAAATCCTGAGCACCCCAGATTGTAGCACCCCGTAGCACTATATGCATCACTCTGTTTTCATTATACATATATACCAAATTCAATCAATCGAACCAACTTTAAATCATAAAATTCTGACGTGAATTTATGAGAATAGAAACTTACAGTCCAGTAATTGAAGAGCCGAGGCAGGCTATCTCCATACATATAGGGATAGACCTGCCATCCAGCTTCGATAGTGTTGAGATCATTTTGAGAATAGGAACCTGCGGTGAGCCACACCTGAGAGAGGCTGAACTCATTAACCTTCAACTGAACATCTGGTTTCCACAGACTTACAGTTGTTTTTGTTCCATAGTAGACACCGCCATTTATACCCGCTACCGCATACTGTTATGACGTTCATTAGTAATCCTTACTTATATAAAAACATGATCATGCAGTCAACAATGATATAAACAAGTTTACTTCCATAACCATATTGTACCTCATGTCCGCCATTAGGACTGGCAGGCAAAGCAGGATCGTCACTGGTGTTCAGTCGTGGTGCGCTTCCATGTTTCTTCCTTCCATATTCTTGAGTAGAACTTGCCCTTAACAGATCTTCTACTTTTTTTCTTCTGATAGCAACTGTCCCATTTGGGCATTTTTCTTTCGTTTCGTGCCATATTTGAACCATGCTTTCTTCTTCACCCCTGTACCCTTCTGGCTCATAATTTGGTCTCATCTGAAACAATGTGAAAACCCTCTGTCAAAACCTCTGAAGAACAAGTAAAGGTTTAACGCATATATAGTATGTACCTACTTAGTAGAGAGGGCATTACCTGAAAGACATGATTTTTTAGCAGCGGATCATCAAATGCAGGTTGATGGGCTGCCCGAACACAGTCAATTATATCGCCATCTGGACTCTGTTTTTGTACCAGTTGCATTTTGGGAAAATTGCAAAAACTCTCTTATTGTTACAATTTTGCAGATACTCTCTCTACGCATTTTCTTTTTGGAAAAACTCTATTAACTTATAACTTTTTGCACCGACAGTATAAATTTTTGAAATAGACTTTGTAAAATCACGGTATATACTATTACACTTTTGTAGAAAATCTATGTATACCATTTCTTTATATAAACTCTCCTTGTAATTTGCACTTTTGCAGAAGTTTAAGGTGCATAACCTTAATTTTTTTACAAAAACTCGAGGTTCTAAAACTTTCTATCATCAAAAACCCTAACCAATCGAAAAAGGTGAATTTTGAGAAATCGGCATGAAATCGTCAAAAGTCCTTTTATATTATACGTAATGCATTCTTACTGAATAATAATAATAATATAGTAATAAAATAAGATAATTTAAAACAACTTTAAAGTTTAAACAAATTATCCATTCATAATTAAAAAAATAACATGAGAAAAGTTCAAACAAAGATAAATACATAACCAGTTAAAAATCAAGTCAACATTTAACTAATCCATATGGAAGAGACGAAAATTATCTGGTGACATCATGCATAATAGAGTTAGTGGTTCACATCAATAATGTCTACAACGACATCAAAAATAGTAACAAGCTTTGTAAAAAAACATATAGGGAGATTCTTGTAAATGTCCATTAGTACAGGGAGAGGTTTTGGAAACACAATATAATATAGGGGGACATTTTACAAAATCGTAATAGTGTAAATAGTTTTTGTAATTGTGTACACTTAGTGATGAGCGGAAATTTAGGGATTTTGAATATATTTTGATTTTTTATGTCTTTTTTAACGGATTTATATTGGCAGTGCAAAAAAATTATAAGTCAACATAGAATTTTTGCAACAAAAAAAATATGGTAGGAAGGCAATATGTGCAAAATGATAGCATTAATACAAGGAGAGTTTTTGCAATTTTCCCTTGCAACAAGAATTTATATATACATATATGTTAATATCCACAGCAGAAAAAAAAATAGTGTGCAACAAGAAATTAATAGCGGAACCTGGATAGATTTAACATGAGGCTTGTTCAAGCGCTTGAGGTGCTCCTGAACCTCTGAATATTTAGTATTAGACACGAGGCTTCTGGCAGCAGATGTTATTGGCATCAAAAGCAGAAAGAAGCATAACGCCAGTACTATTGGGAACTTGGTGCCAACATGATCAGAAGCCATTTTGTATGTTTAGTCACATTACTATATGGTTAGCCCTTTAATTTGCTACCCTATTTATAGAGACTAAGTTGCAGTGTCTTCTCTCAAATAAAAAGTAGGAGGTAATCGGAAGTGCTAGTCATTAATTAATGATTTGTTTTGCTTTGTCTTAGTCAGATGGCGAAGCTGTAAGGTTATTTCAAAAGATGACTAATATTCTCTAATACATGATTAAATCCAAGTGTAGTGTTTATCCAAGTGTAGTGTTTCACACAATTCAGAGATGAGACAGTGTCTGACTGACTTGTATAAGGTGTGAGTGGTCCATTACATAGCGAAAATACCACCATAAATACTAGCTAGTCGTCCATTACAGACTTGTATATGTCGTCCATTATGTGTACTGACTTGTATAGTCGTCCATTATGTATGTAGTCTCTAACTGACTTGTATAAGTCGTCCATTACAAGTGAAGGGAGAGAAATTTAGTCTAAAATTAATAGCAATCTCACACTCATGGTTACAATTAGATTTTAAAAATGAAGGCAGGGCGAAATTGTGTGGCACAGCAATAGAAAAGGTGATAGTGGTGAATTACAAATAAAGTATGATTGATGGGATAAAATGCAACTTCCTCCAAATTCTAATAGAAAAAAAATGATTTCTTTTGTTGATCTAACGTATCACGAAAAGTATACTCATCTTTGAATTTTTTCTAGAGTTGTCTTTGAGATATAGATGAAGTTCAATACTTACTCTTCCCTGTTAATAGTCTTTCTCTTTCCGACCCTAATTCATTCCTCTCCCGTCTTTATGAAATTTGCCTAATTCATTCCTCTCCCGTCTTTATGAAATTTGCCTCAATCATCCAGTAAAAATATATAAACCCACGTAAAAAGAATTTGAAATAATATGTCATATATAAAGGGTAGAAAAAAACTCAATTAATAAGGTCATTGTTGTAGATGGCGTTTTCCAAGCCCGCCTAGGTAGAAAATCACACTGACATAACGAATTTTTTCACCTTGACGTTTGGGACGGTTTGAGCCGATTTTGAATTGATTTGAGCTGATTTTGAACCGATTTGAACTGATTCTACTCGATTAAGGCCAAACTAATGAATTATTTAAAAAAAAACTGAAAATATTATAACTTATCAAGTATACAAATATTCTTATGAACCTTATGGATATAAATATGAATACTACGTGATTACAAAATCATTTTACTATTTCAGTGATATTTTTTCTTCACTTGTTAATTTGATTATAGGGATCACGTCCTTGACTTGTTATGCAATCAATTATTACCGACACCCCCTCTCGGTAATAGTGTCAACTTAAACTTGAGAAGTTCACCATCCCTCTCAAGTAGGAGAACACCGCAAGTCTGTACTACGAACGACAATGACCGGGTAGGGGTTCCGAAGAGTTGAACCCTTGCGAATTAGAGTTCACCCGTCACCCATCTGTTGAAATTATACCCTAAACCCAATCAATGTGCATAATTGTTAAACATGTAGTCTATTACTAATAGAGATTAATAAATGATTTTTGATGTTATCATATAATGATACTTGTTTATATTGAAATTTGATAATCCCTAATCAAGATGTGTACATGAAATCGTAATGGAGAGTATGATAATGAGACTCATGTATGTTAGAGTTCGATCTAAAATGTTCTTGATCGTAGGGTTATCGTACGAGGACTACAATAATCTAGAAAAATCAATATATGTGTGACGGTGCTCATCGGATAGATATTAATGCATATCATTCATTAAGTTGTACGTATAAATACCTATTATTTATTTATACGTTGGTTGCTATTTCATAAATACCTATTGTTTAGGAATTTGCAATCGTTACAAACTCACAATTCGTTTTTACAATTCGGCCTTGAACCCAGCGATTTGGGGATTTATCCCTCCGATTTTTCCCCAATTTACTTTTTCCAAGTTTTGATTGTTTGTAAGTTTTAACATTTTCCAATAAAAAGAAAAGGATAATTTCAAATGGATACCTATGGATATGTCACATTATCACATGATTACGTCTAGAATATTTTATATCAGGTGACTACCCATTAATTTCAGTTTTGTCATTGTTACTCATTCCGTTCATTTCTGTTAGTTTTTAATATTTTTAACGTGTGAAAAGAATAAAATACACTTAAAAGACAAATTGATTTTTTTCAAAATTGAATGAAAGGACATTAATGCCCTTAACTATTAATTTAATTTTCAAAAAATTAACCCTCATCCTCCTCCTCCTCTCTCTCTCTCTTTCTCTCTCCACGTCTTCATCGCCTCCTAGATCTCCGTCCTCTTCACCTCATCCTTCTTCTTCGGCATTTATTTCATCCACTCACTGACCGGACGTCTGGATCGACGAAGACGTGGAAGACACCACCGCAAATCTCCAATTCCAGCACCGCTAATCGCGAATTGGATGAGTGGGGACGACGAAGAAATCGTGAAATCGTTGGTGGAGGGAGCTCTCGAGTCCACCACTCCACTCCAACCTTCATTGCAATTTCGATTTGATTTTTCCCCAAGGTTCAATTTTTCATGGCCTCCTCTCTCAACACAAAAAGTATGCCTCTACGAGGTCAACGTCAAACTCAAAGACAACCACTCGAAACCATATTCGAACGCCCTAGGCCAGACACAACATTGAGTTTGATTTTGTTTTCTATGGTTTGTTTCAATTTAACGATTTTGAAATTTTTGGTGTTGGTTTGATTTGTGTTTGTTTCGATGATTTTGGGATTTTTGTTTCACTAGCAACATTGGGTGCGATAAAGAAGAAGAGGAGGAAGCAAGAAGAAAGGGAGGTGGTGTGGGAGAGATGAAACCAGAGAGAGTTAGGAGATAGGATGGTAATTTTTTTGAAAATTATATGAATAGTTAAGAGCATTAATGACATTTCACTCAATTTTTGAAAAAAATCAGTTTCTCTTAAGGGTATTTTAGGAAAATTTTGAAAAATATGCCAGCTAAAATGAGTTTTAGTTATTGAATGCCCTAAAAATATGCTCCAAAAATAAATAACCAACTAAAATGCCCTAAATAATTCTGATTTGAAATAAGACTGGTCTAACCGTTTCAAGACTGGTCTGATCAGTTCAAAATTAGTATGACAGTTCAAATTAAATTTATTTAATATTTAATATAATATTTATTTATTCTATAATTAATAAACCCATATCGTCGATCTCCAAGAGATCGAGCCTCCCTCGTTCCAGATCTTGGCCAAATCTGTAAAGAGCTTCGCAACTCTAATGATGGAGAGCCTCACGATTTTAGGTGAGGAGCAACATTCTCCGACGATCGTTTTGATTTGTTGGGGTCGTCCACGACCATGGAAGTGGATTAAGAGCACAACAATGGCGGAGGCTAAGCGCGGCGTCCTTCTCAGGCAGCCTTCTTTGTAAATTTTAAGTGGACTAAGTTGAGGACGATGGATTGGAAGCGGTGAGAGACGAGGCAGCAACGACCCATATTCAATCGCCGCCGAAGAAGGCATCACCAGTCGAGAAGCCACCGTGGAGAAGCCAGATATGGTTGTCGCCGGCCAGCATCTTTAATCTGAACAACAACGGCAACCCTGTGAAGGTGACGGCGGGTTCGGGAGAAACTAAATAACGTCAGCGTCAGTCACGCCGTCGGGCTCGCGGCGAAACCCGATGAAGTTGTGGTCGTCGTCGTCAGGCTCTCGATGGTGGAAGTCACAATTGCAGCCGCAGGCGACGCAGGTAAGCGCGGTACAGCGGGGGAGGGATTGGGCATGAACTTCCGCAACCGTCTAAGGAGGAAGGGGTGAGATTTGGTAGTTCAAAGTTTACTTCCCGGGTTTAAATTAAATAATTTATCACTGAATATTTACGCTTTTGTTAATAAACTGGTCCCAAATAATTTCTTGCTGGGTACTTATATCTTTTACTGTAATGGTTGATTAAATTTGGATACTAGTACAGGAGTGGCAGTGAAAGAGGAGTTAAAATGATCCATGGCATTTTTTGGAAATTAGAATGGTGCTTGAGGGCTATTTTGCCTTTCCAATTAAAATTTATCAAATAAATAAATTCATTTTAATTTGAACTGGTCATATCAGTCAGATTGGTCTTGTCAGACCAGTCTAATTTCGAATCAGAATTATTAAGGGTATTTTAAAATTTTTAACAAACCAATTCAGTTAGATTTAACAGAAGTTGAGTTAAGTGTCGATTATTTAATCTTACGGTACCTGAAATAAAAAAATTTAAGTTGGTATATTGATTTTGAAATCTTGTAATCATGAAAATGAATCAAGAATTATGAAATCATAAAAATTTGTGTAAAACCTATAATCATCCAAATAAAATTCCAAAATTATCAGAAGTGAAATAGAAATATTTTTGTAAATCTTGAATTTATGAAAATAATCAGTAAACATGAAAACGTAAATTAGGAAATAAATCGTTCATGATGAAGAAAATTCACTCTTGTAATTAGAAAAAAATCATTGAGTAAATTATATAAAAATACTAAAATTTCATTATATTTATGTTAAAAGACAAAAATAAAATATGAAGTTCTGAATAGTTACACCATGTGCTATTAATGTGTAAGCCAAAATTCACTCTTCAAATTTTTATTTAATACTCAAAACTTGTTCTCATTTTGTCCTCTAACACACTTGTTCTCACTTGAATATAAAATATGGGTTGTAATCAAGTGAGAACTCACAGCTTACATGAGAAAATGAGAATTAATTGTGATCATTAGATGAATATTTTGACGGTTTTGATTTTTGCTAACTAATTAATGGCAATTTGTTGTAATATTCACTAATTTCTATTTAATTTTTTCTTTAAACACAAGTATAATGGTATATACATATTTTTGTATCATTAAATTATTTTTTTTATTTACCAAATCTAATTTAATTAATTATGATTATGTTTATTTCCTAATTTACTTTTTTATTACAAATAAAATTATTTCATAATTTACTTTTTTGTATGATTTCATGAGTTTAATTTTACAAATACAAGATTTACACTTTTTTACTCTTTCATTTATTATTTTTTTCAATTTCAATATTCTTTTTATTATATGATTTATACATATTTTATACTATTGAAATTTTTATGGTTTCGTTTTAATAAATACAAGATTCACACAAAATTTGACCGTTTTCATTATTTTGAATCTCATGTGTTTCATTTTCATAATGTTCATTCATATTTCATTTTACCGAAATAATAAATATGTTTCAACAGTTCGTGTTTTATAAATTATATGAAAATCTTCGGTTTCATCGAAATAATATATTTTCCCGTATATGTTTTATCGTATTATGTTTCATTAACCATATGAAAATGAAATACGATATTAAAAAATGATTATTTCGATTAACAATTAATGATTTATTTTTTGTGTACTGTATAAAATAGGAAACGAATGGAACAATTAATGTTTTATTTTTGGTAATTGTTAAATGGGGTAATTCCACATAAATGCTCCAAGGTTTACCAAAGTTCCACTTAACTCCCCTAAAATGAAAATGCTACTCGTGAGCCTCTTGAACATTACCAAAGTCTCACTCATCACTAACGGTGTTAATAATGACATGAAATGTCGAATTTGCCCTCATATGAATATTAATATTCAAGTACATATTATATTATGTTCTTGTTCAAATTCAGCTTCTGTTCCAATATATTTTTTTATAAAATAAATGATAAAAACTTACTCTAATATATATATTTTTTAAATATTAAAATTTAAAAATTGTTTTTAAACAACGTATTTTATGTTATAATTTTTTATGTTTTTAAAAAAATCTTATTTTTAATTCTAAAATCAGTTATTATTATTATTCATATTAATTAATAATTCAAACAATAATAATTATTAATAATATCCTGAAACTTTTGAATGACATAACTATCTCATGTGAGCTCTATTTCAGGCTCATAATATATCAAATCGAAAGATCAACAATTTTGAAAAAGTATTTTTTATTAAAAATTAAAATAATATTAATCATTAATAATATATCAAAACTTTCGTTTGACATAACTCTCTCATACGAGCTTCGTTTCGGGCTCATAGTATATCAAACCGAAGAGAATCATAAGATCATAAATTTGGAAGAGAGAGGTTTTTGTCCAAAAATTTCATCCAACGACAACAAATTTTTTATTCTTTAAAAAAAATCGTCTAATATTTAACGGTGTTAGAGCAAAATGTTAAAAACGTTACTAATCATTAACTATTTATATTATTAATATTTTTGGTAATTATTATTTATCAAGCATAATTAAATCAGTTATTAATAATATATAGACAAAAAATTATTTCTTCAAAAAATTTGATCCTCTGATTCTCTTCGATTTGATATATAATGAGCCCGAAACGAAACTCGTATGAGAGAGCTATGTTTTCCGAAAGTTTCAATATATTATTAATGATTAATATTATTATTTATAATTAGTTTTAGTATTAATTAATATTATTTTAATTAATATTAATAATTAATTTCATTTTAACTTTTAATATTATTTTTTTTTATTAGTAATCAATAATTGACAAAAATTGATTTACTATTATTTTTTATTAAATAATTATTAATGACAATAATAATAAATATTATAATTTGATGAATTATGAATAGTTTGATAAAAAAAATTGCATCAATTTGAAAGTTTGATAGATAATTGGTGAAAATTCGACATTTCATGTCATTATTAACACTGTTAGTGATGAGTGTAACTTTGGTGATGTTCAGGGGGCTAACAAGTAGCCTTTTCATTTCAGATGAGGTAAGTGAAACTTTGGTAAATCTTGAGGGATTAAGATGGAATTACCTCTAGTTAAATTTACCTACATATCCTTTCATATATTATTATATTTATTTCAATGATAAATCAATTAATTAATGATAGCAATTGATTATTATCATCCTATAAATTGTAATAATTCTTATAAATCAATTAATTAATGATAGCAATTGATTATTATCATTCTCTAAATTGTAATAATTCTTATATTTTTTTGTAAGAGTTAGTTTTTACCTGAATTCATTCCTATAAAAGATATCAGTTGTATGGAATTTATTGTGTTTAGCTTTGGTTTTAGGGCAATTTACATTCTTCGTGATCAATTTATATATTTATGGGCCACACGCTAGTTCTAAGATTCAAAATCATATATATATAGATGTTTATTTATATAAATATTAACATTAGTTTCCTAGTGATTCAATCCTTTACAAATGGTCTCTTACATGCAAATCTTATAATATACATCATCCATAAGATAGTTTTAAATCAATAGTTCATAATAATTAGTGAATTTGTTAGTAAAATAAATGAAAAAATATCATAAGGGTAAATCTGTAAATATGAAACATATATTTCATTTAAATTTACGATTCATCAATCCAAAACCTAATTCCCTAATCTCCTCTTCTACACGCTTCAAACTCTCGGCCGCCATCATCAATCCTCCAGATCGAAGTTCTATCGCGTCGCCGTCCTCTGGGTCGATGCCACGCCGCCATCCACGGATTGAAGCCATGCAGCGCCGCCGCCTCCCTCCGCGCCGCCGCATGTGGCCTTCGCGGTTCTTCCCTCCGCGCCTCCTTCCATAGCTTCCGCGCCTTCGCTCGTAGCCTCTGCGGTTCCTTCCTCCGCGCCTCCGGTCATGACTCTCGAAGCTGCCTAAGGGTAAAAAACTCTTTTTTCGATCTCTATTTTATTTTCTCATAACCATGTTATTTCATGTCGCTGCTGCAACATGTGATATTGGTTACATGATTCTAGCAGATATTGGTTTCATGGTTCCATCGAATGATATTGGTTACATGTTTCCATCAGATGATATTGGTTCTATAGTTCCATCAGATGATATTGGTTATATGATGAATGTGACCGAGATGAATACGGTGGTTAAATGCACATGAAACAATGGACATTGTCTTAAAGTAGTAACAAAAATAACCTATATAAAATAATGAAAGCATAGGACATTAACAATGGAACAATGGAAATAAATGTATCATATCACACTACAATGATATAATGAAATCATAGGATATTGGCAATAAAACATTGGAAATAAATATATTTTTCATAGAACAATAGAAAACATATTAATGCAATGTAACTATGGAAAGACACTAATATTCAAAACATAAATGTTTTATTGGTTAACAACGAAAACAAATCTATTAATTGTGGATGGAAATATTCAATAATTGTGGAAGTAACTATTGGTGTTAAATACAAGTTAATTGAGACAATTAAAAGGAAGTAGTATAAAATACTAATTTACCCTTATCATTAGTTTTAAATGATAAAAAGAAAATGCAAGTTATAAATAATTACAATTAACGCATTAAATGAGTCAACACAAATCTACACCATTTATTTTTTTATCTAGTGGTTGAAAATTATTCTTATATTTATACACGAATATAGAATTTGTTCCCGATTAACCTCCTTCATTTTATACGCAAATAAATTCACTTCATTAGTAATTCTAAATGCAATTTCAAAATATAAGTTGGAGAAAAATAAGGGGAAGAAAACTGAAGGCGGCGGCAAGTGCCCATATGGAAAACAAGATTGCTTTAGGCACGTTGTAAATTTTTTAACATTGTAAGATTATTTCTTGAAAACATTAAGGAGGCTCTACTTGGCCGGTGGTCAGGAATTGGGCTTTTCAAGAGTAGTTAGAAACTTTTTTTTTAAAAACAAAGATATTTTATTTTAGAATACATATCATTGTGAGATGGATGTCGTGATGATATTATGTGTGTGTATATATATATATATACCTCATGGGTACTAGGAGTGGCAAGTACAACAGGATCATTTACACCATTTTGACCATTCGCGCTACGTGCAAAGTACGCAACAAAATCTATAATGTACGCAGCTTGAAGGTTTGGTTGCATACAGTATGCATCGCGAATAACGCAGCGAAAGAGTCGCAGCCCGAGCATGTCCGCACTGCGTACAATACGCAGCGCGAATTCGGACTGTGTTTTTTATATAGTACGCAACCTTAAATAATTTAAAATATATATAAAAAAAATCACTCAAATCCCAGTAGCCCCAAATCTCACTAGCCGAAATCAAAATCTAGTAGCCAGAAGCGCCCCCAAATCCACCAACAGAAACCCAAAATAATACATACACCAAGAAATCTATACCAAAACTATCAAGTTCTTACACATTAAATAGAAAAAATTAAGACCAAAAGTTAACTAAACAAAAAGTCTCACATGAACAAAAAGCAAGAAAATAGAGTATTTACAACAACAGAGAGATGCTCTATCGCTCTCTTCTTCCTCCTCCGCCATGTCCCGCTCCCATGGCCGCATGCTTGTCCTCGCATGCCCTTCACCCAAGCCCGTGACCGCCCCGATAGCCTCCTGAGCCTGTGAGCTCCAGAGAATAAAAAAAATCGTAATCGGAGAGAGACTCATAGAGGAGGTAGATCCGGACGGCGAAGCCGTGAAGCTCTCGTGAAGGGGACAAAATCTCCAAAAAAATGCCTAGAAAATCATCTTCGTCAGAGGAGGTAGATCTGGATTGGTTGAGTCCTGATCTGGCATTGCAAAGTGGCACCGGAATCGACAACGGTGGTGAGGAATCGAAGAAATAGCGGAGGAGGCTATGGATAGAGATAAGAAAGATGTGTTTGGGAGAGTAATTGAGAGGGAAGAGAGAGGTACGAGTTAGGTGAGAGCTGGGAGCTCACGCATATATATATAGTAGGTATCAAATATAAAACAAGGGAAAATGTCTAAATGTCCAAACTGTATAACATGCAGTGCAATGTTGTATAATTATATAGAACATGTAGTGTAATGTTGTATAACATGTTGGACCTGTGCAACATTGAAGCAATGTATAACATGTAGTGCAACATTGTATAACTGCCACGTGTCGCAATTTATGATAACGCGCGTCTCTGATCCGACGGTTATACATTGGTTTGAACGTTTGGACATTTTGGGTGAGTTTGTATTGGAGTGCATGCATATATATAGGGGCTGGATCAGGTGAGAACTAAACCTCTTTATGAGAACGTGAGAACTGAGTTTTTTCATTGAAAATAAGTGAATGTCCAATCAAAATTGTGATATCCAATGAAAGTGAATGTCCAGCGAAAATAGGTGAATGTCCAACGAAAACACTTTGTCCATTCAAAATAAATGAATGTCCAACGGAAATAAAGGAATCTCCAGTGGTTCTCATGCTCTCACGACACATTTGGTTCTCAGCCGAATCCCTTCCCTATATGAGAGTTATGTGGATGAGACAAAGTGAGGTGGGTGGAGACAATAAGATTTTTGAGTTTGTGGTTCAGAGAGTATATGGCTGAGAAAATTAAAATTAATAGAATAAATGAATTCAAATGGGCTACGTACAGAAGCCATAGAGGCTGCGCATAGTTCGTGTACACGTCTAATTTGCGTTGCGTGCAGTCATGTATGCATCACGTTCTTTTTTTGGTTGCATACAAGTTTGTATGCAGCGCGAGTTGGCTGCGTACTGTCCGAATGTATACCGCCCGACTGCCCAAATGGTCGTGGTACATTTGTATGCTTTTTTCTTCCGAACTGTTGAACCCTAAACAAATCTTCTTCTTGTTAGGCCTTTATTAAATAAGTTGAGGCCCAAATCCCACGTGGTTAGTATCCTACATGAAGAAGAAAACCCTAATTGCTATCCTATAAATAGAATGCAATAGAGAGAAGAAAATAAGACAATTCAAGAGAGAAATAGAGTGAGATTCGTGCAGAATTTTCTGCTGCTTTCAGGGCCGACCAGCAAGGTTCACGAGTCCGATCGGAGGTCGATCCACCGTTGAATTGTGCTGATTTTTGGACAGGGTGTTCGGGAGACGTGAGACTACGTTCTAACCGTTGGAATGTGCGTTTAGAGGTCCGAGTGATTTCATACGATTTTCTGATTGCGTGTCACCAATTCGATGAAGTTTCTCTACTCTTTCTTGTAATTGTGGCTTGAGCAAAGATTGGTTAATCTTGAGATATTGTGATCCTCTAATTGTATTTAGAGAAAACTTGTTGTACCCATTATATTGATAGTGGAGATTAAGCGGCCTCGAGGGTCCTGTGGTTTTTCCTCTCTCTCCTTGAGGAGGTTTTTCATGCTAAAATTGTGCGTGCCTATTGTGTGTTCGTGTTGAACATATTTTATTACCATGCTTGATTTGCTCTGCTTGATAGATTCCTACGAGATTTGCACAATTAGGGAAATTATCTTATTAGATTCGTTTTTCTTTCAACAAAGTGGTATTAGAGGGAAGGTTCTTTAATCGATATCATGTGTTAAATAATGGAAGCTAATACAAGTAGAATGGTTAGTCTAAATGGTTCAAATTATCATGTCTGGAAAGGGAGGATGGAAGATCTTCTTTATGTGAAGGATTATTATCAATCGGTTTTCAGTGAAGCCAAAACTGAGAACAAATCTGATGATGAATATAATTTATTGCATCGTCAAGTATGTGGCTATATGCAACAGTGGGTGGATGATAATGTTTTGAATCATGCCAGTGTAGAGACACATGCACGCATTTTATGAGCAATCTTGAGCAGTTATATGCTCCAAAGGCTGGTAATAATAAGTTGTTCTTGATAAAGAAGATGATGAGTTTGAAGTATCATGATGGGGCTCCGTTGACAGATCATCTAAATGTTTTTCAATGAATTATTAATCAGCTTGCAGGAATGTGTATCAAGTTCGATGATGAGGTGCAGGGCTTGTGGCTTCTGGATACATTACCGGACTCGTGGGAGACATTCAGGACGTCATTATCTAACTCAGTTCCTGATGGTGTCATCACCATGGATTTGGCTAAGGGAAGTGCTCTGAATGAAGAGATGAAGAGAAAGTCACAAGGTTTCTCTTCGCACTCAGAAGTCTTAGTGACAGATTAAAGAGGAAGAAGCAAGAGCAGAGGTCCGAAGGGTAGAGACAGAAGCAAGAGTAAGAACATGTATATCAATGAATAGTGATATCATTGTGGTCTAAAGGGGCATATTAAAAAGTATTGCCGAAAGCTCAAGAGAGACAACCAACATGACAAAGAGAAAGAAAAGAAGGCAAGTCTTAACGATGATGTTGCTACTATTACTGAAGAGTTTCTTCTCTTGTGTAATGATAAAGATGTTAACTTTGCTTGTGATGAGACCAGTTGGGTAGTAGATAGTGGTGCCTCCATTCATGCTACAAGCCGAAAGGATCTTTTTTCATCTTATACATCTGGTGATTATGGTAGTGTTAAGATGGGAAATCGAGGCATGTCAAAAGCTATTGGCGTAGAAGATATGCGACTGGAGACGGACTACGGTACAATTCTTATTCTGAAAAATGTTAAGCATATTCCTGACATTCGTTTGAATTTGATATCAGTAGGCAAGCTAGATGATGAAGGTTTTCATCATACCTTTGGTGGTGGCTTATGGAAGCTCACTAAAGGTGCTATGGTTGTGTCTAGAGGTGAAAAGTGTGCTTCGTTGTACGTGACATTATTAATGCAGTTGTGAAAGAGAGTTCAACTGAATTGTGGCACAAGAGACTTAGTCACATGAGTGAGAAGGGAATGATGGTTTTTGGAAAGAAGAATCTTCTACCGGGAATGAAAGGTGAACCGTTAGAGAAGTGTGATTATTGCTTGGCCGGCAAGCAAGCTAGAGTATCTTTCAAATCATCCCCTTCGTCGAGAAAGCCAGAGATGCTTAATCTAGTATACTCTGATGTTTGTTGTCCTATGAAATCGAAGACGCTTGGTGGTGGTCTCTATTTTGTGATTTTTATAGACGATCATTCAAGGAAAGTGTGGGCCTATATCTTGAAGACTAAAGATCAAGTGTGTGGTATCTTCAAGCGATTTCATGCCCTAGTTGAGAGACAGACTGGGAAGAAGTTAAAGTGCATGCGAACCGATAATGGATGTGAGTATTGTGTTTCTTTTGATAATTATTGCAAGGATCAAGGTATTCCACATCAAAAGACACCTCCAAAGATGCCTCAGCTAAATGGGTTAGCTGAGAGGATGAATATAACGCTTATTGAAAGAACGAGATGTTTACTTTCAAAAGTAGGGTTGTCAAGATGCTTTTGGGGTGAGGCTTTGAATACAGTGGTTCATTTATTGAATCTCACACCGTGTGTGCCTCTTGAGTTTGATGTTCCAAATGGAGTTTGGATAGGTAAAGATGTCTCCTATAATCACTTGAAGGTATTTGGATGCAAGGAATTTGTGTATGTTCCAAATGATGAAAGATCTAAACTTGATATGAAAACTAGACCATGCATATTCATCGGTTATGGCGGTGATGAGTTTGGGTACAGATTTTATGATCCGGTGCAGAAGAAACTTATCAGAAGACGCAATGTGGTATTTATGGAGAATCACGACATCAAAGATATTGCGAAATTTGACGAAAGTGCTCCGCAATATATGACTGACTTGGTTGACTTTGATATGGTTCCTTATACAGTTGTGCCAAGTCAAGTCGAAGATGAGGTTCGTGATGACCAGCAAGGTGCAAGTGATGTTGATGCTCCTATAGAGATTGAGATGGAAAATAAAGTCCATGAGTAGTTGTCAGTACCATATATTCCACCAATTGTTCCACTCAGAAGATCTTCTACAAATCGACAACCGTCTACAAGGTACTCAGCTGATGAGTATGTGTTGGTATCTGACGGGGGAGAACACGAAAATTACAGTAAAGCTCTCAAAGATGAGAACAAGAAGGGGAGGGTTGAAGCCATGCAGGATGAGATGAAATTATTGCATGAGAATCATACTTTTGAGTTGGTGAAGTTGCCGAAAGGCAAAAGAGTTTTGAAGAACAAGTGGGTTTACAGAGTGAAGCAAAAAGAAAATACTTCACGTCCACGATATAAAGCTAGATTGGTCGTTAAGGGTTTCAGTCAGAGGAAAAGTATTGACTTTGATGAAATATTTTCTCCTGTTGTTAAGATGTCATCTATTCTGGTGATTCTTGGTTTAGTAGCTAGTCTTGATTTGGAGGTTGAGCAGATGGATGTGAAGACTACATTTCGCCATGGTGACTTAGATAAGGAGATTTATATGGAGCAGACAAAGGGTTTCAAAGTAAAGGGAAAAGAGGATTATGTGTGCAAAGTTTAGAAAAGCCTGTATGGTTTGAAGCAAGGGTCAAGAAAGTGGTACAAGAAATTTGAGTCAGTTATGGGGAAGTAAGGCTACCAGAAGACGAAATCTGACCACTGTGTTTTTGTGCAAAAATTCTCTGATGATGATTTTATCATACTATTTCTATATGTTGATGATATGCTGATTGTTGGCAAGAATGTCTCTAGAGTTGAGAGATTGAAGAAACAGTTTAGTCAGTTTTTTTCAATGAAGAACTTGGGTCATGCGAAGACTATTCTTAGCATCAAAAGTACTCACGATAGAGTTGCGAAGAAGTTACATATGTCACAAGATCAATATATTCAAAAGGTGTTGCAAATGTTCAATATGGACAAGGCTAAAGTGGTGAACTCTCCTCTTGCTACTCACTTTAAGCTAAGCACCCGACAGAGCCCTTCTGCAGAGAAAGAGATTGACGACATGGATAAATTTCAGTATGTCTCAGTAGTAGGAAGTTTGTATACGCAATGGTGTGTACAAGGCCCGACATAGCTCATGCAGTTAGTGTTGTGAGCCGTTTTCTGTCAAATCCGGGTAGAGAGCATTGGGATGCAGTTAAATGGATTATGAGATATCTCTAAGGTACTTCTAATTACAAACTCACTTTTGGAAGTGAAAAACCAATCCTGATTAGCTACTCTAATTCTAATATGGCAGGAGATGTTGATAGCAGAAAATCCACCTCAGGTTATTTAATTACTTTTGCAATGGCAGTCAAGACTATAAAAGTGTCTTGCACTTTCTTCTACTTCTACAGAAGTTGAATATATCGCAACAACTGAAGCATGTAAAGAGTTGTTGTGCATGAAGAGATTCATAGGGGATCTCGGTTACAAGCAGCAACGCTTGTGGTTTAATGTTATAACCAAAGCGCGATTCACTTGAGTAAGAATTCTACGTTTCATGCAAAGGCGAAGCATATTGATGTGAGATACCATTGGCTTAAATATGCACTTGAAGACAAGTTGTTTGAGATTGAGAAAATCCACACAGATATTAATGGTTTCAATATGTTCACGAAGTTCTTACCAAGGTAGAAGCTTGATATTTGTCGTAAGATCGTCGTGATGGCGATGCACTCCACTTAGTTGAATAAGGGGGAGATTTGTTGAGTTTTTATTAAATCAGTGGAGGCATAAATCTCATGTGGTTAGTATCCTACATGGAGAAACAACCCTAATTGCTTGCCTATAAATATAAGACAATAGAGAGAAAGAAAAAAGACAATTCAAGAGAGAAATAGAGTGAAATTCGTGCAGAATTTTCTGCTACTTTCAGGGGCCGACTAGCAAGATTCACGAGTCCGATCGGAGGTCGATCCACCGTTGGATCGTGCTGATTTTGGGACAGGCTGTTTGGGAGACGTGGTACTACGTTTTGATTGTTGAAATTTGCGTTTGGAGGTTTGAGTGATTTGATACAATTTTTTTATCGTGTGCCAATAATTCGGTGAAATTTCTCTACTTTTTTTGTAAGTGTGGCTTGAACTAAGATGGGTTAATCTTGAGATATTGTGATCCTCTAATTGTATTTCGAGAGAACTCATTGTACCCATTATATTGATAGTGGAGATTAAGCGGCCTCGAGGGTCCAGTGGTTTTTCCACTCTCGCCTTGAGAAGGTTTTCCACGCTAAAATTGCGCGTGCCTATTGTGTGTTCGTGTTTGCTATATTTTATTAGCCTGCTTGATAAATTCCTACGAGATTTGCACAGGTAGGGAGAATAATTTAATTCCGCTGCATCTAATTATTTTATTAAATTCGCTTTTTTTTCAACATTTCGTTCGTTCTTCTGATAGCCACATTTCCAAGTGGACACCTTTCTTGCATGTCATGCCACACTTGAATTATGACCCCATCATCAAATAATCCTTCTGGGTCACAACTTGACCTCATCTACAACAAAATCAAACATTCTTCCATATATCCATTGGTAAACTCTGTTTCACCTACAAACTCGAACTGATAATATAGTGTAGTACTAAGTAATTAAAGACACCTGAATGACATGGTTTTTGAGCTTCGAGTAATCGAAAGCTGGTTGGGTTAGACCCAAAAAAACTTAATTTATCTATGGTTTTGGTTTGTGCTTATCCAAATCAGCTGAAGTTGGTTTTCATTCTACTCACTTATGCAAAAGCTACATATATAAGACCCGACTCTAATGACCTGATCAATTGTTTTTTTAGCGAAGCAGATCAATTCTTAATACCATATGTCGGTACCTAGTCACCTCATTTTTTATGTCGATACTATACGATATTTAATTATTTCGAAACTCTACTTGCATTAAATAACACCTTCATTAAAGTTAGGGTTGTTCATCGGGTCGGGTTGGGCCAACCCGACCGATTTTGGACCCGACCCGACCTCTATCGGGTCTATGAACACAGACCCACTACCCTGCCCGACTGGTATTGTCGGGTGTCGGATTCAGGTCTTGTCGGGTCTCGGGTGAGTCGGGTGCAACCCGACAAGCCCGACGGATCTCAACAAAAAGCCCAAATAAACCATGCTATTTAAAAAGAACTTGTTTGATATTTACCTTAAATAATAAATAAATATATTAATAATGAAAAACAATATATATTATTTAAACTGTGATTCGAATATAAAATTAATTTCCAAATACAAATTTCCTTCACATTAACATGAGTTAAGGTAGAAAGTTGATAGATTTAATATGAAGACAAGCATCAGTTTATATAGAAGAGTAAGAGGGTGGAAAGTTGACATTTGAACGATGTGGGACCTTGATAAAAGAGAAAGCAAAGCCTTTCAGCGCTTCTCTTCTTCCGCGTGCGCTCACTTATTATTCATAAAAAATAGAATCCCACATCGGTTATGTATAGAAGAGTTTGATGGTTTATATACACATTCAATCTTTTTTGGTCACCAGTTATAAAATTAGGTAGTTATTGGGTCTGCACTGTTGGGCTTGTTTGAGATGTTGGGCTGTGGCCCATATTGGCATCGTTATGTTTTGTATATAAAATCTTCAAGAAATTATCTAATAAATGAACACAATGAGCACGTGGAAGGTTTCAAGTGGGACATACAGCCTAGTGCTTGGACCAGATAGTCGGGTTGTCGGGTGGCCCGAAGGCTTCACCTTTGTACCCGAGACCAGCCCGACTTCCAATCGAGTAAGCCAAAACAGGCCCGTTGCTTCACTCGGGTCCGTCAGGTCCTGAGTCATCGGGTCTCGGGTCGGGTTGGGTGACCGGGTTAGTCGGGTTACGGATCTAAATGGACAGCCCTAATTAAAGTCATCATATTTAAGTCGGAAATTATACATGTCCTTTCTGAAACTGGAACATTATTATGAAAAAATGGTCCCTCAATTGTTTTTACAAAAACAGACCTGATTTTTGTTTGATAGATATCAACTGAGGATATTTTATCTCAATTCACTACATCATTGTTTGTTTTTCAGTTAACACTGTTAGATTTTAGTGTGAAATAGGGTTGTCCATTTTTCTCGATTCACCCGAGACCCGAAAAAATCAACATGTTGAATGAGTCGGACAGACCTAACTCGACGTGAAATCGGGTGATTCTCGGGTGAGACATGCTCACCCGCCGAATAACCCGGCTCACCTTGTTGTTACGTTTAGTGTTGGCATAGTTTTTAGAGAAAGGAAAAATGTCAGACCAACATGTTGTCAAACGATTGGAATGACATCATGCGCTTAGGGTTAGGAAAGTTTTCGATCCTTTCTATTTTAGTGCTCATAAACGTGGCGACAAAGGGAATCGAGTATATATACAAGATCAGGCAACCTCTAGCCATGAAGACATCACGTTAACAAGATCAATTTCAGGGTAGTAACTCCAACTTTACAATATTCAATGGCGGCAAAGAGATTTCCTATTTGGAGTCGATCTTCTTAAGGATTTATTTCGAAGAATCAAAATTAGACATGTGAAGTTGCTATAAAAGCAGAAGCTTCCCCCATAGCAACTTGAACGTTATGTGTGCTAAATACTCAGGGCTCTTAACCTTGTAAGACTGGCGTGTTAAGAGGCTGGTTGGTTTGACAAGAATGGTGTCGGTCACTAAACATCATTCAAGATTTTGAGTGTTAGTGATTTGTGGGTTTGTGCTTACGTGATTGAAGATTCACGAAGACTATCGAAGATTACGATAACCGAGCATAAGCGTTTGCTCAAAGAGTGGAATTGAGGCGTTGTCAAATTCAAGCGGAGTCCCTGGTCTAGGTAATTCATCTGTAGTAATAGTAGTTAGGAAAATGGTTTGTGTGATAACCAGTTGATGCTTAAGTTGTACTATTGACTACCACATAGTGAAAACCTTTCAACTGGCATAGTGCCCCCAGACGTAGGTGATGTTGCACTGAACTGGGTAAACATGTTGTGTGTCTTTTGTTTACCGTTTATTTACTTACTTTCCATTATATGTGATCTACCAAGTTTCGAACCAAGTGTTACAACATTGTGTTCGACATTTTGGTGCTACTCATAATCAAAATTTCAATTGGTATCAGAGGGGCACCTTAACTTTTAGGTGATTTCCTGCAAAATTAATTATGTGGAGCAGATATGGATAGCTCAAGAGAAGGAGGATCGGTCAATTGTCCTCCAGTCTTTTATGGAACCAACTATGGATATTGGAAAGCTCGAATGTGTGCCTTCATGAAATCTCTCGACAGCAAAACCTGGAAGGCTGTAATCAATGGATTGAGCAAACCACAGTTTACAGATGCCCAAGGCAATACTACTGCTCCTAAACCAGAAAAAGATTGGAGTCTCACAGAAGATGAGGAAGCCCTAGGAAACTCCCGAGCACTCAACGATATATTCAACGAAGTCGATAAAAATGTCTTCAAGTTTATTAACACATACACAAGTGCTGAAGAAGTCTGTGATATTCTTGTTGTTTCCTATGAAGGAACCTCTAAATTAATTATGTGTAGTATATATGGATATCTCAAGAGAAGGAGGATCGGTCAATCGTCCTCCAGTCTTTGATGGAACCAACTATGGATATTGGAAAGCTCAAATGTGTGTTTTCATGAATTCTCTCGACAGTAAAACCTAGAAGTTTGTAATCAATGGATGGAGAAAACCACAGTTTGCAGATGCCCAAAGCAATATTACTGGTCCCAAACCAGAAAAAGATTTGAGTCTTACAGAAGATGAGTAAGCCCTAGGAAACTCCCGAGCACTCAACGCTATATTTAACGGAGTCGATAAAAATATCTTCAGGCTTATTAATACATGCACAAGTGCTAAAGAAGCATGTGATATTCTTGTTGTTTCCTATGAAGGAACCTCTAAATTTCGAGAGCAAAAACTCAAATATCTCACTACACACTTTGAGGCCCTCTCCATGAACGAAGACGAGACTATTGCGGAATTCAATGTTCAAATTAGAGATCTTGCAAATGAGTCATATTCCCTTTGTAAACCTATGACTGACGAAGACCTCGTTAGGAAGACTCTAAGAGCATTAAGCCCAATGTTCAAGATGAAGATCACCGCAATAGAAGAAGTTCATGATCTAAAGACCCTAAAGTTCGATGAGCTAATGGGATCACTCATGATCTTCGAGCTCTCTCTCACAACTATGAAGAAGAAACACAATGGAATAGCTCTTAAGAGCTCTACCCATGGCCACAAAGAACATGTATACTCTGATTCAGATAATGAAATTGATGATACAATTACCATGTTGGCCAAGGACTATAGTAGGGTCATGAAAATATTCAATCAAATGGCGAGAGAAAATGTCATGCGAGATGTTAGAGATAACCTTCATCCAAAGTTTTAGAAGTATGAAAACACTAAAGATGGCAGAAGAGATGATCGGCTAGGAAAAGGAAAAGGGATTCGGTGCCATGAGTGTGAAGGCCATGAGCATATCCAGAAGGAATTTCCTAATTTCCTGAAGAAGCAAAAGAAGGGCTTCTATGCATCCCTATCTAATGAAGAAGAAGGAGACACCGACTTTGATCAGACAAGTAACTTTGTTGCCTTTTCAACATCTACTTCCTCTAACATTGATCATGTCAAAACCTTGAAGGAAAATTCTTCTAATGATGAACTATTTGATAATACCCTAAATAATGTTTACAATTAGTGGTACGTCAAATGGCTTGAAGAGTCTCAGGTACTTGAAAAGCAGGATGCTCTCATCCTCTCCCTTAATGAAGACAAGACAAGACGTTGATCTCAAACAAGAAGTTGCGCGTTTAAATGGGGAACTAGAGCACGTGACAAAGACTGTAAAAATGATGAACTCTAGCACTGATACTCTGGAAAAAATCTTGACCATTAGAAAACTAGCAAAGAACATACAAAGACTTGGCTACTCCAATGATGGTTCATCATCTCATACTACATTTGTTTCTCAAAAGACTGATAACCAAATGTCTCTACAGATGTCACAGACATCTTACAACAGTCGGCCACAGGAGCAACTTCAGCACCAATTGCATGGTCAATCAAAGGGGAATAGACCAAACTAGGTATGTCATTACTGCGGAAGAAAGGGTCACATACGACCATTTTGTTATCGCCTTTATGGAAGGAGATCTTACAAAATCAAGACTGCTATCAAGAAAGCTCAACCTCGGAAAAAATGGAGAGTAAAAGAGGTACACTACCAGGCTAACATTACATATACTTCTCTAAAAGCCTCTACCAGTAATGATTAGTACTTTGATAGCGGGTCGTCTCGACATATAACTAGTAATCGTCTCGTTCCTGGCCAACTTGACACCATGCTCAAATTGCTATGTTACTTTTGAAGATGGTGTAAAAGCTAAAGTCCTAGGAAAATGACAGCTTAACTACCCCGGCTCACCTTGTCTAACTAAAGCCCTGTTGGTAGAAGGACTGACTGCTAATCTCATCAGTATCAGTCAACTCTGTGATTTAGACCTATTTGTCAAATTTACGCGTGAAAAGTGTGTAGTGTTGAATGAGCACCAGGAGGAGCTCATGAAAGGAATAAGGTCTTTGGACAACTGCTACTTTGGTCCACCAACAAAGTTCCCTTATCCATTAATCGACAAGAACCCTAAGCATTCGCCTCCACCTACCGGCCCTAAACGTAACCTTGACTTGCAGCCCTGTCCTGATTGACATCGTTGAGGACCCAGGAGGCCATGTAGGAGCCTGCCACGAGTAGGAGGCATCTAGCGTCGTCTGATTGCGAGTCCATAATCTACGATGGTAGACAAGACGAATGGTGAATGAGGGTGAGGGCTTCAATCATGTAGGACTACGTCTCGATGAGGCTTCGATTTGGGAGGATTGGTATCGATGGCAGAGAGCTCTATTGTGAAACCCAGAGATGAGGAGGAGGAGAATGATTGATGAATGAGAAATTGTGAATCTGAAACTGAAATGTAAGCTCTCATGTTTGCAAATATACCCTAATGATTATTTTTCATTTAATTTACTAATGAAATCGTCAATTATTGTGAACCATTGATTTGAAACTATCCAATGCATGGTATATTTTCTTAGATATGCATATAAGTGATGATTTGTCAATGAGTGCTTCACTTAGGTTAAATGGATAAAAACAATTTATTATACCTAATTGGACCACTTTTACAATTCACAATACATATTTTAAAAATATAACAGTCGAGTCATCTATTTACAATTTTTTTACAAACTGCTCTTTTCAGTCCATTTTAACTAAGGTTGCTATTTAGTTTTTCAAAATGACAAAAATGCCCTCCATTCAAATTGACATTATCTCTAGATTTTTCTTGATGGTGGTTCTTTTCCCAGACAAAAATGAAAATTGAAAATTGAGATATGGACGAAGTTATTCTTTGTGCCTCTAAATTCTCCATAAGCGAGTCATTCTTTGTATCTCTTAATTCTCCATATGAATTCCAGATCTGGAGGGCAATCTTTGTTCTCCATTTGGGTTTCAAGGGATTGGAAAAGGAGATATGGACGGGAATTATGCTGGAACACAGCTGGATGGCGAAGGGTAGCAGAACTCTGGCCAAAAGCTCTCGGTGGCTGCTTTGGGAGAGAGAGACTCGTCCCGAATTTTTGGGCGCTTAATTTATGGCGACATAGACACAACATTGAGGGTGTTTCAAGTGATGTCGACGGTTGCGATAAGTCAGAAGATTTTCTTATTTTAAATTTGGACAAAAATTCGGGCGGAGAGATCTGGAGGAAACGAGTTACGAAACGAAGAGGAATGAGACAATGGAGTTTCCGGTGACGGGGACGCCGGCGATGGGGTTTCTAGTGATGTCCACGGCGGCGCCTTCTTCAGCGAACTTTCAAATGAATAGCACTTAATGAAGATAAATGTAAAAAATCTCACTCTACTATCATATCCACATCAAGGCCAACCTTGCATCCAAGCACGTCGGAGACAACCGTCAAGATTCGTTTTGGCTCTACGCATCTAGTGTTAAATCTCGAGATTTCATTTTGGCTATGAGCATCGCTTTGGGATTTTTAGCTTTGGCTTCGTCAATGGATTGGGGGTTTAAAGTGCAAAATGAAATTGAGGATTTCGTGAATGGATTTGTATTTTTTGACCACCCGATTTGAAAATTAAACATTAAGAGGCTGACAGTTTGTCTTTTTCTATTATCAATATTTTATAGGGAAAACTACACATAGCCACACTCAACTAAGATCAAAAGACACATAACTATTCTCAACTTTCAAATTAGACACCTAACTACACCTAGAGATTGAAAACTAACACTTAACCTCTACCATTAGATTTTCTGTTAAAATTGTAAGTAAAAAGACAAAAATGCCCTTGGACGTACTTCAAATTTTCAAAACCATGTCATTGTGAGGATTTTGGTTATTTCTCCGATAGTCGGGGTTCAAGCTTCGCGGGCCTCGTCTCTAGCGTCCGACCGATTTCCCCGATCGTCCTAGACTCCTCGCCATTGACCGGAAACTCGCTAGAGACTATGACTCAAATTTTTAGTCTATGTTTTTGTAAACATCACCGACATGAGCCCACTTCCCTCTGGTGCTCTCTTCTCGGAACCGTTGACGTTCCCGTCAATATCCCGACAGCTCCACCCGAAGTCCCTCTACCGACCGCCTCTAGAAACCCAACCCGTCGCCGTAGCTCTTCTAAAACAAAGTCGAGCTCGAACCCCCTTAGGATCCTTTGTTTTGGCATCTCCATACTTCTCTACTAACAGACCACTACCCATGTGAGCTAGTGAGCCCGTCGCCGGAGCCTGAGTGGTTGTGTCGGACCACTGACCGGAGCTCCTCAGCTCCGAACATTGACCAGAGCTCCTCGTCGGCGTCTCCGACCACTGACTAGAGCTCCTAGTCGGAGACTCGCACCACTGCTCGACCAGTCGCCGAAAATTTTAGAACGCCGGAGCTAGCTCTGACGTGATCTTCATCAGATTTGGAATGATTATAATAGTATATATTTTGTTTTAAATTTGGTACCGATATGGGTTTGAATTTGATTATAGTTGAAATGGTTATTTAATAATTACTAATCTGGGCTCGGAGACGAGGCCGTCAAAGCTTAAGCCACAGTTGTGAGAGTAACAACCAAAATCCTTCAATTACATGATTTTGAAAATATGAAGTCTGCCCAAAGCTATTTTCGTCTTATTAGTTGAAATTTTAACAGAAAATCTAACGATAGAGGTTAAGTGTTAGTTTTCAATCTCTAGGGAATTGTCTTTTGGCCTTAGTTGGGTGTAGTTTTTCCTAATTTATAAAGCCTCAGACAATGTTGATCTTAACAAGCTAGATTGTATACTACCTATATTGATCTTAACAAACCAGACTTGATACTACGCTGCTCCAACAATTAGACCATCCACTTTGCCGTTGCATACACGACTCAATCCTCAAAATAAAAGAACAAGACCTTCTACTGATAGCTTTCAGTTTTCACACCTGGTATCAGTTCTATAGTAAGGAATAAAAAATCATAGACAAACTTAAACAAATTATAGCATCTACATTACATATTTTTAACCTTACACCATCACAAGTTATCAAAAAAATCTGGCAGTACTATGAATTCCGGCAGCATAAACTTTAAACTACAAAAAGAAACATCAAAGTTGATCATGAAGTAAACCAGAGAATTACAAAACTGTTCAAGCCTTCTGATCAATAGCTTCAGATGTTGAAAATGAGACCACTAAAGCGTCAGCAATTGAAATTAATCAATCCTCCTCCATGGGTACATCTGGAATATCAAACCTGTCTTCTTCAATTGTTTTATTGATCACGGAAACAGGAGATGGTATTGTAATGTCAAGGAGACAAAAAAACTTACACCAATAGAACTAAATGATAACTCGTTCAAAGAGGATCAGTAACAAAACACCAACACAGAATGTGGGAACATACACAATCAATAAAAATTATAAGGTATAGCACATACTCAATTCTCATTCAGTACAACCAGATACTTCAGGGTTTAAGTGTTTAACAGTAATCGTGAACTCTTATATAATTTCTTCTTTGGCAGAGTTTTGCAATTCAATATAAAACTTTATTTTTATGATTGAGTTAAAGATATAGCCATTAGCACAACTTTGTGAAAATATGTTAAAATGAATCTTATATGTTGATAATTGACTGATCAAAATCCAGGAATATTATACTATCAGAACCTATATTTCAATAGAACTATAGTAAATAGTGTACCTATATATTCCTCAATTAAATTTTATAGATCAAAGGATATAAAGTAGCATAAGATCATCCTCCTTCTCACCACGGTTGCGGCTATTATTTAGCTCCCTGAGAATTTCAGGAGTGACCTGCATTTTAAGAGGTGGCAGAAATCAAGCACTGCCAAAGAAAACACATGAAGAAACTGACAAATATTAGGGATAAGTCTCTTACTAATCTATGTTTTTGTATTTCAAGAAGGGTTCTCAGATTATCTTTATCCTCTTTCCTCAATTCATGTTTGTACCTGCAAGGAATATCCCGACACTTAGCATGCAACAAGAAAAATATAACATGCTATGCAATAAAAAAAATAAGATTCCTCCATATACTACCACCAATGTCAATCTGTTACAGCCCTGGGTCTGAGATCGAGTGACTGGTCTCTGGAGCACAATATCGCCTCTTGGTGGGGTTAGGGTGTGCTTGCTTCTTCGCATTATTGCTTAACCTACTGTTATTCTATTCCTAATTTACTCCTAACTGTGAGATGATGTATTTGATAATTGATCCCCATTTTATTGATGGCTTTATTGGACACTACTCTACAATCAAGAAACTCTAAATTCAAGCAACTCTACCCCCATTTAAACACATTTTCGTATGGTTCATTTTAATTGATTATATTCTATACCCATTCCCACAACTCGAAAACGTTATGGTAAACAACCAAATTTCTAGATAGCTCGAGAATTCCAGTGAGACAGTCACCATTTGAAGATATTTTTTAGAGTTTTAGCAGATTCCAGGTGACAAGAAAACACACTGCATTAATGTACAAGTTAACCAGAAGCACATCATCAGCAGTCATTGATTCTTGTATGCACTCACACTAGTCTTCACACATGCGAACATGTAAGGGGGAAACATCAACAAGACTACACTGTCATGTCCAAAAAAATAGCAACTACAAAATAGTTCACATCTACTCTGAAAAAGATGTTCACAATATGTAAGTTGATCGGAAATAATATGCTTAGAAGAAAGATATGGACATACAATATACAAAGCACATTCAATCATAGTCCTCTATTTGTGTGGTGCTTGGATTACATAATATTTTCAATTTTTTCTATCTTCCCTCATCACAGTGCAAGCAAGACAAGATAATAAAACAATGATCACTGACCTCTGCACAAAAGCAAGAAGTGATTGGTGCCATATTACTGGCATTACTCTCGTATCCTCCACAAAACTCATAAAATGAGAGATAACAGCATCAAGCACTCGATAAGGCAAAGCATACTTCTTCTCCAAAAGAAGCTTTATAAAATAGCTGTAATAGCATAACAATGCAATGATGTAAAAACAACATTTTAAGAATAAGAAACAAACACTACACTTCTACTTATGTATAAATATGTATAATAGCATAATGAGAGAAGGGTAAAAGCACATCTACTTGAATACACACAGAAGAACCATAATATGCAATAGGGTTTTATATTTGATACCTTGTTGTACCACAATATTGCATCTCTGCAAGCTTGAGTAATGCAACACTGCGTAATTATTCAGAAACTTGTGTTAGTTAGTCTTAGAACAAATATAGGTGTGATTAACAAATATAGATATTATCATGCCGTACAATATAATTAACTACATCGACAAAATGGAAAATGTATCATGTCGGATGGGGCCAAATTACAGTACAATGAAATCAATGGCAAACCACCAAAATTGAAGTTATTAGCCATGTGTTATGAGCTTGCACCAAGCGTCCCATTGCAGCAAGAGAAGTAAAGGCTGGTAGTGGCCTTCATAGTTTTTTTAGTTTAGGCATTTCATTTTTTCATGTTCACATTTATTATTATTGCTAGTATTACCTTTTCCATTACCCACAATTGCTTAGAAGTAGGATAACAATATAGTATTTATAGTGCCAACAATTCAATAAAATACAGTATTTATAGTCGTAAGTTGGTCATTTCTGTTTTGGACTCGTCTAAACAAAGCAACATCAAGAAACAAAGCTAAAGAAGAACCATTTTTTCTGCTATCTACTCATCTTGACCATATTCAAAACAGAAAGAAACACACTAGATTCATGATGGTGGGGCTTCAATTTGTTAACAAACACGTTGGTGGGAGCGTAACAGATTGAAACATAAGAGAGAGATATGGTGGAGTGAAAGACTTTCCAGAAGCAACTCACCGACTTTGTTAGCATATACAAGCAGCGCCAAAAAATAAGGCCAGCCAAATTCAACAACTCATTACTCACCTAGTCATTTCATTTAGGACATAGTGACATACGAAGGCGATGCAACAGGAGATGGTCGTTTCTGTTTTGGACTCATCTAAACGGAACAAGTTCAAGAAACAAAGCAAAAGAACAAGTTTTTTGCGCTACCAAGTCAGGTTGACCATATTCAGCACAAGGCAAAAACAGACTAGATTCATGAGGGTGGGGGCTCCAATTGTTCATACAATGCCTCTTGTCCATGCATGCTTAACTTGAATGTTACTCTCATAGTTCTCAACCTATCCACATTCACCCATAACTCAATCTACAAAATTTGGGACCGTAATACCATGCTACACTACATATTACTTAAATGTATAAAGAGACTTGTTCAGATGCAATCTTTGATACTTCTGTTATAGAGTATCTTTGAGAAAAATTTGGGCGTAGTAAAATTCCTCCATTTATTTCTAAAAGAAAACAGAAGTTAGAAACCATGTCAAAGTTGTTGTTTTTAACAGATGTAATAACTAAAATGAGTTCCCATTTGCTCTCGGTTTAAAAGGCATTCAATTATTAAACTTTCGAATGACTTGCCGCTAACATGAAACCTTCTCAAATGTAGAACACTAAGAGTTAGTTTTACCTTGAATGAAGCATAGGAATGGAGACCTTTTCAATAATGCTCCCTACAATAACAGCTTCTCGGAGATTACAAGTTCCTGACTGAAGAAGGGTATTAAGAATACTAACATTAGGACGGTGAACTGCAATGCTTCTCGGCAATTACAAATTCCAGACTGAAAAAGGATATTAAGGATACTAATATTTGAACAGTGAATTGTAATAGCAAATAATAGACCAAAAGGCAGAAAATTGATATACTATATAAGCCTTATAGTCTGAAGACAATACATGAAACAGCTAACAATACCCAAGGAAATAAGACATAATTACATATAATAGTTAGTGGACACCCACTAGAATGGGCAGTGATCAAAGTGAGCACTTATCCCTTAAGAGGTAAAGGTCATAGGTTAATTAAGTCTATTTTCTTTCATATATAATAGTTAGTGGACATATAATATTTTTTGATTCAGTGAAGGTTGCATACCTGACACAGTGGCAGCAGTATTCCCTTGTTGAATGCAGCAGGTTTGTATATACTCTTTTTTAGGGATTGATAAAGTGCAAAATGTAGCTTCTTATTCTTGCGGATATCTTCTCTGATCCTGGGTAACAGTACGAGCTTGTAAAATCGCTCTGCCTTTTTCGAGCTTAAATTAGAAGCAAAGATCCTTGTAGCTTGAAACATGGCATTAGGTGACCAATTCTCAGGTTCAGTCAGGTATAAAACATCCTCCCAGAACTGCATTGAAGGGATGTGTTTAAATGCTTTTGGCATTTTCCCAGCTGTGTATTTATTTAGAAACTTGCCAAGTCTGCATGCAATATGAAGAAAAACCTTTTAATGAATTTATTGTATTATTCTTAAATATCTTGTGAAAAAAGTTGCTGTGTAATGTGCAAAGATAAATGTAAAGACTGTCAGTCAACACTCTATGCTATCTGAATACATAAAAGAGGATCATACGCAACTAAATGAAGCATAAAATGTACTAGTGTGTGATGAAGGGAAGGTGTCCACTTTTATCTTTTAATTTTGATCACTAGAATGAGATTAATTGCATACCCTTTATATAAATCTACGAGGGAGCTGTCCAATTTTGGCATAGGTTGGTCCTCTGCAATAAATCAAAACAAATGAATGATAAACACAGCCAGCATTAGTGGTGTTTTAAGAACATAGATAGCCATGTACATAATGCAAAAAGGAAATAAGTAATGCAGACTACAATATCAACCTGAAGTGACATTAGCATCTTGCTGTTTGATTTTCTGAGCAATGATATCCGCAAGTGTGCGTTGGGGGCCAGCATCCTTGGACAAAAATGACTCCAGTAACTTCTCATCCTCCTCATCAATTTGATCCTGATATTGAAACAGAATTACTCAATTGCCGAGAAACTGAAGACTCCTAAACAAAACTTCAAGATGGAAGAAAAAACAAAGGTCTAGAAGCAAAGTTGTTGCTTTCCCACCATAATCATACATGAAATAATGAATTGTGTTTATTCTCTGGCTTATGTTCCTATAATAAAACAACTAATAATGTGAAAGCAACTCACCTCATAACCGCCAAATTGGCTCTTTGTTTCATCAAAACCATCAAATTCATCAATGTCGTCTTCATCCTCTTGCTCAAATGCGAGAGGCTTCTCTTTCCCAACATGTAGCAACGAGTTATGAGGGTTTTGCTCTTCGACTTCGTCTTGCAGAATCTCCTGCTGCTGAATTAGAGCCTCTTTCAGGATTTTCGAGCTCAAACCGGACGAAATGAGCTGCAGTTTAAGAAACGATCCCATTTAAGCATCAGAAGTGAAACAATGAAATTGAATACGAATACAGGATTGGTGAGGTGTACCTTTTCATGTTGCTGGTGAAGCTTAGGGGCTTTGGAGCGTTTCTTGGTGGAGGCGATGGAGGCGGAATCGTCTTCCCCGGGACCGGGACGGAATGGCTGCGGATTCTGAAGCCTCTCTCTCTTCTTCCCCATGATAGATGCTAAACCCTAGTTAGAGTGCTGTTCTGCAGAAAGGCGGAAGCGCGGCGGGTCTAAGCTTAAGTTTATACCTACGAGCCGTTAAGCTCTAAACAAATGGGAGACAGAAAACTACTGGGCCGGGCCGGGCCGGATTTATGGCCTTACTTTAATAACAAGGGCTTTCAACTTAATATGGCCCATTACCTAATTTATTTATTTTTAGTAAAAATATCCTTTTTGCAAATCTATTGTTATTATTTATGCAGGGGTAAACTCCAATACAAACAAGTAGTTGGAACGAACCCGGACGAGTACGTGTGAGCCGCTCATCCTAGCGAGACCAAAACAACGTGTGACCTGTGGCGGAGCGCATTGCGCACTTAAATGGGATAGTTTCGTATTTTTGTGTGGCAGCGCACTATGCACCTAAGTGTTTTTAGCGTGTGTTCACAGTAAAATATTTAGTTTTCTCAGTAGAATAAAACATTTTTGTTATTTTCGTTTTTGTGATAATGTTTAATGAGTTTCGAGATGTTTCAATTTTTTGGGATTCATGTTTTAGATATGTTATATGTTAGTAGTAAAACATTGCATTTTTTTAGTATTTGCAATTATAATTAGAATAATTTTGAAGTTCGTTCTTATAGAAAGTAGAATGTTCATAATTGAGAGTATAATGTTCAGCATTTAGAGTAGAATGTTCATTATTGAGAGTGGAATGTTGAAAGTAGGAGTAGAATATTCAACATTGAGACTATAATGTTCAGTTCGGGAGTAGAATGTTTAAAATTGGGAATATAATATCTCGAAACTCATTAAACATTATTGCAAAAACAAAAATAACAAAATTATTTTGCTGAAAATGCAAAAAAAATTACTGGAAATGCAAAATTTAATTCTAGATAACTGATTGTATAATATAAAAAATCGATCTCAAAACTTATTAAACATTATCGCAAAAAAGAACAAAACTAATCTATTTAAATTGCAATATTTCTACTAAAAAAGCTAAAACACTATCGTAAAACGAAAATAACAAAATTGTTCTACTGAAAATACAAAAGTTCTACTAAAAAATACAAAAGTTAAACTAAGAAAGCTAAATGTTCTACTACGAACGCGCACAGATTACTTATGTGCACAATGCGCACTGCCGCGCAAAAATACGCAAATGTGCCTCACTTAAGTGCACAGTACGTTCTACCACGTGTCCCATATTGTTTTAATCTCGCTAGATCAGTGGCTCACGGCGCGTTCGTCCGAGTTTATCTAGGATCCTTTCTTTTGTAACGAGGGTGAAATTCTGAGTTGTGGCAGGGACAAGATGTCGAACACAATGTTGTGACAATTGGTTCGATAACTTGTCTGATCACAAATAAGTAAATAAGGGAACAGTAAATAGAAGACACACAATATGTTTACCCAGTTCGGTGACTCTGCACCTACGTCTAAGGGCACTTTGCCAGTGGAAATGTTTTCACTATTTGGTAGTCAATAGTACAACTTCAAGTATCAACTAGCTATCACACAAGCTATTGTCCTAAGCTACTATTGATCTCACCGTGAACCAACTCGACCAAGGGCCTCTCCCCCTTTCTTTGAGATCCTCTCAATTCCACCCTTCGAGCAAGCCTATGCTCGGCGTAGTTTGTCTTCGACAATTTCTTTATGAGACTTCAATCACGAACAAAAACCTTCAAACCACAAACACTCAAGTCCTTGCGAGTTGATGTTTGTGATCGACAATGTCCTTCTAAATAAATCAGCCTCTGATTCGCTAGTCTTACACGGTCACGAGCTCTGAGTATTTAGCCTAGGAAAGGACTTTAAAAAGGGACAAGTTGCTAAAGGGTGAAGCACCTGCTTTTATAGCAACTCGAGTAGCCTAATCGGTTTCTAATATTGATTAGGAAATCCAAACCCTTGCCGTCCTTGGCAAGTTTGGCGTTGCCGCCTATAGACCTTGCTGACGTGTCTTGATGCTAGCTGGAGATTGCCTGATTTTGTCGTTGACTAAAAATCACGCGCGCTGATGTTCTATGTCTAAAACAGGAACGCTGCAATACTTGACTAATTCTGCGCGCATAATGTCACACTACACATGTTGCGATATGTTGACTGACATCTTTACCTTGTGCTAAGAAAATCTGTCAATACTGAACGTAACAACAATCTCCCCCTTTGGAAATTTTTTAGGCAAGCACATCTTGATCTTCAGTCGAGTTTTATCTCCAGTCTGGGACAATCTTCTTCAGCCGTTTTCAATCTTCATGTTTGACTTTTGTGCACTGCAGCAGATCATGGTACATAGTGCAAGTTTTCGTCTTCTGTCTCTTTGTGGTAAGGTGTGTTCATCAAGTTGCAACATGTTTGTTATGCATGTTCCAATCAATGACGTACCGATAAGTTGCAACATGTTTGTTACGCATGTTCTAATCATGTCGTTCCTCATGTCACAAAGTAAGTAGAAACATGTTGTTACACACGTTTCAGCCAACACTACTTTAACATGTTGTTACACACGTTAAAGGTGACAGATGACACAAATCTATAACATGTTGTTACACATGTTATAGACCAGACCAGACACTATTACAAGTCACCATCATTTGATGACCATAGATTGACCATGTAAGGTCCAAATTATCCCCCCCTGATTGCCTCAAAAATGGCAAAGGGTAAGCAAAGAAGAATTAAAACCAAAATAAAAATATCCAGCTCTAACGTGGAGAGCAAATATCCAACCTCTAAACACGAGGCAAATATCCTTACAAACCAAAAAGTTAACCCGGACAAACCCCGGGGATTTAAGTGTTGAACAAGACCCATAAGTTTTTCAGAAACATACGTAAACTAGATAGACTTCAGGAGGAAAAGGAGCAAGCATCATCTTCTTGAGCATCATGACCTTCTGTTGGAGCAGCCATCAAGTCATGGAGGAGCTGTTCAAAGGTAGCCTTTCGGCTTGTTAGAGTGGCAATGGAATTCTCTAGATCAGCAATTCCTTCCATGAGCTCATGCACAGTCCTATCTCTGATGGATCCTAGTACTCTTGAGCTGCTTCTGGTTTCATAGGTTTTTGCAGAAGGTCGTGGAACATCCTTAACATGTTTCCCTTCGAACAACTTTGGGCTTATGTGAAGTTCCAAAAGACTTCTTTCCAACGAGATCATTGTTTCGAACAATGTTATGACATTGTTGGATCATCATACCATATATAAGGGATGGGAAGCCGATGGGTAACTTAATGGCATAAGATCCCGTATATCTAGAGAGATATTCTACAATAAAAGACCCAAAGTTGAGAGGAGAGTCCATACCTATTTGGTAGATTATCCTGGCTAGATCTGCCTGTATGCTTGACCCGTGAGAAGAAGATGCCCAGTTCGCCATGCCGATTCGATAGAGAATGGAATGTTTGGCTGTGAGCTCTGAGAAAGCAATGACCCCTTTTGTTGGCCATGCCTTTTTTCTGCCTCCAATGACTTCTTGTGCAATGCGGTCCATGGATGGACTGTCTTGAGCTTTGTAGATCACTTCTCTTCCTATGTAGATATTGATTGTTTTGGTAGAGAAGTCGAAACGGTTCCTTCTTACATATACATGTCTGAATTCAGGACTGGCTGGATTGTTGTATGCCTCGAAGAGATTAACAAAGAACTCTCGCACAAGAGATGGATAGTATGACCCGATATCTGAGACAGTTTTCATAAGCTGTGCATTTTGTAGAAGCTCCATGATAACTTTCATTCCTTTAATTTCAACAGACAGTTCCTTTTCTGGGTATATTGTGCGATGCACACATACTTCTATCTGCTAGCGCCTTCAACGCAGTGGAACGAAACATTGTCTATGGGTACGTCAGGAACGTCTTTTGGCATCCTTAGCCTCTTCTTGGCACTGAGGGTGTGCAGTCCCTCTTCTTCTTCTGGCTCCTCCAAATTGATAGTTCTCTTCTTCTTGCTTCTTCCAGATGTTGGCACAGATGCTTCATTCTTTTCTGAAGTTTTTTTTCCCTCTCCTATCAGGTGTCACTTCTATATTCTTCTTGGTCAACAATTTTTTAAGAGGGACATTGTCTTCACTTGGTTATTCTGACTCTTCTGACGAGTCTTCACCAATGTCCTCCACAGAGTCATCAGGAATGGTTGGAGACGTCGGGGCGTTCTGCTCCTTAGGTTACTCTTCTCTCCTTTGTGTCTCAGGTGAAGATTCCTCAGGGGTTGGAATCAAAGGCTTAGATGAAGTTTTAGGGTTACCTGATCTCCTTCTAAGAGGAGGAATCTCTTTGTCACTTTCTCCCTCCGAGACATGCAATGGTGCAGAGAATGGTTTTGAATGTTGTGGTTCAGATTTCTCTTCAGTAAATTATGCTCCACGCACCTTGACCCCATGTTGATTGTGGGTCGTTCTCGGGGTCTTGATTTTCTTCGCGACATGCTTAATTCTGACCGTGGTTGCAAAAGCTCTCGCTAGATTTGGAATGGGTTGTAGAGAGCGAAGGATTGTAGTCGAAGAAACCCTAGATTTTTGAGATGGTGGAGCAAGTGGCGTAAGGATAGTGAAGAGTCGCCCTTTAATTATTTTTCCTTTATTTTCGCGCTGAGTCACCCAGGTGAACGCGGAGGTTGGATGCGTATCTTTTTTCAAGAACAAAAGATTTTGTTTCTCCTCATTTGTCAACTAACAAAACTGAAAACAGACTTTGGATAATGCGGGTCCGGATTTGATTTTGTGGACCCTAAATGGTCTCTTAGAGAGAGAGAGAAAAAACAAATCATGAAAAGCTCTCTCTATTTCCTTAACTTTCTTATTCCAAGCTGCACAATCCACGGGAGGACCTTAGATTTTCAAACCGATTTGTATCAAGCGCCTTGGTTAAAATGTCCGCTGGCTATTTCTCAGTCGAGATGTACTTCAGTTTGATAATCTTGTCTTCCAAAAGCTCTCTGATGAAGTGATGTCTGATATCTATATGCTTGGTTTTGCTGTGCTGAACAGGATTCTTTGAGATATTGATTGTGCTAATGTTGTCGCAAAACAATATCATGCCATATTGTCCGACATTATACTCAGCAAGCATCTGTTTCATCCAGAGGAGTTGAGTGCAGCTACTTCCAGCGGCAATGTACTCAGATTCAGCTGTGGATAAGGCGATGCAATTTTGTTTCTTGTTGAACCATGAAATTAAATTGTTTCCAAGATAAAAACATCCACCTGAGGTGCTTCTTCGATTCGATGAGTTACCGGCCCAGTCAGCATCGTAGTATCCAACTAGAGTTGTGGATGTGTCGAAAGAATATAACAAGCCTAGTTCAGTTGTTCATGATATATATCTGATGATCCTCTTGGCTTGGACTAGATGGCTCAGTTTATGATTTGTTTGGTAGCGTGCACGGATTCCCACAGAGAAGGCTATGTATGGACGGCTTGCAGTGATATATAAGAGGCTACCAATGATGCTTATATAGAGATTTTGGTCCACAGTTTCTCCTTGATCGTCCTTGGTAATCTTCATGTGAGTAGCGATTGGTGTTCTTTTGTGGGACGCTTTCTCCAGACCGAACTTTCTTACAATGTTTTTGGCATACTTGCTTTGAGAAATGAAGATGACATTATTCATCTGCTTGATCTGGAAGCCTAGAAAGTAAGTTAGTTCGCCAACCATACTCATCTCAAATTCTGACTGCATATGTTGTACAAAACGTTGCACCATCTTGTCCGACATTCCTCCAAACACAATGCCGTCTACATAAATCTGGGCGATCATGATGTTCTTTCCTTCTTTCTTATCAAACAACGTCTTGTCAACTCCCCATCGCGTGTAGCCGTTCTTTACTAGGAATTGGGTTAGACGTTCATACCAGACTCGAGGTGCTTGTTTGAGACCGTAGATGGCTTTCTTGAGCCGATAGACATGATGGGGAAAGCTGTGATCTTCAAACCCTTTTGGTTGAGTGACATAAACTTCTTCGTTTAGGTACCCGTTTAGGAAGGCGCTCTTGTTGGGATTTTGTGCCATAGCACAATGTATTTTCAATCTACTCATGTAATAAGATTATTAGTTGAAATAAAATCGGCATTCATATTACTAAGTGTTGTAGTAATATCTTAAGTATGATTTGATTTGTATCATTGATGTGTCAACACATAATAGTAGATCTACAGATCAGATAAAATCTTACTTAAGCAGTCCCCGATCAGAATAGCTTCATAAGAAGCGATCGTTATGAGGCTAACTTTAAATGATCACGCTCTACTGATCATGGCCAGAAGGGGGCCAGAGTTAGGTCATAGTATCACCAGACAGGGGTGATATAGGACAACCCGTTCATGAGTATGTTACATAGACACAGTCATGAGCATACTCATATGTCGGCACATGAAATCACATCCTCAGACGGAAGGATCATTGAGGTCACTATGTAATGAGTGACGAGTTTGACTCAGTCTAACGTCTCCTGTAAAAGAGTTACAATAACGACTGTGATTGGCTCGATCACAAGACACATGAGTTGACTCAATAGATCGCTGAAGGATTTATCCCTCATACGGACGTGTCAACAGATATCTGTTTAGGCCACTTGATGAGTACAACTGAAATACAATAGCATGGCCATGCAGTCAATACATAGTATCAGTGACAATTCAGTTAACTCAGAATCAAGAAACATGACAATTGAACAAGGATGACTTGTCTATGCCTCGTGAATGTCAAAGATATCAAGAGGATAAAATGATAGATTCATGTACGACAAGGTTAAGTCAAAATCTCGATAATCACAAGCGTTGGGTAATCATGATGTCTTGCTAGAGGCCACTCATGATGGAATGGGTAAAATGGTAATTTTACCAGTCCGCCGACGTGTCGTGAGCCTAGAGGGTCACACACTAAAGGTTGAGTAAAACGAATGGAATCATATAGAGGAATCATGAGAGAGACAAAATCCGGTTTTGGATTAAACCAGATTAGACCGATTTCGGTTTATAACTAAACCGAAAATCAAGAACGGTTCAGCTGGACCAATTAATTATAATCTAATTAAATATATTTAATTAATTTAGCTAAATAGGGCATAGCCATAATCGGCTAAACTAGAATGAGTTTCTCTACATTAATTAATTAAAAGCTTTGGGCTTTAAGCCCATTAAGACTTTTAATTAATTATTGCCTAAAAGGGGTTATAAAAGGGAAATTTTCAGATCTTAAAATTAAGGAAAATTATTTCCAAAACCCTAGCTACTCTCTCTCTCTCTCTAGCCAAATTCGGCACCCTCTCTCACTCCTTCCGTTTTGCTTGCTTCGATCTTCTAGTAAGGATCGTTGTGAGTATCCCCGGATTGCTCTACCTGTGTGGACGTTCTTTAGAGGTCACTGAATCTTATTTCGTGACAAAGAGATTTTGAATCAAGGTAATATAAATTTTATTCTAGCCTAGATCTCATGATCAATTCATGATCATGTAAGATCCTTATTAAATATGGAACTTGAGGTTAATTTCTTGTATAGGCATGAAATTAATTGATTGGAACCCTCAAGTAATTCCTTCAGCTCTTAACATCCATCTGGTAGGTTTGAATCTTAGATGGCAAGCAATGCTTGACAGCAACATGATGACTTCAAGTCTGGCAACTGGAGCGAATGTCTCATCAAAATCTACTCATTCGACTTGTGTGTAGCCTTGTGCCACAAGTCTTGCCTTGTTTATGGTGATGTTCACTTTGTCATCAAATTTTTTCTTGAAGATCCATTTTGTCCCGATGATATTGACATTGTCAGACTTGGGTACCAGTTCCCATACTTCGTTTCTCTCGAACTGTATTAGCTCCTCTTGCATGGCACACACCCAATACTCATCTTTTACGGCTTCTTGCACATTCTTGGGCTCTATTTTGGAGACAAAGCACAGATTGCTTATCATGTCCAGGTAATTTACAGGAGTCTTACTTCGGGTTTGAACTTCTTCGTTTATATCCCCAATTACATCATGAGATGGGTGTTTCTTCTGGAAGGGACTCTTTGCTGGGTTGTCGGAGAAGTCTTTCTGTTAGGACCAACATAGTTTTCTTCATCAATCTCTAAGTCGCATACATTGTCACTAACTTCTGGTCTGACATCCGAAGCAGTCAGAATCTCTTCATTATCATTGTTGGGTTGTTCAGTTATGTCATCATCAATGACTACGTTTATGGACTCCATCATGCTTTTGGTTCGTTTGTTGAATACCCGAAAAGCACGGCTATTTCTGGAATACCCAAGAAAGATCCCTTCGTCACTTTTAGGATCAAGCTTGCGTCGTGGCTCACGATCAACAAGAATATAGCACACTGAGACAAATACATGGAAGTGCTTGACATTAGGCTTCCTTCCCCTCCAAAGCTCATAAAGAGTAACTGACATGCCTGGTCGGAGGGTGACCCTATTGTGAATATGACATGTTGTGTTTAGAGCTTCTGCCCAGAAGTGAGGAGAAACGTCTTTGGCTAGCATCATGACCACAACCATCTCTTGAAGAGTGTGATTCTTCCTTTCCACTACTCCATTCTGTTGAGGAGTCATGGGGGTATAAAATTAATGGGGTATTCCTTCCCCATCACAAAAGTTGGCAAAGGTGGTGTTCTCGAACTCACGTCCATGGTCACTTCTTAACCTGACAATCTTGCCAATCTTTTCTCGTTGAACTCTTCGACATAAGGACTCAAAGATGGAGAAGGTATTTGACTTTTCTTGAACAAATTCTACCCATGTGTACATTGAGAAGTCATCGACACATACAAAGATATATTTCTTCCCTCCAAGGCTTTTGACTTGCATTGGTCCCATCAGATCAACATGTAGAAGTTCTAGAACTCGAGTAGTGGTAAGATGTTGCCCCTTCTTGTGTGACGTCCTGACTTGTTTGCCTATATGACATTCCCCGCAGATCTTGCCTTTGACGATCTTAATATCTGGGACTCCAATGACAGCTTGTTCAGAAAGGATTTTCTGCATGCTCCTCAGGTTGATTTGTCCAAGCTTTTGATGCCAGATTTTTGTCTCTTGTGCCATGGATAGAAAGCATTTGTTTGGTACAGAGGCTGAGTTTGGAGACCATAGATAACAATTGTCTTGTGACCTGAGACCCTTTATCAGTTCTTCGTTTTGTTGATCGAGTACCATGCACTTGTCGACATTGAAGTTGACACAAAGATCCAGATCACAGAGTTGACTAATGCTGATCAGGTTGGCTGTAAGACCTTCTACCAGTAACACCTCTTTTAGACAAGGTGAGTTAGGAAAGTTTAGCTTTCCTTTTCCCAAGACTTTGGCTTTTACACCATCACCAAAGGTAACATAGAAATTCGAGCATGGCGTTATAGTAGTCAAGAATGAGCGACTACCAGTCATATGACGAGACGAACCACTATCAAAATACCAATCGTTGTTGGTAGACGTCTTTAAAGAGGTATATGCAAAATTAGCTCGATATTGTACCTCTTTTACTCGTCATTCTTGTCGAGGTTGTGCTTTCTTGATAGACGTCCTTTGTTTGACCAAGCTTTTTCCATAGAGGCGATAGCAGAACGGTCGTATGTGACCTCTTCGTCCACAGTGATGACAAACCCATGATGGTGTTTCTTTTGTGGCTGACTGTTGCCAGATCTCTGTGACATCTGCTGTAACATGTCGTACGTAGCCTTATAGGGGACGAAAACAGTCTTGGAAGTTGAGGCTTTTCTTGAGTAACCAAGACCTTCCATGTTCTTTGATGGCTTTCCAATGGACAAAATTTGATCCAAAGTGTCAGTGCTTAAATTCATCATCTTGACTGACTTGGTCATGAGCTCCAGTTCTCCGTTTAGGCGTGCGACTTCTTTCTTTAGATCAATGATAGTTTCTAGAAGTCTCGTCTTGTCCTCATTGAGAGAGAGAATAGTTGTATTTTGTTTTTTCAGGACTTTGGAGTCTTCAAGCCACTTAACATACCACTCATTGTAGGCATTGTTGAGAGTCTCATCAGATAGCTCATCATCCGAGGCAGGTTTCTTTGAGATTTCAGTGGATGTGGAGGCAACAAAGGCCACATAGTTACTTGTCTGCTCTTTATCGCTGTCTTCCTCTTCATCAGACAATGAGGCTGTGAACCCCTTCTTCTGTTTTTTGAGGAAGTTGGGACATTCCCTTTGCACATGTCCATAACCTTCACACTCGAAGCATTAAATTTCTTTTTCTTTTCCTTTTCGTTCTTGTCTGCCTTCTTTGAGAGAGTTCTCAACCTTCTGGAACCTTTGTGGAGGTTTTTTTGTGACATCTCGAGAGACATTCTTCCTTGCCATCTGGTTGAACCTTCGCATAGCTCGGTTGTAGTTCTTGGCCAACATGGCGATTGCTTCATCGACTTCGTTGTTTGAGTCAGAGACTATATGCTCCTTTTGTCCTTGAGTTGAGCTCTTAAAAGCTATGCCTTTGTGTTTTTTTTCCAAACTTGGAAGAGAAAGCTCGTAGGTCATCAGGGATCCTATAAGCTCATCAAATTTCAAGATATTTAGATCATGCACTTCCTCTATGGCAGTAATCTTCATCTTGAATCTAGGGCTCAGAGCCCTTAGGGTTTTTTTCTCACCAGATCCTCATCAGTCATAGGCTTGCCAAGCGAGTAGGATTCATTTGCAAGATCTTGAATTCGAACGTTGAACTCGGCTATTGTTTCATCCTCGTTCATGGTGAGAGCTTCGAAGTTGGTGGTGAGATATTGTAGTTTTTGCTCTCGTACCTTAGAGGTTCCTTCATATGCTACAACAAGGGTATTCAAGGATATCTTTGCATTTGTGCATGTGTTGATGAGTCTGAAGAAGTTTTTGTCAACTCCATTGAATATTGCATTGAGTGCTCGAGAGTTTCCTAGGGCAGCTTTGTCTTCAGCGGGGCTACACTCCTTTTCGGGTTTAGGGTCTGTAATCCTGCCTGATCCATTAGAGTATTGTGGCTCTTCCCAGCCATTGATCACTGCCTTCCAGGTCTTGTTGTCCAGGGACTTCATGAAGGCACACATGCGAGCTTTCCAAAACCCATAATTTGTTTCGTCGAGTACGGGGATTCGATTGATTGATCCTCCTTCCTTTGACTCCATCTCAGCTACTCAGAATATTTGCAAAATCTCACCTAAGAGATAAGGTGCTTCCTCTGATACCAATTGAAATTCTGAGTTGTGGCAGGGACAAGATGTAGAACACAATGTTGTGACAATTGGTTTGACAACTTGTGTGATCACAGATAAGTAAATAAGGGAACAGTAAATAGAAGACACGCAATATGTTTACCCAGTTCGGTGACTCTGCACCTACGTCTAAGGGCACTCTGCCAGTGGAAATGTTTTCACTATTTGGTAGTCAATAATACAACTTCAAGTATCAACTAGCTATCACACAAGCTATTGTCCTAAGCTACTATTGATCTCACCGTGAACCAACTCGACCAAGGGCCTCTCCCCCTTTCTTTGAGATCCTCTCAATTCCACCCTTCGAGCAAGCCTATGCTCGGCGTAGTTTGTCTTCGACAATTTCTTTATGAGACTTCAATCACGAACAAAAACCTTCAAACCACAAACACTCAAGTCCTTGCGAGTTGATGTTTGTGATCGACAATGTCCTTCTAAATAAATCAGCCTCTGATTCGCTAGTCTTACACGGTCACGAGCTCTGAGTATTTAGCCTAGGAAAGGACTTTAAAAGGGGACAAGTTGCTAAAGGGTGAAGCACCTGCTTTTATAGCAACTCGAGTAGCCTAATCGGTTTCCAATATTGATTAGGAAATCCAAACCCTTGCCGTCCTTGGCAAGTTTGGCGTTGCCGCCTATAGACCTTGCTGACGTGTCTTGATGCTAGCTGGAGATTGCCTGATTTTGTCGTTAACTAAAAATCACGCGCGCTGATGTTCTCTGTCTAAAACAGGAAAACTGCGATACTTGACTAATTCTGCGCGCATAATGGCATACTACACATGTTGCGATATGTTGACAAACATCTTTACCTTGTGCTAAAAAATCTGCCAATACTGAACGTAACTGTCGAGGGGGCTTGTATTTTTCTATAACTTAGAGGAAAAGGTGTTGCCCGTTGAGGGGAAGGGTGTTACGAGGGATTGGAAGATAAATTTTTTTTTTTGGTCTGTGATAATAATGTTATGGAAATACATGTCATAATAATGGACACAATTATGGAAATACATGACTTAATAATGAAAATACACCATATGATAATGGAAACCTAGTGTCACAACTCCTTATGGTTCGCACGAGAGAGTTCCATTATTTCCATTTATTGAAAGGACCATTTTTGTTTTCTCATATTTTTGGCGTCGTTGTCAAAGAAAATTTTACTTAAGGAAGTGGTTGTCACGTTCAGGCCCAACAAGTTCTTAGCCAAAAACTTGTTGGGCAGAAACTTGACGTTAAAACGTCTCGCTCAAAAACTCCGTGCCAATAAACACGGTACAAGTAATAAATTTGTAAGATACTGGGTCAAATCCACAGGGACTAATATAGGGTATTTAGTTAGTCTCGCGTTTGTGATTGAAACAATAAGAATTACTACTTTTTGGTCTTTTCTAGTTTACGAAAGGAAAACAATTGCAAGAAGTGTTCAAAGATGATAAAAGGAAGCCTAGTGTGCTAGACAAGCATGGTCTTATGGACAAGATATCAAGTTAATTGGGCAAGTCTTATGACTAGCCTATGTCTTGAATACCTTTCTCGTATCTCAGCATTAAAAAAAGCCTAATCCCGCTAGGGTACTTACCCTCTCGAGTTCGTATCGTTTCTAAAATCGCAATGGTCCGACAATAATATGCTAAGTGTTGTAGTTACGACGGTTTTTGAGATTGACTGATTTTTAAAGGAACTGAAGAACATGTTACAAAGAATGTCGAAGCATCTTCTACGACATCTTGTGTAACATTATTGACGGCGTCTCGGCAAACATCCTGATCGACAGAAATCAGGAAAGTGCTGTTTCAGCAGAGAAGCAAGAAAACGATTAGGAAATTGCAGAACGACTCCTAATCTGAAAAGGAGAAAGACGGCGCTTACGAGGAAACCCATTAGGGTTAGTACTCATCCTCGATTGCTATAAAAGCTTAGGCTACCCCCTTAGCAATGGTGTGGTTCTTTATTTGTTTCCTAGCAACAATTTGCAAGGTTCTTAGACGTGAAGGTTTGCGGGCTGAGAAATTGCAGATTGAGCTTAGGATATTGTGCATCACATAACTATTGAGAGTTAGTGATAGCATTTGTGCCCTAGTCCAATTGGTATTAGCCTGTAAACGTCTATGTTCAAATATCATCGTTTGTAATGTATAAATATAAACGACTTTATATTACTTATGTGTTGAAGTAATATAGTAGAACCATAAATCTGTACGGATCACACTTAACGAGTCCCTAGTCAACCTATGCTTCCTTAAAAGCGACCAGTATGAGGATGGTTCTTAATGACGTAGTTCTACTTGTCATAAGGATGTGGGATCCTGGAACCATATCATAGATATCATGAGGTGATTGATATCGGACGACCCGCATTGAATAGTGTTTTCATAGATTAAGCCATAAACATATTCAGATGCGATAGCTTGTCACGACGTCCTTAGACCAATGAGTCTTTGTGATAACTATGCAATGAACGTACGGCTTTAACTTGCGCCAAACGCTTTCTGTAAAAGGATTGCTATAAAGGGCATGATTGGGTGGCGGAACGGGTTGCATGAGTGACACGAAAGACGGCTAAGGGATTTATCCCTCATACTACGGTATGGGAAAGATATCCGTTAGAAGGCCTCTTGATGGAGACTGACTGAGAGAAAAAGCATGGCCATGCAAATGATACGGGTTATCATTTCTCAGTCATCTCGCATATCAAGTAACAATAATTGATTGAACAAGGGAGACGACTCTATGCCTTGAGATCAATTGGGATATCTAGAGATAAAAGGATGGTGACTTGTACGCACAAAGGTTAAGTCGAATTATCGATCATCGTGCACCTTGGGTAATCATAATGTTTTACTAGAGACCACTTATGATGGATCGGGCAAGAGCGAGTCTTGCGCTGATCTGCCAACGGTGGCATGAGCCTAGAGGGTCACACACATACAAGACGGATAACTTGAGACAAGGAAACATGGATGTTTCTTAAGGAGAAGTATATGGACAAAACTGGAGGTTTTGTGCCATAGGTTCGGTTTGAGAGAATAATTAGCGAATCGAGAGAAATTGAGTTTTTCGTCGATATCGCGTCGGACTTTGTTTGATAAGTAACGACAAAAAGGTCGGGCAACTTTTGGACGCGGCATGAGACAACACGGGAGGGCCCATTGGGCTCGGCCCATGAAGCCTCATGGCCGGCCCAATAAGGGCCCAATAAGGCCATATGGCCGGCCCACTTGGTGGGGCCATTGTGGGGGCCACACAATGCCATGCTTAGTTGGTGATTGTGGATTAAGAGGTGAGTGATTTAAGGGGTATGGGTTAAAGCACCTTTAAGCCCATACCAATCACTTTTAACCCATACTTGTGAGTTAGGTGATGAATTATAATGCAAGACTTTAATTCATTAATTCATTAAGTCACAAAACACACAAAAATCCTCTCTCTCTCTCATTGTGCCCGGCCACCCCTCTCCTCTTCATCATCTTGCTCTCTTGTTCTTCATTTAATTGTTCTAGTAGGCAATTAAGTGAAGGATCTTGAAGATCATCCTCTTGGTGTGGACTAGCTTTAGAGAAGAAGATCCGAACGTTCTTCTTTATCGATTCAAACAAGACTTAAAGGTAAACATCTTGTGGAATAGATTTTGCTTTGGGATTTAATGGTTTAAATGTTCTTGGACAAGGTTTGGAGTAGATTATCTTTTATTGCTTCCGCTATCTCGACGATCTAGAACACTCCAAAACCCTACAGTTAGGTGATTGAGGGTTTACCAAAGTCGTGAGTTTTGACTGCACGCAACCACCAAGCTTGAAGAAGACTTGAAGACGACAGAGCAAGGCGATTGCTTGAAGAGTGGAATCAAGACGTTCTTGGATTCAGGGGGAGACCCTGAGATAGATTGCACTGTAAGACGTAGCATAAAGTATAGATCTAGGAGTGATCACAGGTACTTGTATGTTCTGCCGGATTACTGATAAGTGAAATCTTTCCACAAGGCTGAGAGCCCCCAGACGTAGGTGACCTTGCACCGAACTGGGTAAACAATCTGATGTGTCGTTATTTATAGCTTTATATTTACTGTCCTGCATTTTCTACGCAAGAAATCAGACACAACGTTATAGCATCCTGCGTAACATTGTGTGTGGCATCTTGCACGACTAGCTTATCAGAATTTCAATTGGTATCAGAGGGGGCACCTATAGCTTTAGGTGAGTTCCTAAACAAATATTTTGATCAAAGATGGACAATACCAGAGAAGGAGGATCCATAAATCGACCACCTGTTCCAGATGGAAGCAATTATGGCTATTGGAAGGCTCGAACGTGTGCCTTCATGAAGTCACTAGACAACAAGACATGGAAGGCTGTAATCAATGGTTGGAATGCACCACAACTCAGTGACAGTGATGGCAATCCTATCAGCCCAAAACCAGAAAAAAAGACTGGACTGATGATGAAGATGAAGAATCACTGGGAAATTCTCGAGCTCTGAATGCGATCTTCAATGGTGTTGACAAAAACGTGTTCAGACTAATCAACACATGCACAACTGCCAAATCAGCATGGGACATCCTGGCTGTTGCATATGAAGGAACAACTAAGGTTCGAGAACAAAAGCTGCAATACCTGACTACCAACTTCGAAGCCCTCATCATGAAAGAAGACGAATCAATTGCAGATTTCAATGTTCGTATTCGTGATCTAGCCAATGAATACTACTCTCTGGGAGAACCAACCAATGTCTGATGAAAAATTGGTAAGAAAAACCCTGCGTGCTCTTAGCCCTAGGTTTAAGATGAAGATCACAGCAATTGAGGAAGTTCATGACCTCAAGGTCTTGAAATTTGATGAGCTGATGGGGTCTCTAATGACCTATGAGTTGTCTCTACCCAACATCGACAAAAGGAACAAAGGAGTTGCTTTCAAAAGCTCAACACTCAAGCAACCAGATCTTGAGGATTCCTATTCTGATGGAGACATCGATGCTACAATGGCCCTTCTCACAAAAAATTACAACAAAGCCATGAGAAGATTTAGTCGAATGGGTGGACGGAATGTCACGGCAAATGCCAGAAACAAAGCTCCACAAAAAGCTCAAGCTGGAGGAAGTCTTGACAGACTAAACAGGAGTGGGGAAGAAAACAAAAGCAAAGGACTTCAATGTCATGAATGTGAAGGATTCGGCCACCTCCGTAGAGAATGTTCAAATTTTCTCAAACAACAAAAACGTGGATACAATGCCACCCTATCAGATGATGACAATGAAGATAGCGGATCTGATGAGGTAAACAACTTTGTTGCATTCACTACTACTACTCCTGCATGTAATGTTGATAATGCAGCAAATATCAATGATGATCCCACTCCAAATGAGAATTGGACTAAAGAGCAACTAGTCGAGGCATACAAAGGCTTGCATACTAGATGGATCATGGAAACTTTGATACTTGATCAACAAGGTGAAAGGATTATTAGTCTTACCAACGACAAGTCTAGATTTCTAGAGACGATCGTGGAGCTAAAACGAGAAATCACCAGACTCAATGGAGAAATTAGTCTCATGACTAAATCGGTAAAAATGATGAATCCTAACACAGTAAGCCTTGACAAGATTCTATCAGTGGGAAAACAGGCCAAAGATACGACGGGACTAGGATACACACACGCTGACCCCTCAACGGCAGTGACAAAGTTTATCCCACAACAAGCCATGGCTGACAAGAAACTACTGGATGCCCCAACACATCCTACAGGATGACCTACAACAAAAGCCATAACATCGTCTACAACCTGGTCTTGTCAAGTAACTGCCAGAAGACATCCTCCACGCAGACAACAGAGCTACAGAAGACCAGCTTATCAATATCAATGGATATGTCATTACTGTGGTCAACCAGGTCACATCAGACCTTTTTGTTTTCAACTTCTTGAGAGGAAGCAAGCTCAGCTACCACAAAAGAAATATCAAAGGCATCTCTCATCTCCCCAAAAGACACCCCGCCTTGAATGGAGACCTAAGAACCTGGTCTATCGAGCTAATGTTGCATATACATCCTTAAGTGCATCAACAAACAAAGACTGGTATCTCGACAGTGGATGTTCTCGACACATGACAGGTACTCCAGAGTTTCTCTCAAATCTCAAATTATATACAAACTGTTGTTACGTTTGGAGATGGAATTCGAGCTCGAATCATTGGAAAAGGAGTGCTCAAGCATCCAGGAGCCACTTGCCTGACTGAAGCATTACTTGTAGAAGGACTTAAGGCAAACCTGATTAGCATCAGTCAGATCTATGATCAGGATTTAGAAGTGAAATTCACTAAAGAAGCCTGTATAGTTAACAACTTCGATCAGGTCACTATTCTACAAGGAGTTTGCTCAACGGATAATTGTTATATATGGTCTCCTGAGACACATATCGAAGCGACCAAGTGCCTTGTCTCCAAAGCAGAAGAAACCAAACTATGGCACCGAAAGCTTGGACATCTAAATCTTAGAAGTATGCAGAAGGCAATCTCAGAGCAGGCAATCACATGAATTCCAAACCTGAAAATAATAGAAGGAAAGATCTGCGGAGAATGTCAGATTGGTAAGCAAACCAAGATGTCACACAAGAAGCTTCAGCATATCACCACCTCTCGGGTACTTGAGCTAATACATGTTGACCTCATGGGACCAATGCAAGTTGAAAGCCTTGGAGGAAAACGATATGTCTTTGTGTGTGTAGATGATTACTCACGATACACTTGGGTTGACTTCCCTCGTGAAAAATCAGACAGCTTCTCGATCTTCAAAGATTTATGCATCCAAGTACAAAGGGAAAAAGGAGAGACAATTGGCAAAATAATCCGCCTTCGTAGTGATCATAGTCGAGTGTTCGAAAACAACAAGTTTGCATAATTCTGCAACTCAGAAGGGATAGCACATGAATTCTCAGCACCAATCACTCCCCAACAGAATGGCATTGTTGAGCGCAAGAACAGGACTCTACAGGAGATGGCGAGAGTTATGATGCTGGCCAAGGACATACCAACTCACTTTTGGGCAGAAGCACTTAACACTGCTTGCCATATCCACAATCGAGTCACTCTCCGACCAGGTATGTCAGTAACTCATTATGAAATATGGAGGGGGAGAAAGCCAAATGTTAAGTACTTCCATATCTTTGGCTCCACTTGTTATATTCTGGCTGATAGAGAGCCTCATCGAAAGCTTGACCCAAAAAGCGATGAAGGCATCTTCCTTGGCTACTCAAGGAATAGTCGCGCATACCGAGTCTTCAACAAACGAACCAAGACCATGATGGAATTAATCAATGTGGTTGTTGATGATGACTGCGAAGATGCCTCAGAAGATGCGACGGACGAAGACAGAGTCTATCCGCCCAATAATGTCAGGAAGAATGTTATTCCTGATGTCACAGAAGATGCTAGCAGCAAAACAGAAAATAATGTTGCTAGTCCAAATGACGAAGTAGTTCCTGAAACCAGCAACAAGAATCCCTCACGAAGAATCCAAACTAATCATCCTATCTCTGGAGTAATTGGAGACCTGAATGAAGGTATACGGACCCGGTCAAGAACCCCTGAAGGCTACAACGAGATGATCGGAAATATTTGCTTCGTCTCAAAGACAGAACCCAAAAAAATCAATGAAGCCATCAATGATGAGTATTGGGTCAATGCTATTCAAGAAGAGCTGATTCAATTTGAGAAAAATCAGGTATGGGAACTGGTGCCCAAACCAAGTGAAGGAAACATCATAGGCACTAAATGGATCTTCAAGAACAAATCCGATGAGCTTGGCAACATCACATGCAACAAAACCAGGTTAGTTGCTCAAGGGTATACTCAAATTGAGGGTGTCGACTTCGATGAGACTTTTGCTCCTGTGGCAAGACTTGAAGCAATCCGTCTCCTGCTAGGAATATCATGCCATCTACAGATAAAACTCTACCAGATGGATGTCAAAAGTGCGTTCCTGAATGGGGACCTCAATGAAGAAGTATATGTGTCACAACCCAAAGGATTTGTTGACCCTCACTATCCTGATCATGTGTATAAACTCAAGAAAGCTCTCTATGGGTTGAAACAAGCACCAAGGGCTTGGTATGAAAGGCTCACAAAATTCCTCATCCAAAGCGGCTACACTAGAGGGGGAGTCGACAAGACCCTATTTGTGAAGAATGAAGACGGGAATTTAATGATAGCTCAAATCTATGTCGATGACATTGTTTTTGGAGGGATGTCAAGCAAGATGGTAGAGATATTTATTCAACAGATGCAATCAGAATTCGAGATGAGCATGGTGGGAGAGCTTACTTATTTTCTAGGCTTCCAAATCAAACAACAAAAGGATAGCATCTTCGTATCTCAGAGCAAATATGCGAAGAATATTGTCAAAAAGTTTGGGCTAGAGAAAGCCTCACATAAAAGGACACCAGCAGCTATACATGTTAAGCTAACTAAAGATGATCCAGGAGAAGCCGTCGACCAACACCTATACAGGAGCATCATCGGTAGTCTTCTCTACCTCACTGCAAGTCGACCAGATATTGCCTACTCTGTCGGAGTATGTGCACGATATCAAGCTAATCTTAAGGTTAGTCATCTATCCCAAGCTAAAAGAATTATAAGATATATCTCTGGGACTACAGACTTGGGGTTGTTATACTCATTCGACACATCATCTACCTTGGTGGGGTATTGTGATGCCGATTGGGCTGGAAACACATCAGATAGGAAAAGCACATCTGGAGGATGCTTCTTCCTTGGCAACAACCTCATATCATGGTTTAGTAAGAAGCAAAACTGTGTTGCCCTTTCCACTGCCGAATCGGAGTATATTGCTGCTGGGAGTAGCTGCACACAGCTATTATGGATGAAGCAAATGTTAGTCGAATACAATGTCAGACAGGATGCCATGAATTTATATTGTGATAATGTCAGTGCTATCAACATCTCCAAAAATCCTGTCCAACACAGTAAGACCAAACACATTGATATTAGACACCACTTCATTCGAGAATTGGTCGAAGATAAGAAGATCATCCTAGAGCACATTCCTACAGAGAAGCAACTTGCTGATATTTTCACAAAGGCATTAGATGCGAGCAGATTCGAGGATCTCAGATCATCACTCGGTCTGTGCACCATCAGTGAACAATAAGAAGTTGCAGAAACGGTTGAGAGGAGTTAGTTGGTGCCTCTTCATGAACCGGTCTATAAATCCAACGCATGTCATTGGGCCAAGCATACCAAAATCCCATATAAAAGAAAGGAAAAGATACGCTCAGACGCTAAAAGATTTGAATCATTTTTTTTAAATATAAAACCTAGTCTGCCTCCTTCCTGTGTTTGCTCTCGTCTCCTTCACCAGTCACGCTCTGCGATTCTCACAACCTACACAAGAATGGTGAAAACTCGAAGCACAGTAGCCCCAAAGAAAGCCTCCGAATCAAAGAAAGCTGAAGCAAAAGGCTCCAGGAACAGCAAAGCGAAAACGAACAAGCATGGAGTTCGGATTAAAGGGCCAAAAACCCTGAAGAAGTCAAAACAAATCCCCAAGGAAGCTTCACCAGAGAAAGCCCCAATGCCAGTCTTTACTCGAGTTCCCAAAAAGTCTCGGACCGGAAGCTCTGCATTCTCCATGTCTGACCTAACTGGACCAGAAAGGGAGACTGATCTTGGCCAGGAAAGTCGAGAAGCCTCCATGCAAATCGTCGCAGTTCCAACACGAACAAATATCCCAGGTAACGATTTCTCTGCCGATACTTCTAGGAACAGTGATTTGTTGGAATCACTGCTGGAAAACCAGGACCCACCTCAAGAAGGTGTGGTAGAGGAACTGATAAATCCGGAAGGAGAAAAGGAGGATCTAACCCCGGTCAGTCATGGGTTGGAACGCATTGCTGAAGGAGAAGGAGGAGAAGAAGAAGGAACAGATGTCATGCCGAAAGCCACTGAAAAAGTTGTAGTAGAGGCAGAAATCGCTGACTCGGAAGAAGCCGAGGAAGAAGAAGAGAAAGAAGAAACCATAAACGGAGAGACCGATCTGGAAGAAGCTGAGAAGAACAAGGATGCCACTACCAACAAAACAGAAGAAAACCCTCTGGATGCCAGAGAAGATGTCACGGAAGAAGCTGCTGAGACGGCACACACAGTGCTGTCGTCCCTGAAGAAAAAAGTTCTAGAAGAAAATGAAAGTTTGGCTGTTATGGTTGGAAAACTAAAGGAAACAAGGAAAATAAAAGAGGTCAAGGATGCTGGAGGTCCCAGCAACAAAAAGAAAAAGTTGTATGTCAAAGAAAAAGGGAAGAAAGTGATCCCCACAAGGAGTTTGGTAGATGAAACAACTGATGATGACGTTGAAGAGGTTCCTGCTAAGGAAGGAAAGAAGAAGAAGACCCTGAAGACGGCCAAGAACACCGTGAGTGTCACTTACGACAATGTGTCGTTTCACTCAACAGACGGTGCAAAAAGGTGGGAGTTTGTGTTTCAAAGAACGGCGTACCCGGAAAAGACACTGTCATCAGAGCTGCTTGGACTAGAGGCCATTGTACAGCTCCTGGAGAAGGCAGAATTGATGAGAACCGTCACAAACATTGGTAACCACTATCCCCTCCTAGTTAAAGAATTCATTGCAAATCTGCCTATTGGGTTTGGAACTCCAGATGATCTGGAGTTTGAGATGGTTTATGTCAGAGGCATTCGCTTCAACATCTCCTCTGACATTATCAATGACTTCCTGGGAAGGAAGAGGGTTCGATCTATGCCACCACCCAACCTAAACAAAGTCCTCCGTGAGATTACCGGAGATAAAAGCAGAACATGGCCGATCAAAGGCACTGTGGCAGCATCAGATCTGACTTCCAAGTACTCCATTCTCTTCCGGGTTGGAGTGGCAAATTGGGCTCCCTCGACCCACGCATCATCCATCAAACCTGAGCTGGCAATACTGATCACATTGCGCCAACCTGCTGAAATCCATGACTCCTCCGGGCTCCGAAGATGATGACACAACCTCTCTGCCACATGATCCAGAAGAAGCTACCCAAGAAGCCTCCACTGAAGCAACAGAAGAAGAGACTGCAAGTTCCAGCAGCAGCTCTATTTAAAATTTCATGAACTTTCTGACTATCGAACTACTGAACAACTTTTATTTTTGTAATATTTGGTGAACAATGTATCACACTTACTCTCGACAGCTGATTGAGAGCAAGTGTGAGTTATGTTTGGTTTATTTTGCTTATTTCCCGGATTTGTTACAATATTTGTTTATATTTTGGCTCTTTTTTAGCCAGCAAGGGGGAGTAAGTTTAAGTTAGATATACGCGCGCGATCACGATGATACAAGGAAGAAAGATAGAGACGACGCGAAGACGCAAGACGCGATGATACGCGCGACACTGCCGATCGACGAGACGACAAATGCGATGCAGAATGCGACGCAGAATACGATGAAGAATGTTGTCCTTAAAAATAGCCAAAGGGGGAGATTGTAGTTACGACGGTTTTTGAGATTGGCTGATTTTTAAAGGAACTGAAGAACATGTTACAAAGAATGTCGAAGCATCTTCTACGACATCTTGTGTAACATTATTGACGGCGTCTCGGCAAACATCCTGATCGACAGAAATCAGGAAAGTGCAGTTTCGGCAGAGAAGCAAGAAAACGATTAGGAAATTGCAGAACGACTCCTAATCTGAAAAGGAGAAAGACGGCGCTTAAGAGGAAACCCATTAGGGTTAGTACTCATCCTCGATTGCTATAAAAGCTTAGGCTACCCCCTTAGCAATGGTGTGGTTCTTTATTTGTTTCCTAGCAATAATTTGCAAGGTTCTTAGACGTGAAGGTTTGCGGGCTGAGAAATTGCAGATTGAGCTTAGGATATTGTGCATCACATAAATATTGAGAGTTAGGTGATTGAGGGTTTACCAAAGTCGTGAGTTTTGACTGCACGCAACCACAAAGCTTGAAGAAGACTTGAAGACGACAGAGCAAGGCGATTGCTCGAAGAGTGGAATCAAGACGTTCTTGGATTCAGGGGGAGACCCTGAGATAGATTGCACTGTAAGACGTAGCATAAAGTATAGATCTAGGAGTGATCACAGGTACTTGTATGTTCTGACGGATTACTGATAAGTGAAATCTTTCCACTAGGCTGAGAGCCCCCAGACGTAGGTGACGTTGCACCGAACTGGGTAAACAATCTGCCGTGTCGTTATTTATAGCTTTATATTTACTGTCCTGCATTTTCTACGCAAGAAGTCAGACACAACGTTATAGCATCCTGCGTAACATTGTGTGTGGCATCTTGCACGACTAGCTGATCAAAATTTCAAGTGTTAATTCGGGGCATCTAGACACGGTTTCGAACCCCTAGCACTTTATGACTATCCGTCTCACTCGAGATCGACATAGTCACCTAAACATGTATCCTAAGTAGCTAAGTCAAGATACAAGCATTTATCCAAGGCAAACATACATCACAAGCATATACCCTACAACTAGTACCTCAATAAATCATAAAAAGATCATACAATGTTCTAGCACCCATGGCTAAGGGTTTTAATCCTCAACCATGGTGCTCAATCCAAATATCATGTTCAAATACACAAAGAAAGCCATAACACGAGCATTAATATGGAAGTAAAGATAGAAATTGTTCTTGGTGTTCTTGATGATGGATGACACTTGTTGCTTGTTGGAATGATGAATTCTTAGTGTATGGATGGTGGAAAATGCCTTTCTTACGCTTTTCTCTAAGCTCAAAAGTAGATGACAAGGTGAAAATCTCCCCTTCAAGCTTGTTGATGAGATGTTGGTAGGTAAGAGCTACCAATCCCTAGGTCAAAATACCTTATATATGCCTCTAAAAATAGTCTTGTCACGGTTGTGTCGCCCGGTGTCAGGATCGTCACACAGAATGTGTCACAATCCGTACACAATCATGTCTTCATGTGGGGGACCAATTCAGTTCCTGGTCTACGGCACAGTTTACGCCTTTCTTGTCACGATCGTTACTGAATTTGAATTTGTGTCATGACCGTGACGGCAGATGTCACGATCGTAACCATCTGTATAATACGATCGTGACATGTCTTTTTGCCCTAGCTCTTAGTTAGCTTCTTCTGCAAGGCTCGACCTTCTCATCCTGAACCAATTGACCTTTATCCTCCAAAACCACCATTTTACTTCAAACCACTCAAGCGTAAAATCGTTCTAGGTTGGCTCTCTTTAGCCACTACGAGAAAAATAAATACTTAAAATGTGAGGTTGAGCGGGATCAAACGAGAAATTGTTTAACCCCACATTAGTGGTTGTGTCAAGAACTTGTTCCCTCCAAGTAAATCTTTTGGAAGTGTAGATGGGCAAGTTAAATCGATGTATAGTTAATCATAGGTATTTGAAATTATTCCTGTTATATTAAAGAAATTGGACCATGAGTATCATTTTATGTTTTGATATTAGGACCGGCCAAAAAATACCGAACCAATTAAACCAACCTAAAAATTAATTAAACCATGTAGAATACAACGTAATCGGGTTGTTTAAAACAAATTGTGCCAATTCGATTTTGGTTTATAAAACTACAACCGATTAAAAACTGAAATGAAAAATCTATAGATAGTCATTATTAACTGGGCCTAACCGGGCCATGAAAAAAAAGTCAAAATCCACCTCAAATGTAAGAAATTCATAAAATTCAATTCACAACAAATTAGTTGACCTAATCCAACTAAACTGAAGACTGAACTGAATTCTAACTGCTCGATTTTAGTTTTCTTACAACTGAATTAATCAGTTCAGTTTTAAACGAAACTAGTTCGGAACCGAACCGTGAGCAACCTACGTGATATGAAATGGATATTGTTTAGACAGAAATAGAATTTGCGGCCAAATTGTAAGTTTGACCTAAAATCTATGGGCAAAGTGATAAATAGTAGGCAAATTTGTTGTTGGGTCATTTTCTCTGATTTCCTTCCAATGATTTCGGGAGTAGAAACTGAATTTGGGATCTCAACCTTTCAATACCCACGTAAAGTTGAGTTTTTTCCTCTGTTAAAAAATGAATCATAACTCGAGTGAGTAATCATGTACGAGATCCTCTTCCTACATCTCCAATCAACACGAACCAAATACGTATCAAGATTCTGCCACATAGAGGTGTAAGATTGGTATTTGCTCCCATATATATTTTCTTTTAGAGGAGACGGACGTAGGGAGTTTACACGGATCTACATAATCATTCACAAGAACGCTCTAACAGGTACAATTTGAAAGCTATGGGGCAGGTTATGGACAAATTGCAAGGTATTTTCACTCAGCATATACACAAATTTTGTTTGACACTGCAATTTATGTAAATGGGCCAAACCCAATTGTATATATATGTCTCCGAGAAGACAAGTGTGATTAATGGTTGAATAGAGGGTGACATGTTTTGGCTCAATATTGTACAACAATTTGCATGTAATCTGGATTTCAATTTGAAATTCAAACCCTTAAATGACAAATCTATGTTAGCAAACTCCTGTGGATATGCTTGTTTTGTTGGGTGTTCTTGTTGAAGTCCAAATTATCTAAAAACTCAACATCACAGGTAGAGATCGATCCATAAATGCTCGGATCATTTAATCTTTGAATTGTAAGTTATGTTCAGGTTTACATCTTTCTTTGTTGACATTTTTTCGTTGTTATGATACTGTAACCGAATGATTTTTTTTTTGTGTATTGATCTGCCATGTCTCTGGTGTTTCAACCATTAATATACACAACACCCTGTGTAGGCAAGCAGTGGAGGAGAAAACAAATAAGACTCATATCGGACAGGGTCTTTGAGAAAATTAGGAATCAAACAGGAAGACCCAATCTGACATTTGAAGATCTTTACATTGCTGTCCTCCTTATCTACAAGTAAGATGCTCTGCTGCAGCTCCTATTTCATTTCATATTTTTTTTATTTTTGGTGAAGTAATTTCTTTGCATGTTAAATCTAGTGATATAAATAAGCGCTTTCCTGGCCCCCATTTCGATCCACCCAACAAAGATCGCATCCGAGATATTATGCAGGTAATATTGTCAAACCAGGGCTAGCTTTGATGATGTTATCAATATAAAAACATGCACCAATTGCAAAATCATCAATCTTAAGCTGCATTGCGTCAAATTTGTTGCCTTTTTATCTTATTAAACCATGTGTGCATGAAGGCTGGTGCTTACTAATCAATTTTGTGCACAAACGGACAACCAACAATGGATAAAAAATTCTTCCCCCCTTAAGTCTTCATGTTTGTTCCTTTCTGTGAATTAGAAATGATGGTGGACTTGTGTATGATGATTTGAATGCAGAGTTGTGACATAAACCTGGATGGAGAAATTGACAAGGTGGAATTTGCCAAGTTCATTCAGATGTTGACGGCTGACACATTTGTGGTGGTGAGTCAAGGTCTTCTCATCACTCTGGTGGTGGCACCCACAGTTGCAGTTGCAACAAAGAGGGCAACTGAGGGTGTCCCCGGGATCGGGAATGTGGTGCAGAAGATACCTCTTGGGGTTTACGCATCCCTTGTCACTCTTTCGATCGTCATGTTTCAGAACGCTCGCCCTTTGTCTGATTAGATCCTTTTTATTTCTTGTTTTGTTTGTGGGAACATTTCCGCTCCACTTGGTAATACAATTTTGTTCTTGATTTCTACTTACGTTGCACCTCTCTTTTATCGTTCAGTAATCAGAAGAAGAAGTCAAATTATATCAGACAGTAAATTACATATGCCAAACTAGCAATTAATACAAATCAGAGTGGTGCAAATCGGCTGGTTTGATTTGATTGAGAAGGTTGAGCAATGTGCACCTCCTGAGGAAGAAGACGGTAGGTGATGCCAAGGCTGTCGAATATCTTCTTGAGCTCAAAGACGAGCTCTGATCTTCTAAGGCTTTTCTCCCCATAGTTCTGATGGTTCATTGTGTGTTGGAAACACAGAGCAATCTTCATCTTGTCCATGTTCTCTATTTCCTTCACTAACACCACGTGCTTTGGGTTCCAATACTTTGGCTTGCTCTCTATGTACCTGCACAAATTAAAGATTAAAAAGACGATTATCAGTACTGCCACTTTGTAATTAGCAAATCGCGAGTCGGGGGATTTCTTACGCTTGTATAGCCTTCTTGAGCGCGTTGAAATCTTCAATACAAGTGGAGAAGTCAATGGTGAATTCTATGGCATCGCCCATGTCGGGGCTTCTTCTGAAATTGCTGATGGGTTTTGTAAGGAGCACAGAGTTGGGATAGTATATCTTCTCCATGTCATATCTCAAGAACACGGTAGACAAAATGTTCATCTCCTCAACAGTCATCTGAACGCCGTCAATGACACAGCGATCGCCCACGTCAAAAGGGTGCATGACAAAGACGAAAATGATGGACTCAAAAATGGTCTTGCAGGTGTTCTGAAACATGAAGCCCACGAGGAGGAGCTGAGAGGTGACCACAAAGATGACCTTAGTAGTGGCTAAACCGGTCACCAGAAGGGACACCACAGCTATGATCACGCACACTATGGCACTAGCCAACTTGTGCAGCTGCTGCACTGCTGTTTTTGTGTCATTCAAGGAGTGAGCCAAGGCTTTGCGCTCGATGTAAGCATGTACCTGCAATTAATGTACATTACATCATTCACAACTAATTTCATTTCTTATAAAACATATACTCAGCACTCGTGTTATAATTAATTATACCACCCAATTTCGGAAGGAAGACTTGGTGATAGTTCCAGTCTCCAGGGCGCCTTCAAACAGAGGAAATATGGTAAGAACCTCCTCACTCCTTAAGAACCCAAGTAGATCTTCCTCCTCTATGTACCTGTAATCACATTATTAACAATTCATAAATCTTAATTCTTCTAACAGACTACGTATTTAAGATTAAAATAATATTAACTAATCGACTTATACTAAAAATGAAATGAACTTTATTGACAAACAATATCATAATTATAAACAGGGAGATAAATATTAACAACACGATACATAGCTAGGTATGTATGGGCATTTTCCCAACCAACAAAGTAATCCCGTGAAATTCAGTAGTGTATTCACAACAAAGACATGTATGTACTAATAAGTTCACCACTGACAAAAGCTTGAGTTCTCATGAGCTAATATATTTAATAAGGTTGATGTACAAGACCTAATTAATGTGCCTTATACCATGCCTACCAATAATATTACGTAACCCTTCAAAATTTATTAGTATCCGCACCATCTGTTTCATATTTCATGTGGGGCTATATAAGGTCACATCCATCATATGTAAAAGTCAATGGTACCACAGAAGAATCAAATACGTTTTAATATATAATATATACTTTTAAAAGAAAAGATCATGCATGTAGCCTTCATTAAGCCCACGCGTTTAATTAATTAGCAACTAAAGAGAACCATTATTGCACGCCTAATCATGATTTATGTGAATTAGGGATGCTCATAATTAAACAAGAAATTGCACAGACATCAAAATCGACCAAACTGTGCACTGTGGTTGATAAACCATGGATATTTAGTGATGTTGAGGTCTTAATTCGAAAAAACCAGTATAATTCTATCTGGTTGATGTATAATATTAGAACCACTAGTTAACCGCAAAACCAAAACCGCATATGGCTTCACACATGCATATGACTTTATCTTACCTACGCGGCTCATGACTTCAATACCACATTTTCTCTTCTCATTCTCTTCATTTCCTCAGTTTCATATTTTTAATATCAAACCTCTCTATTGTGAACAATCATTTATGTTAAAGCGTTTTTTCATTAGGTTGCAACCAATTTTAGGAGCTCTTAGCCCTCTTTGATCACTTCTTAATAAATTTTTAGCCGATAAAAAAAGTTTTAAGGCATGTCCATTTGGGGTTGAAAGTGGTCTAAATATGGTCCACGTGAGTAACTCATTGCTCATGGTTGGTGCGATGAAACCATAAATTGACCAGATTATAATCGCTAATTATTGTAACTGCGAATACGGTTATGGTTTCCATTATACAAAAATCACCAGAAGCTGATTGATTTTTGAATATTGCGGTGATTACGGTTAACCGACTATGATTACCCCTATCACGTATTGTCATCCAAAAGATTGGCTATACGCCAAGGGCAAGGGTTGAAAAATTATCCATAATTAGCTACATGATATCGTTTAACTATTATATGTATTTTTAATGATCAGGGGTGTAAACAAACTAAATAAGGCATGATAATGTTATTAAGTTTTTACCTGAGTAAAAAAATAAATAGACTCGAGTATTCGAACGAGCTTATTCCAAATATAAGCTCGAGCCCGAGTAAAAGTTATTCCAACTCAAATTTTACTAACTCTGACTAGGTTGATCATTAGTATTTATCACATATATTCATTAAAAGTACTTTTTGTCAAATATATTTAATTAAATATTAAATGAGCCGACTCATATATTTGTTGAGTTTTATTAGATTTTGTTCGAACTCGTTTCATCATTCATTAAAAAACCCCAAAGGTAAACTAAAATTTGGTTTGAATTGAAATATAATTTTTGACAGCTTGACCTCAAAATTTAATTTAGAGCAAGATATAAAGATTTATGTAAATAAAGGTTCATCAAGTATAAAAGTATATATAAAGGAATAAATATATTCCATCTTTTCTTCCACTCCTCTCTCTTCTTTAATCTTTGTATCAAAGGAACCTTAACAACATAAATATTCCTAATTAAATTAAGATTAATGCCCAGCCAATGATATGGACTATATATATATATACATATATTAGGGTTTTGATTGATTAATGGATCACAGCAGGAGCGGGGAAGATTATGAAGTCAAAAAAGAAAAGGAAGAATAGATTATGATGTGAACATGCACCATCATCATCTATGATAAACTATTGATCGTTATATATATTGTCATTTAATATGTTTCATATACATTTTTGGTCAAGTGATGAAAACGTTTCTTGATAAGTAACTAGATAAATTTTATTTCGGCACATACTATGTATCTAGCCTAAATTATACAAATGACTAACATTAGAACTAATTAGTCTATATATTGCTCTATAGATTCTAGGGGATGCATTCAAATATAAAACTGGTAGAATGTCTAAACTTCTATTAGTTGTTGAATCGCTCAAGGTATGCGTGCGATTTGTCACAGTGCGCGACACGTGGTTGCGAAGTTCTACCACAATCATTTTCGTAGTTTAATCGAGTCCATCACGCGCTACTATTTCACACTCACATTCTACCGGGTCCATCACGTTCTACCAGTTTACACTGAAGTTCTTCCAGTTCAGACGGTTTGTATTTTTAATCTGATTTGTATTTAATTTGTCCTCTATATGCTTAGTATATGCTATATATATACGTACATGATATTTATGTTTGTTCATTTTCACATTTCTCTTTAATTAGATAGGCATAAGATAAACCTAGTTCGTAAGCAACTTGAAATTCTCATAAGTAGAGTCGATCTCAAGCCAAAAATTTTATACACATGTACGTATCAATACGTGGAAGAGTGAAAAGATCACCACTCAGTACTTTATATTATGTAACATGTATAATACGTTACTAGCTACTAAATTATGATCCATGCCTATAATATAGAGTGAAGTTCAATCAAAATTTAAATTGAAAACTAATTTGAAAAACTAGTTTTGTGTGTATCAATTATTATAGTAAGTGTATTTTAAACGATGAAGGACGACTTACTTGGCACGAGGCTTTGCAACGTTTTTGAAGATCCTTTGAGCACAATTCCTAGCTTCCCACTCGCTGTTAAACTCGGACTCGGCCTTGTCGAAATCATCGACCGTCCTGGACAGCCCCGACGACCTTACATAGCACACGAGCCTCTTGACGCTCCAGGCGGTGGCTCTCCCCTTCAAGCTCAGCTTCTTGAGCTTCTCCATGTCTATCCTCCTCCGCGACTTGGCCTTGGTGAGCTTCTCTATCTCTATCGTCCTCCTGATTGGCTCCTGACGGTCCCTGTCCTCCTCCTCCAACGGCGGCCCCGAGAGGGCCTCGAGCACGTAGTGGTGGAACACGCTCTCCTTCATGCGGTCGAAGAAGGTGGTGACGTGGAACGAAGAGGCCAGCACCTTCACCAGGAGTATCTTGAGAAGCCATATGGTGGCCCCCACCAGCACCGCTATGAGGGCCCTGAACACCCTCTTCAGGAATCGGTTGTGCTTGTGGACGTTGGGGAACATTACGGTCCAGGCGACCAGCACGAGCCCCAGCCACGCGCAGTTCTGGAAGCTCTTCCTCAGCCCGTACACGAAGTAGAGCACCTTCTCCCGGAGCATGAAGTTGCGCTCCACCAGGAACACGCCGAACCCCACCACCCAGCCGGCCACCAGGCGGCCGCAGAATACCACCATCACCATCAGGCACCACTTCCATATCTCCAGGCCGTACCGGACCTCGTGCTTCACGGATTGGAGCGTCAGAGAGCATACCAAGCATGTCATGATGCCCAGAAACAGCGTCCACTCTATTACGCCTCTCCTGTTTAACATTCTCCTCTTTCTCTTGCTCCGCCTCTTGCTTTCGTCGCACCCGAATTCTTTCTCGTACCATTCGTCATCATCGTCCTCGTCATCGTCGCTGCTTGTAGTGGTTTGATCTTGTGCATGGGGTTGGAGCTCTTCTTGTTCGGCGATGGCGGTGGTTCTTGGGGATGATAGTAAGTGTGAATTAGGCTCGGTGAAGCGGGACTTGGGTTTGGAGAAGTTGAGCCGCTTTAGGGTTTTGGTTTGTGGAATGGGGTTGGGATGGTCCATGATGAGGACAACATGATGATCATCTTTCTCTCTCTTATTATTTCGATCATCAAAGAGTGTTTTTTGGTTATGGTTTTTGTTTTGCTCCATATGTACTTCACTTGCTCTATATATGCAACTCATATCCAAAACTTATATAGAGCTAGCTATATATGTGGAAATGGAATAGGAGAGAGTTGCGACGTGTAAGGGTTTTGCGTGTGAAAGATTTGAAAGAGGGGGGCCGAATTAGCGAGTAGAGAAGCACAAGAATCAATAAAGCATGCATCATTAGGAAGCTACTAGAAACTTAAATGTTTTTAATAAAAACGACAACTCTAGGATGAAAACATCGGAGACAATTAGCAAATAAGAAACACGTTTTCATAATGATGTATGATTAGAATTAAATGTTAACAATTAGAATAAGAGAAGGTGGCCATGACTATCATTAATGTCTGGTTTGTGGTTAATATATGGAAGGCATTATATATATGAGTGGAAATATATTACTTTGTTAACTTAAAGTAAAAATACCTAAACTTAATCTTACTTTCGGTTATAATTTTAAATTATTTTCTTATTCCTGCCGTCAGCTTTTGAAATTTTAAATATATAGTCTAAATATGATTCTAAATGACCACTAATACAATTTCCCTGTCACTCGACCCAAGCCATATATGTCAGAGGCCAAAAATGCGTTGGCGTGAAGACTCGATGAACTAGTGTGTCTGAATGGATGTATTGGGACGCCTACAAATCGATACTATACATACTCAACGAATGCACACAAAGTTTGCTGACTGGACGATTCACCAAATCGACGCATAAAAGGGCGGCTTTATGCATCGGCTTGGAAATCATAGACCCGACACATCTGTGCCCGCGGACTAGGTTAAGGTCATCTCCAATGCTATATCTATATATTCAAAAATTATTACCCAATGATTGAGTCTCTATCTGTGCCCGCGGGCTAGGTTAAGGTCACATCAAATACTATTTTTATTATTTAATAATTTTACGTATTATATTTATATAATTCTAATTCTAATAAATTATTTAAATATATACATTAATTTACTAAAAATAAATGTCATATAATAATCAAAATTTTATAAAATAAAATATTAAAAATAACACATCGAATAAAACACAATTAATTCTACGAGTTAGTATACTCTTCCCAACGGGTAATTTTAGTGAATAAGACAAATAATCGTGTTCGTTTATTTATTATTGTAATTGAAAATCTATGTTTGTTGTCGAATTTTTATTTAAAATCCTTGTTTGTCGTCGATTCTAATGAAAAATATATTTTGCAAAATAAATTACAGATGATGTTATAATGCAATAATTTTTATATATTCAATTTACAATCAAGTTAAATAGATTAATTAATTTCTTTTAAAAAACAATACACATAAATTACACTCACAAATAAAAATGAATTTAGATACCCATTTATTACATTCATAAATAAATAAAAAATAATAGCTTTCTACTTAACACCCATTTATTCACTTTTGGAGATTGCTACAGTGTGTATTCAAATTTGAAGACTCACAATAGCAAATATACATATGCATATTTGGATGCCTGCGTTGGAGAAGATAGTCTCAAAATATGCAAAAATTTGCATATTTGAAGACAGGGTTAGAGATGCCCTAAGCACTTAATTAGCTGACGCATAGAGAGAACGGTCTATGCGTTGGCTAGAGTAGTCACCTATACGCCAGCTCGATTCACCTAGCCGACACTTAGGCCCTTTACTGTGTGTCGACTAGATGCTTAACCTAGCTGGCAAACATAGATACATTCGTCGGGTATACACTTGTAGAAACTGGAAAAAACCTGTTCAATTTTGTCCTATTAACCAATTGACATGCATATAAACAATTTTAATAACATTTCATTTACCCCGCAAACAAACTTGAATCAAAGATTTAAAATAAATAAAATTGAAATTTAGTTTTGCTCAAATTTCAAAATTCACCACAATCAAATAATTCTAACTACAAACCTAGGAACTAAGAACACTAATATAGGAGCTTTTTCATCATCTCGTCCATAAGCTCTCAAAACATTTGTTCCTCTTTTTTTCTTTCTTTTGCCTCCAGCTCCTGACGTATTGCTTTATCGCGGTTTTGGTGAGAATGTTTGTGATGCGGATGCATCAATACTATATTTATTGCATTATTCTGATCCTACTAAAGATTTATTCTCACTCTTGCATTGTATTTTTCTAATCTTTATGCCATATATGTCTTCACGGTGTTTCGAGTGTGCATGTACATGTTTAGGTCAAAAATGGGCTTAAGACGAAGCTTCCGGGAAGATGAGCAGAAAAGAGACCATATCACGGCCCCATGTCATGTCCGTGACATCCCAAAAAGCCCCGGCGTTTCATCTGGATACGTGGCCTAAAAACTAGAAGCAAAAAGTGGGAAAATTGAGCAGAAATCGGTAAAATAAATCCTCAAGCAAAGGTGAAACTTTTGAGTGCCACAGATTTTGCATTCAAACTCTGTTTTGGGCCCATAATTTATCAAAAAGAACAGAATTAGAGTGTTCTACAACTTTGAAGAAGGAACTTTTGGCCAATTTCGACTTTTAGGCATGTCACGGCCTCAAATGTCACGGCGTGGCATGAAACCGAATTTTTGTCTTCCTTGGCGCACACGAAAAGAAAAACTGGAAATCCGTGTCACCCCCACATGTCACGGCGTGACATTGGTCCGTCAGCTTATGAATTAACGCAGAAACGGGACAATTAGGGGGGCTTCGATTTGGGAAAGTCACCAAACAGAGAGTTACGACCTGAGACGTCTAAGAAGGGTTCGGGGTTTCGAGAGGAGGTCTAGCACTTGTGAAAGGTGGATCGTGAGCATAGGGATTTCACCCGAATTGACGGAATTCGACTCCACCAGATTAAGGTTTTGTCGTTCTCACTTATTCTCTTCTAAATCTGAATGCTATTTGATTTTTTCACCATGATTATTAGGTAAACTCAATAATCATGGGTGCTAGGGTTTGATACATGAATTTTGAGATCAATCTTTAAAGTGGATTTTTATGCATGTGTGTTTATGATTTTGGTTTTATTATGATTATTTCTTGCTGAGAGGTTGTTATGATCATTGTGTTGTTATGATGCATAGTTCGAGAGGATTGTTGGATTACTGACAAGTAAAGTTATAGGGGGTTCGAGAGAACTCTTATTCCGTAATTGTCGTTTGATTGCAGTGTTGGCTAAACCACTAGTTCAAGAGAATAGTTGGTTGAGTCAACTCTAGGTTGGTTTGCGTCGAAAGTTGGAATCAATATTTAAGTGAACATAGGGTAGCACGTTATTGCATGAGTTTCCTACTTTATTGATTGATTGAATTTGACATGTTTTTCCTAGCACCCATGGTGTCTCTCTTTATCTGGTTACTCTTTTGATCGATTGCTCCTTACTTTATTCGCATAATCACTTAATCACTAAATCACTTCAATCACCATCTTAATCATTATATTTATATTTATTGCATATGTAATTGGAAATGAGTATTTGAATTAACCCATTATTGGTCCTTGTGGATTCGAACCTGTACTTACCAGGTTTATTATTATTTGTAACGACTGCGTGCACTTGCGCGTATTCATGAGCTTGTGGATCACTGTTTACGGGCCCAACAGTTTGCAGCTTTTTTGGCCTTACTGTCCAATTTGAATCGCCTCTCAAGCTTGAAAATGCGTGTGTCAAAGTCGGTAGTGCGTACCTCGAGCTCCTCTTGCAACTGTCGCACCTTCTCCTCGACCCCTTGATTGACCTCAACTGTAAGGCGTTCCTCTTACACGACGAAACTAGATGCACGAGTCTTGGGCCGAAACGTGATACAAAAATGTCACATTCCAACACCCTGCACAAGTATACACAGTCAAGTAATAAAATCTGGAAGTATATTCTGGGTCGATTCCTTAGTTCACCACTGGAAACTACCACCAAGCTGGCGAGACTTTGCTCTCGCCGGGCAGGAGAGCCGGTCTCGCCAGCTTGGCCAAGCCGACGATATATTTGCCCGAAACTTGCGGCTTGGTTCTCGCCGGGCAGGTCTCGTCGGGAATGGTTATAGCCGACGATATATTGCTTCAATATCTCGCCGGCTTGGAGGTGAACAATATCTCGCTGTTTTGGTGAAGTTTTCCCGACGAGATTTCCAAATTATCGCCGGGAAACTAACCGACGAGATATTCCCAAAATCTCACCGGTTAAGGTTGTAAAATCTAGCCGGCGAGATATTGGTCAACATCTCGCCGGCTAGGCTATAATACCTAGCCGAACCTAACCGGAGTTGTCCTAGCCGTTTTGTCTTCTTCAGCGTCTATTTGAACCTCTTGCTCGGTCGCGGTTGTTTGTCGGCAGGTGGTGGAGGTTGTTGTTGGTCTGAAGGCATTCTTGGCGAGATAGTTAGCTGCGTTACCGTCTTAGTCGGAGTCAGGCCTAGGGTCAGAATCAGAGTCGAAGTGACGACGGGCCTCGTGGCCCAGGCTAGAAGCGGCATCCGTATATTACATGGCAAGCCTAATTGGACCAGTATATCCTGGATACTGGCGTGAACCTCGGCCTTAAGCCGAGCCTCGACCTCGGCCTTAATTCGAGCGCCAGTCTGAGCCTGCTGATCGTCGAAACGACGTTTCAGCTCAGCTATCTCCTCCTCCGCAGCAGGAGCTCTGGCCGCCAATTCTGCCTCTCTCTCGCAAGCCCTCTCCTCCATCTCGGCCGTTTTGGCAGCGACTGCAGCATCTATCTGCTCAGCTGACGCCGTGGATGTACGGGCACAACCTCTCGGTTTCGGCGGTCGAATGAACTCGCCACCCATGCCAGGAACAATGCACCCCGGCTTCTTCTCCGTGCCCATCAGCCGCTGAAGGATTTCGGCCTCTACATGTGTCGGGACCGAATATTGTTGTCCGGAGGGCAGCCACTTTTACAGAAGGAGAACTTGAGCCTTCTGTTGGAGTTGAGCATGTCTGTTGAAGGTCCGGTAACCACCACCATGCTTTTTCTTATTCTCGGCGAGGCCTTAAATTTTTGCAGAAAATTCCTGCACACGGACAAATATCGAGCGTTAAGAGAGTATTATTAAGTATTTGAAAGATTTAAAGAAAATATTACATATTTATACGTACCTTATATTATGGAGTCGCAAGGTAGTCGCACATCCACTCCCGTGATTGCTCTCGGCCTATGAACTCTTCCGGGACGGGACTCCGTTTGTACTTTGAGTAGTTCCTCGAGCACTCCCCGTAAACTCCCCTTACAGCCTCTGAGTATGGTGCAAGAGCCACTGGTAGACTTTATTTGGCGCTATGTGGTAGCGTAGCGCGCTCTTCAATGAAAATAGAAATACGTTATCAAAATGGTTTGAAATGAAATAATTTATAAATGAAAAAAGTTTAGAAACTTACCGTGACAACTCCCCATATCTTACAGTGCTCATCGAAGTCCAGCTTCCGAAATGTCGGAGCACGCAGTAATATACTCGTCCTGATGTGATCGCCGATGAACCGGATAATCTGGGACGAGTCAAATTCTAGGTCGTTGTTGATGAGGATGTTATTTTTTTCGAAGTCCCATGCGACCGACAGAGGCCCTTTCTCTATCATATCTTGAAGCTTCTTACACTTCGCAGTCCCACGCGAACATGTCTTCGGCTCCTGTAGCCCCCTCGTAGATCCTTCTTCGTACGTGCTGTTCATCGACTGGTGCCGGATGTATCGTTCGGAGCGCACAATCGTACAACACGCGTTCGATTTGTTAGACTCCGCTGTAGGAATGCACGAGGGACCGAGTGAGGGAATGATGCACTCAATCAGCTCATCCTCGTGTTCAGGCTCCACTTCCAGAGTCAAACCATCCCGCTCGAGTCTGTTGACCTCCTCCTAGGCCGGTGTACCTTGCTGGGGCCGAGTACTCTCCTCGGTTCTAGTACCATCCTGGGGAAAATTTTCTATGCCCGAGTCCTGGAGTCCACTTTCTACACCTGAGCTCTCAGGCGGTGCCAAGGCCGTAGCATACCGGCGGATTCGGTCAAAACACTGCTCCTTTAATGTCTTCTTCCCCCTGTTCCTTTTAGGAGCCATTTCCAACAATGTGACAACTAAAATATGTGTTAATTAGTTAGTTAGTTAATGTACTGATTTATAAATATGTGTTAATTAGTTAGTTAGTTAATGCATTGATGTATAAATTCAAGTAGAGTATGATGAAGGGCACGGGAACCATGTTCCAGCAATCACATCCACCAAATTTCCACAATGTCATATATTTTAGCAGACATGCATCATAATCTAAATAACCCTTTAATAGACATAATAAAAATCATTCATGGTCCAAAAAAAACTCAATCAACCATTTCAAGGAAGCATGAACAAAACAATAATATATCACTGGAAGTGCATGTGTATATATACGATAATTGAAAAAGGAATTTTAATAAAAGTAAGCATGAGCAAAACTATATTAGCATCGAAAGCTAAATAACCCTTTTCGAGATATAATTCATAGATCATTCAAAATCACCAATTAATCATATGTCAAAAACTACCGATCTTGAATTCCTAGAACATGTGTCATTTGAATTCAAGATTGGTAGTTTTTTGAATTTTTAGAACCAAACGTGTTTGAGGAAGCACGAGTAAACCGACATTAGCTCAATAGATAACTGCAAGTGCCTATGTTTATACAATTGATGAAGTTGGAATTCTAATTAAATTAAGCATATTAGCATCAAAATCTAAATAACTCTTCTCTAATTATAATCACCAATCATTCACGGTACAAAATAACCTATATTAACTCCATAAATTACCAAAAGTACTTATGTCTATATACAATTATTGAAATGATGATTTTTAATAAAATCAACCATTAGTTCTTTCAACAAACACCAAACCTAAATGTTCCTGCAATCATAACCCCAAAATTCTCCAATGTCAATCCATTCCAACAACATTCTCTAAACACAATCATCAAATCTCAAGTGCATTGCTAAATTCACCAATTTGTATAAATAGATGCACAAGTCCAAAGTAAACAAGAACAATCTCAAGTGCATTGAACCAAATTGAACACTAAATTCACCAAATTGAACCCTCATTTCACAAATTAAACCTAAAATTCAACAGATGGAACCCTAATTTCACAAATTTGTACCCAAATTTAAGAAATTGGACCCGAATAAAAAAAATTTGAAGAAATTGAACCCTAAATTCAAAATTGAAACATAAATCAATACTTGTAGATGGGTTCGGCCGGAGATGAAGAAGACTGGACGGAGATAGTCGACCGGAGTGAGCAGGCCGAGACCGAGCAGAGGGAGCTGAAGGACCTGCCGAGCTGACCGAGATCGAGACAGGGTCGAGCTTCAGGCTAGAAGCTAGCGAGGTCGGGAGGTGGCGGAGGTCCAGAGGATGACGAGGATGGCAGCGAGGTCGGGACGACGACGAGGTCGGCGAGGATGGTGGGTGAGAGAGAACAGGTCTTCGACTGGCGGAGAGAGTTTGAAGTTAGAGAGCGAGGGAAAGTAAGAAATTCACTAAGTGTTTTATGAGGTTATCGACAATCTTTCCCGACGAGACTTTACCAATATCTCGTCAGTAAAAACTTTTAAATTTAAAAATATTATTATAATTAAATATAACTATTATCACTCTTCTCCCCCATGTCCATCAAACCAAAACAGTAAATATTTGTCTTGTTGTATATGTAAAGCATCACTCTTCTTCTTCTTGTTATCCATTTTCATCAGTAAATCCAAATATAGTTATCATAACACCTCTAAAGAGTTTTTATTTATGACGAAGAAATTACAAATTTTGTAAAACATAAAATATGTTTTCAATCAATTAGAATCGTATTCTTGATCGTCAGTCTGTTCGTCGTCTTCTTCTTCAGTAATCTGTTGGTCATCTTCTTCGTTTGTCTCGGGCATAAAAGAGATCACCACGGGTTTCAATCGATAAATATCATGCAGCGGACGTTATGTAACCATGGTGATTGATGCAAGCACTGATCTTAATGCAAATTCAACATGTTATATATATAAATATAAATCTGAAAGTTACCTCTTCTAATCGATGAAAACACAAGTATAGTGTTTTTCTATCAAGTCCACACAAGCACCACAACCGAAGAGGTTTTCACTCAATAATTTTGCTATTAATTTTTGTGAGAAACTTGACAACAATGGAGGATGAAGAGAGAGAGAGAATTCAGCCGAAAGGGAGGAGGAAGAAGAGAGAAGTGGTCACCAATAGTTGGAGAAAATTATGGGAGATATTTTGGAATTTTTAATTTGAAATAAAATTGAATTTCAAATTAATAATTGCATATCTACCCTTCTTAAACTCCTATTTGCACATCTTCCCTATTCATCATTTGAATCCCTAAATGGGCTTCTAGCCCGTTTAGCTAGAACCCAAATTAAACCCATTAACTTGAGTTATAATTTCGGTTTAGACAAAACGGTTCAATTTCCTCGAATTGATTTCTTCAACCGTCTGGTTAAAACCTTAGGCCAGAAAACTACCGAATCGTTCTCAATTCTCATCCATAATTATTTGTCATGTATCGTGCTTAATGCGTGTGACCCTCTAGGCTCACGAACAATTGGCAGACTGGTAAAATTACTATTTTACCCTTTCCATCATAAGTGGCCTCTAGCAAGACATTATGACTATCCAATGTTCGTGATTATCGATTATTTGACTTAACCTGTTATCATACATGTCACTGTCCTTTTATCAAACCGATATCCAGATTGATCAATAGGCATAGAATGGTCATCCTAATTTATTAATCACTGTTTCTTGATATCTGAGATGACTGAAAACTGATACTAAGGTATCACCTGCACGGCCGTGCTCTTTCTTCAGTCATACTCATCAAGTGGCCTAAACGGATATCTTTCTCATACCGAAGTATGAGTGATAAATCCCTCAGACGCCTTTCGAGTTCAGTAGTGCAACAAATATCAAAGCCAATTGAAGTCGTTATAGTTACCCTTTTACAGATAACGTTAGACTAGGTCAAACTTAGGTATTCGTTGCATAGTGTACACAAAGACTCCTTGGTCTTAGGATATAATGACAAGCTACGATATGTGAGTATCTCATGACTGGATCTATGCAGCATACTCACAATCGGGTTGTCCGATATCATCGACCTGATGGTATCTATGATATAACTCCGGCACACACTTTGCCATGATCAGTAGAGCATGATCACAAGGAGTTAGTCTCATACTGATCGCTTCATAAAGAAGCTTAGCTGATCAGGGACTCATCAAATGTAATTCTTTCTTATCTATAGTTCTACTATTAGTGGTTACACACATAATGACATAGATCAAATTACATTCGATATATTACTACAACACATTAGTAATATATGCCGATTTATTTATTCGGAAAGATGATAAAACATTACATCTGTAGATCACTTTTATATTAGACAGGGGCATAACTCTAACAATCTCCCACTTGCCCCTGGTTCCAATTTAAGTTCTGATCTACTCGCATAGACCCTGCATGTTTCTCATGCCTAGGCTGCGGCTGAGACTGTGTCAAGGGATCAGCCATATTATCATCAGTCGAATAGTGTTTAATCTCCACATCACCTCTATATGTGATAACTCTCACGAGGTGATTCCTGCTGAGTATATGTTTGGATTTGTTGTGGAATTTGGGCTCTTGAGGAATAGCTACGGCACCTGTGTTGTCCCACAACAAGCTTGTCGGATCAGACGCTCGCGGCGTTGCATCTAATCCAATCAGAAAGCTTCTAATCCATACGGCCTCTTTAGCTGCTTTTGTTGTAGCTATATACTCAGCCTTTATTGTAGAGCTGACAATTTTGGCTTGCTGAAAGCTTATTCTGCTGAAAGCGCCACCACTCAACACAAAATATATCCTGACTGAATTTTGAAGTCATCTGGATATGTCTGAAAACTAGCATCGACTTATCCTTTGACTGCTAGTTCTCTAACTACATCCCCATACACTAGGAATGCATCCTTGGTCCTCCTCAAATATTTGAGGATGACCTTTGACAACAATCCAGTGTAATTGGCCGGGGTTAAATTGGAATCTGCTGGTACAGCTAAGTGCAAACGAGACTTCCAGTCTCGTGCACATCCTGGTATACATGATGGATCCCACAGCCGAAACATAAGGGATCTTACTCATCCTGCTCAGCTTATCAGGAGTACTAGGACTATGTAGCTTGCTGAGCTTAATGGCATGACGCATGGGTATGTATCCTTTCTTAGAATCAAGCATTGAGATCTTCTCAACACTTTACCTATGTACATGTTCTGACTTAGCAACATGTTCTGACTTAGGCCCAAAATCCTTTTGGAATGATCTATAGAGATCCTGATGCCTACATTAAATGTAGCATCACCTAAGTCCTTCATCGATAAGTACTTCCCTAACCAAGCTTTGGTGGCAAGGTCGGGATGTCATTCCCGATGAATAAATATCAAGAATACAATATTACTCCCACTCGCTTTCTTATGTACGCAAGGCTCACTTTTGTTTTTGATGAAGCCGAGTTCCCTTACAACTTCATCAAAACGAATGTTCCAACTCTGTGAAGCTTGCTTTAATCCATAAATGGATCTTTGCAGCTTACATATCTTCCCGGGATTCTTTGGATCTACAAAACCCACAGGTCGTGTGATATACACGCCCTCTAGTAAGTTCCTGCTAAGGAAAGGGTTTTGACATCCATCTGCCATAGTTATGGCTAAGAATAATCAGGATCAATCTGACCATTGCTACTGGTGAAAAGGTGTCATCATAATACATGCATTGAATCTGACGATAACCTTTTACAACCATCCTAGCCTTATTGGTCTGAGGATTTCCATCCATGTCGGTCTTGATCCTATAGACCCACTCAGAACCGATGGGTTTTATCCCAGGAGTTTGATCAACCAAGCACCAGACTTGGTTGTCTTACATGGATTTCATTTCCTCATTCATGGCGTTCTGCCATTTTTCGGAGTCTGGACTGGTCAAAGCTTGTCTGAAGGTTTCTGGATCATCCTGATCCACAATCATCAAGTCATTTCCCTCAGTGGTTGTGAAGCCATATCTTTCTGGAACATGACGAGATTTTTCAGACCTCCTTGGACCATCTGGAATTTCTGTAGGGACTGATTCTTCATCTACGACCATCTGAGGCTCCAGTACTTCTACATCTTGCATAGCAGGCTCCTAAATTGCTTCAGGCTGTTCCGTATCCTCTCGAATTTCTTCGAGATGCACGGGACTCCCACTAGCTATTTTGGAAATAAAATATTTCTCCAAAAATACCCCTCCTCGAGCAACAAAGACTTGTATCTCTTAGTTTCTTAAGGATACCTTACGAAGACACATTTGTCTCATTTGGATGCCTGCATCTCTGCTACCCAAATCTTTTAGGAAATACATACTAGAATGTTTCCCACACCATATATGACTATTTGCCATTTCTTATTTGGCTACTACGCGAAGGCGCACGCATCCAAATAGAACTGACCATCTCATCCCGCTCCCATCCCAATGAATACTACGCGGAGGCGCACGCATCCACAGTAACGGGAGACGTAATGAGTGTCATGTGGTGTACCTTCTGTGACTCTGGTCCAACTCTTATTTGGCTACTACGCGGAGGCGCACACATCCAAATAGAACTCATTACCTTATTCAGCTCACATCCCAATGAATGCTACGCGGAGGCGCACGCATCCACAGTAATGGGAGACAGAATGACTGTCACAAGGTGTACTATCGTTATCTTCATCGGAGCCCGATTCAAAATGAATGCGACCGTTTCTAGAGTCAAGTATTAGTTCAACTCTCTTCTGGCCTGAGTACTCATAGGTCCACATACGTCGGAATGTATTAGACTTAATAAGTCACTCGCCTTTCACATAAACCTGTGAAAGGTGCCTTCGTCATTTTTCCCATTAGGCGAGACTTGCATCTTTCAGTTTGAGAGAATTCAAACGGACTTAAAAAGTCCACACTTGTGAAGTGTTGAAATGCGTTTCTCGCTCATTAGGCAAGACTTGCATCTTTCAGTTTAAGTGAATTCAAACGGACTTAAAGTCCACACTTGTGAAGTGTTGAAATGCATTTCTCGCCTATGTGCCTTAAATGACAATGCCAGATTATAACTTGGTTTAAATCTTAGCGATTAAGCTTACCAACGTAAATATCTGATCCTGAAGACGTGGATACCCACTCTTCTTCACATGATCCTTGTATTGCTTACAATCCCTTATTCCCGTGTCCTGGCTCATTGCAGTGATAGCCGATCTCCTCCAATTTGTCCTTAGAATTCACAACAATTTTGGGAGCTGCTTGAACCTTTGGACGCTTGGGGTGTCTGATCTGCCCTGCAAGGTGCCCAAGAGCCTTAACCTTACCCAGATCAGCTTTCTTGAAGTTGAACTTCTTGTTGACCATAAGGACCTCCTTGGTCTTGCCCTTGAGGTTCTTTTCAGCGGTCACAAGCATCCCATGAAGCTCTGTTAAGGACTTGTCCATGTCATGCATATTGTAATTTACTATGAAATCACTATATGTATTTGGAAGTGACTGCAACATAAAATCCGCAGCCATTTCCTCCTGATCATCAAAACCGAGTCTGGTTAGATGTTCCTGAAGACATTAAATCTTTGTGACATGGGGACTAACAGGGCTCCAGCCTTAAGTTTGCAGGAGTTAAGTTCTATGAAAGTATCATATCTTTCGACACGAGCTTTCTCCTTGAGCATTTCCTTGACCTCTGCCTTACAGGTATGAGGGTCATCTGAAACGTTCCTGAACTGCTTCTGCAACTCTGGCATCCTACTGCCCGCCATAATGCATGACTCGTCGATTTGGTTACTAAGAAACTTTGATAAGTATCCTTAGTGCCCTAGCAGCGTTCAGCGGTGGCTCGGCAGGAGGTTCCTTGGTAAGGATATACTACTTGCGTTCATGCTTGAGTACAAGCCTCAAGTTTCTATTCCAATCTGAGTAATTCACGCCCTTGAGTCTGTCCTCAATCTGGACTCTCAGTGCGCTATTACTCCTTTGTGCTGTGTTTGCCTTTTAGATCTACATGGTAAAATTAATTAAAATTGAAGTTGGAGATTAAGTTATAAAACACTTGTCTGATTCTAACATTAGAATCTGAACCAGGATCCTATCATACCCTCAATTGAAGTGAACGGAGGCTCACTGCTCCAATTGAGAGCATCAAGGTAGGAATACATCCATCTACAAGACTATATAGTTCCTGGCTAGGGTCTGTACTAAAAGTAAACGACATACCCCATACTGATACCCTAGGTCAGCCCTAGCTGACAATCGTAGACAAGTCTACCAAGCTTGAACTATGGATAGAACTAACGTGGCTACTACGCGGAGGCGCACGCACCCACACAGAACTACCCATCTCATCCAAACCTTTTCTCTATGAATGTTATGCGGAGGCGTACCGACATCCATAGGGTCAAAGCCCTTTTGAGTGCCCAAACTTGGATGGTATCACGCTTGACTTGTAATTATTTGCGTTTAAGTGAATTATAAAAGTCTGATTGTATATCGATACAATCTTAATCTGGAATCATCAATTGCAAATTCATGCAAGGATGATCCCTTAGCCGGTTACATGCGAGTCTGATTAAATTCCAATTTTAATCTTTGCATGTGGGTGATAGCAAATCATATATAAACTTGTATATTTAAACTATCATTCATTCATACATTCAAACATATAAATGTAACGATAAAATATGCATAGCTAAGCCCATCTTAAGTTCCTAAGAATCTAGCAATACTGATCCTAAAGACATGGTCTTCAAGATCCAAACTTGCTCCATTCTTGTGAACTCCCACTGGCTTCGAGCCTCCTCCAATCCGAGTCTTCCTCTTGACTTGATTCTTGTGTCGGTCTTCGTGATTACAAATTAAAATAAATAAAATGAAATACAAATCACGACACGCAGGCCGTATTTACTACAACCCAAAATTAAGCAACACGCAGGCTGCAAAACCGAAATTAAAATGCAAATCTAATGGGCTTAGCTAGCATCATGTGGAAAACATCATGTTATTAAAGATCATGTATACAATCAACATGCTAATCAAACAAATAAATTTTCCAAATTTTATCTTTCTTAAGTGTGGAAAAATTCCGGTTTATCGAAACCGGACGGTTTAATCGATTAATTGAATTTTGTACCGGTTCTCGCTGGTTTATCGAAACCGAACCAAATTTGAAAATTTAAATTTTTTAGGGTTTCCAAATATTCTCGCGAACCAACCGGTTCAGCTCGAATCTGGTCGAGCCGAACCGGCTCAACCGAGGTCGCCCGCGGAGGCAACCACGGTGGCCCGTGAGGGCTGCCGAGGTCGCCCGCGGGGCTGACCGTGGTCGGCCACGGGAACGACCATGGTAGCCCGCGAGGGCAGCCATGGTCACCCCTAGGGCAAACCCTGGTCAACCGCGAGGCAACCATGGTGGCCCTCACGGGCTGCCATGGTCGCCCGCGGCAGCGACCATGATCGCCCGCGAGGGCTGCCATGGTCGCCCGTAGGCGACCCTCGTCGGCCCTTGGGGCTGACCATGGTCTGCCCTAGGGCATTCCATGGTCCACTAAGGGACTCGACCTGGTCGGCCATGGCTAAGCCATGGCTAACCCAAAACACCCTAAAAAAATTATTTTCCAATTTCCAAAATAAAAAATCTGAATTTTTTTTTGATTTACATGCATGCTAAGGTGATGAACACATATAAACATAAAAAAAAAAATATTTAAACATGTAGAAAAATACATAACAACCATGGCTCTGATACCACTGAAAGAGATCACCACGGGTTCCAATCGATAAATATCATGCAACGGACGTTATGTAACCGTGGTGATTGATGCAAGCACTGATCTTAATGCAAATTCAACATGTTATATATATAAATATAAATCTGAAAGTTACCTCTTCTAATCGATGAAAACACAAGTATATTGTTTCTCTATCAAGTCCACACAAGCACCACAACCGAAGAGGTTTTCACTCAATAATTTTGCTATTAATTTTTGTGAGAAACTTGACAACAATGGAGGATGAAGAGAGAGAGAGAATTCAGCCGAAAGGGAGGAGGAAGAAGAGGGAAGTGGTCACCAATAGTTGGAGAAAATTATGGGAGATATTTTGGAATTTTTAATTTGAAATAAAATTGAATTACAAATTAATAATTGCATATCTACCCTTCTTAAACTCCTATTTGCACATCTTCCCTATTCATCATTTGAATCCCTAAATGGGCTTCTAGCCCGTTTAGCTAGAACCCAAATTAAACCCATTAACTTGAGTTATAATTTCGGTTTAGACAAAACGGTTCAATTTCCTCGAATTGATTTCTTCAACCGTCTGGTTAAAACCTTAGGCCAGAAAACTACCGAATCGTTCTCAATTCTCATCCATAATTATTTGTCATGTATCGTGCTTAATGCGTGTGACCCTCTAGGCTCACGAACAATTGGCAGACTGGTAAAATTACTATTTTACCCTTTCCATCATAAGTGGCCTCTAGCAAGACATTATGACTATCCAATGTTCGTGATTATCGATTATTTGACTTAACCTGTTATCGTACATGTCACTGTCCTTTTATCAAACCGATATCCAGATTGATCAATAGGCATAGAATGGTCATCCTAATTTATCAATCACTGTTTCTTGATATGTGAGATGACTGAAAACTGATACTAAGGTATCACCTGCACGGCCGTGCTCTTTCTTCAGTCATACTCATTAAGTGGCCTAAACGGATATCTTTCTCATACCGAAGTATGAGTGTTAAATCCCTCAGACGCCTTTCGAGTTCAGTAGTGCAACAAATATCAAAGCCAATTGAAGCCGTTATAGTTACCCTTTTACAGATAACGTTAGACTAGGTCAAACTTAGGTATTCGTTGCATCGTGTACACAAATACTCCTTGGTCTTAAGATATAATGACAAGCTACGATATGTGAGTATCTCATGACTGGATCTATGCAGCATACTCACAATCGGGTTGTCCGATATCATCGACCTGATGGTATCTATAATATAACTCCGGCACGCACTTTGCCATGATCAGTAGAGCATGATCACAAGGAGTTAGTCTCATACTGATCGCTTCATAAAGATGCTTAGCTAATCAGGGACTCATCAAATGTAATTCTTTCTTATCTATAGTTCTACTATTAGTTGTTACACACATAATGATATAGATCAAATTACATTCGATATATTACTACAACACATTAGTAATATATGCCGATTTATTTATTCGGAAAGATGATTAAACATTATATCTGTAGATCACTTTTATATTGGACAGGGGCATAACTCTAACAGGGCTAAACCTCATCATCATTGAATTCAATGAATTCCTCTTCTTCAACCAATTCGTAGACCCCAGAAACAATGGGGTGTTCGCAAGATGCGTTAGTTAGTCATACGCCTCCATCGTTGCTTTTGTCGTAGGGTGCTCACCCTCCACTATATCTTCACCAAAGTTTTCTGCCCACTGGAATAAATCCTCCACAAGCTCTACAACAAGATCGACATTTCGACTACTTGAAGCCTCGTCCAGTCGAGATTCCCGTCCCACACCTAAAACCGAATTAGCGTTATGCACTTCACTGTGACAGATCCACACAGTGTATTTTGAAACTATGCCGTATTGCAATAAGTGGGTACGTATTGTATTCTCATGTTGGACAATCATATTGTGATAGGTTTTGCACGGGTATAGATATCGGTCACGACTGTGTTAAAACACATTTTTTGGATAAACTTTGTCAAATTTTCGACGCCGTCCATATACACTTGCGGGGGTCCATATACGCCGTCCATTCGTAGACCCCAGAAACTTTCTATATTCATTGACCTACGGGGGTCCCTAATTGACATATCTACATACAATACAATACAATACAATACGTGATAGTTATTATATCCATATGAATTACTACACGTAATTAAAGCTATATCTTCACAAACAAAAGTATGATTTTGAACCACACAAACAAATCGAACTCCCACATCAATGTACTAATTCATAGCGTAGCTCATTCACCAAAAATCTACTAATTCATAGTCTAGTTCACCAAAATTTCACTAATTCATAGTTTAGTTCACCAAAATTTCATTAATTCATAGTCTAGTTCATCAAAATTTCATTAATTCATAGCCTAGTTCACCGAAATTTCACTAATTAATACTCTAGTTTACCAGAATTTCACTAATTCATACCCTAGTTCACCAAGATTTCACTAATTCATAGTCTAGTTCACCAAAATTTCACTAATTCATAACCTAAGTCACAAAAATTCATAGTAATGTTATAGCTAAATCGAAATATCACAACAAAATTAAATTTTCATAGCAAATCGAAAACCCAGACTAACCTGCAAATCTGGAGATCGACCAACGGGAACGACAACATTAATCAGAGACGACGAGGGGAACTCGAGAACTAGACTTGTAATCTTCGACTTTGTATGCACTCGAAATCTCCACCTCTATCAATAGGTCCAAATGATCCTCCACAAATCAAATTTTGACAAATGAATACATGAACCTTTTAAAGAATTTTCAGAACTTTTTCCCGGCGAGATATTGCTCTAAATCTCACCGGGAAAGGTCATGACCGTTGATGGTCAACATCCGACCATTGATGGTCAACAAACTCTTTCCCGACGAGATTTTGCGCAATGTCTCGCCGGTTTGGAGTCGTTGACCATCAACAGTCAGATGTTGACGTGTGTAATCAGCCCGACAATATTTTAAATATCTTGCTGGTTTGGTGAAACAAACCTGGCGATACATTGAGTATTTCGCCGAAAAAGGATATGAATATTGTGGTCATAATCTGCCCGTTGACTAGTTAAACCAACCCGACGATATTTTAAATATCTCGCCGGAAATAAGAAAATTTCCAGTAGTGATTGATGGATCTATGAATGTGCATAAGATATTGTATGTGCCGAAACACAATTTTCGACACCAACTACGTCGACTCCTGTGTATCACTGACACACTGCGCATTGGGTATACTATAATATGTCCTAGTGATATATCCAAAAGTATTGGAAAATAGAAGTTTTAAGACAGTTCTAGATAGAGACTATATATTCTCTCAAACTAATGAAAATACAGAATAATTGAACTTGATGAATGGCATCTCCTAATACCGTATGGGCGTCTCTCCACGCTTAATATGTATACAATTTTTTTTTGGGTCAAAAATCATGTCACTTGAAATCATACTGTAATTATACATGCAAGCAAGTTGAACACCACAAAAATAAATCTTGATATTTAAATTAAGCACCCAAATAAACTATTTATTTCGAAAAGAATTGAATGAATATTATAAAGTGAACAGAATAAGCTGTCTTTAGTATAGCCGAAATTTAATTGGATAATGGAAATTGGCTAACATATATATACCGAACCATCACGAGAATAACACGCACTCTTATCCTTTAATTGATATGCTTTTCGGTTGCTTATAACATACAAATCAAACTAGTTTTTCTCAACAAAAAAAAAAAACTAGTTAAGCTTATCTTGCACGTGTCCAAAAAGCCTACAATGGTAAATAATGCTTCTTAATTAATGAATACGAGGCTTGCCTAATTTTATACTTATCAATTACACAAAAGTCATGATCAACAGATTCAACACAACGCCCTGCTCACATTTTTATTTCCTGAGTCTGCTATGGGCCATTATTTTGCCAGGGCCAAACCATTTTGTTGTGAACTTCACGACATATGTATCCAACTTCATTTCTACTACTCCTTAACTAATCCAAAATGAAACTTAATTAATCAAGCCAATATATTATACTAAATTTGTCTTATATAAGATGTGACATGACATACTAGTGATCCTGTATGGTTTTAGTTTACTGTGCATCAAACATGAGCAATTGTTAACTATCTAACCCTATTACAAATATGAACAATTATAAGTACATACGAAGAATTAAACATCATATATGAAGAACAATTATAACTCCTACCAAACTGAATTCTGAAGGTGCCACCTAAATTGTACAAGAAACTGTTAATTTTTAATCAAGAACAATTTTTTTTTCTCATCAGAGAAATAATGATGTATTAATGAGCTTGTCAAAGATTCTGAGGAAATAAAGGCAAGGAAAAAGATACATGATACATTGGGATGCAATGTTAGGGGTTCGTCATTGGTGTACTGTTTTGCTACACCAACTTTTTTGTCACGCTAACTACTCTAATAGATAGTTCTATATCCTTTTTTTGATTAGAAATATTGGTATTTTATAGATGAAATTGGTAAGAGTTCCCAGGGAAGAAATAGAGACCAACAAAAGTACATAAAAAAACACCATGAGGGATTACCGCAGTAACAATGAGATGAAGTAAAGTACAAAAATGATATAATCTGAGTGAAAAAGAAAAAGGAGGGACCGCAATACATACAAAAAGGAATTTGTCAGTAAAGGGTGGATTTATTAGTTACTCACTAAACAGAGTTCATTGTGAATTTGTTGGCACACACCACATATACTCCATTCTTTCTACGAGTTAAGCAAAATATTCCAATACAGACCCTTGTGCCTAGGTACAATTGGACAAAAGTATCTAAATTGAAAATTTTAAAATATGTTTTAACTTATGACTAGGTCAACTTGAGTCGTGATTATGGAACACTTAGACTCGACCTAGAGTGATGTGAGACACGTTCACATAATTTAGGATATGAGATCTTTCCAACGGTATATCACGAGTTTTAAACAGACAAGAGGTGAATGAGAAATTGAAGTACAAAAACGACTATTTGAAATGGTCATAGAGAAATTGAGATGTAATGCTTTTCAAAAGTTGTCACTTTAAGTGGTTCTTAAAAGTCCCAAATTGGAAGTGGAGAAACCTTTCACAAGGCTTATGCATTATCATACTTCCATAGACTTGTAAGAACGCACAAATCAAACCCTAGCAGCCGACCTCGTCTCTCTCTTCGTCCTTCTCGATTACTCTGTACAACTCGATTAGAGTTCGATCTCGTTCGTCGTTGTATCTTGGGAGCGAGTTGCCTATACAGGGCAATAATCGTCTTAATGAAAGCGGACTATCGTGCCTCTAAAAGTTCTACTATCATACCCTAGACGTTCTACCACAAGACACCAAAAGTCCACCGCTAGATCCAAAATATCAAGTCAAGTAATTTTACGTTATTGTAGTGTGATATTAAATAAATAAAATATTTATTTAATCTGTTTGTGTGTTTCGATTCTTATTATTGCATGAATGAATGTATGTTACTTTAATTATCGAATTACGTTATGGACTAACCCTGACATCTAACAAGTACCAAGTTAAAACAAATACAAGAGAATAAATAAAATATTTATTTAATCTGTTTGTGTGTTTCGATTCTTATTATTGCATGAATGAATGTATGTTACTTTAATTATCAAATTACGTTATGGACTAACCCCGACGTCTAGCAAGTAACAAGTTAAAACAAATACAAAAGAGCTTCGAGGTTGTCATTTCAAGATGATCCATCCAGTAGGCCAGTGGTAATGCCTATATTTGAAATATGTATAGCGAATTAAATTGCAAAATTTCACGTACGAAAATGTTAAATCATCATGTCTATTTTCTATTAAAAAATCTCTCTTGATAATACTTGTTTTTTACATTTAAAATTTGAAACTTAGTACAATACTTTTCTATTTATTGTTTAATATTATTTCAAGTTCAAATTACCCAAATAGCGTAACTGTTTTAGTTCTCTTGATTAAGGATGATCATGGTCAGTTAACCGCAATCACCCCAATATCCATACAAAAAATCTATTTATTGGTTTTTGCATAAGAGAAACCGTAATGAAAGGCAAAAAAGCTCCCTCGCAAAAGAGACCCTTTAATCGTCCAAGTACTTTTATATTCCGGCTTTGCCGGGTCGAACACTAGGGTATCAACTTGTGGGTCGATTATTTAGTCGATTTGCACTCTCTATTAGGTTTAACAGGGAAGCAAAAGTAAATACGAAATTTTTAGGGGTTTTTTTATTATGGACTTATTACTATCAAACAACTAAGTCAAGCGAACTACGCTAAAGGAACACTAAGTTAGATGCAAAATTTTAAAGCGGGGGAATGAAAATCAAGCAACTAGCAACCACGGGTGCGAGACCGACGGCAAAATGTCAATCCAAGCTATCAACTAATCACATTCAAGCAATGCAAGCGGCCTAAGTCTTAGATGCTTATCCTCTCGGACTAATCCTTCCCTAACGTTGAAATACCCTCTCGGGAAGTTACATTCAACGTTAGGAAGCATTAGACGTGACCAATTTCGAACCAAAGGTTGAAGTTTTGCTTCTAACCCTCTGAATCTACTTAAATCTGCTTTCAACTCTTCATCTCGGACAAGTTGAGAGCTACTACTCTAACACAACTACAAACACAGCCAAGCTCTCACAAGTGTATATTCAAATCATTCTCAAGCATCAAGAATCCAACATATATCATCATATGCTCTCACAAACAACAATACAAGTCTTCATCAAGCATTAAAATCAAGCAAACTCACATGTATAAACTAAAAAAGGTATAGATATCAAGCTTTAGAAAGTCATATTTTCCTATAAAGTCTAGCACCAAACCATGGTGCTCATACAAAATCTCACAAGAAAAATACAAGATTCAAGAAATGAAGATAAATTAAACAAACCCAAGAACTCAAAATGGGTTGGGAGCTCAAAAACCCTCCAATTTTGTAATCTCTTGATGAATCTTGGATACTTGAAAACCTTTCAAGGTGTGGTGATGGAATCCTCCTCCTCCTCCTCCTTGCCTAATCAAGCTCTTGGTTGGCCTTTAATGGAGAAAATGGAGGATGGAAGCTAGGGAGAAGATGGAAGAATGTGAGAGAGTGGGAATAGGTGATTTGTGTTTCTGAAAAAAATGTGTGGTGGTAAATAATGGTGAAAATCGGATTGCTAGATTGACGAAAATGCCCTTCTGAGTCAACTGCTGTTTTGGCGACCATCCCCTCCGTTTTGGCCATCTTCCGGTACTCAAGTAGAAAACATTTCTTCACGAGAGTTGTTGATGTTTTCTTCCTATTCAATTTAGGCTCAAGAAAGTCTTCATTTAGAGGTCGGGTGCGAAAGATATGGCCCTTACAAGATGGCTCACTGCTGCTGGAATCTATTGCTAGTGTCACGATCTTGACGATGGGTGTCACCATGGTGACAGTCTTTTTTGTTTGTTCCTGTCACGATCATGCCACGATCGTGACATCCCATTTTTTCCCTTGCAACATTGATTTTTCACGATCGTCTGAGCGATTGTGACAGTTGCTCTGTTCTTGAAAAAAATTGGTGTCACAATCGTGACACTATTCACGCCACGATCGTGTTCCGGCGCTGTTGTTTCCATCTTCCGGTCCTCAAATGGAAATATTTTCTTCACGAGAGTTGTAGATCTTTTCTTTCTCTTGAATTTAGGTTTAAGAAAGTCTTCATTTGGAGGTTTGATGCGAAAGATATGGCCCTTGCAAGACGGCTCGGTCGTGCTGGAGTTGAGTGATGGGTCGTTGGTCAGCCAGTTTGACCGACTAATATATTGCAATCTATACTTCCGATGACCTCGCTTCCTGTTTAAAAGTTGTAGAGTTTTCAAAGCTCTTCATCGTGATTTAAAATTTTGCTCCATTTGAACTCCAAATAAAGATTTTATTTCCCTTACAAGATCTGCCAGCGCCATAACCGTGTCACTCTCCCGTGCTCCAAAAATGCTCCAATTTGGCTCCATCTCCTACAAAATACCGAAAACACACCAAGGATCAAAAATATAAAAATAATAGCCCTAATGTGACCGAAACGAAGGGAAAAGCGTGCTAAGATGGGGGTTATTTGGGTACGGATAGGGGCACAAATGGACCACATCACATCACCCCACACTTAACAACTTTTCGTCCCCGAAAAGAGAAAGAAAAAGGAAGAAAAAAGCGTGGCTTTGCCGAGTTAGGTACCCAGTGGCCAAACCACATGGGGGGAGCTTGGCTTCTCCCGAGGGTTTGAAGTCCAACACCCACAACTAAAGACACAATAAAACACAACGAATATACTAAAAACAAAATCATTTTATTTTCGACTCTTGGCACATGTTTGAGCACTTACGGGACAATAATTCTCAGAATCATTGACACATCAATAATGATTATTTATGAAAAGATATATGGGCTCAAGGAATTGTATAAATACCAAAGTGTAACGAGAAACACAAATCATCTTTTCACTAGGACCTCATTATCAACGATACACACATGCGTTCACACATATTGCCCACCTAAATATCAAGCTATCCAATCAATATACTCGACCCGAGTTTTCCACGCTTTCGGGTTAATCTAGTGTCCCGGGCGATTCCAATATTGTAGGACTTGTTTGGATGGCTTGTAACGTTAGGCTTAGGCTCGGGTAGGAGTTTTAGAATATTAAAAAGCTAAATAGTGCACCACCACAAAGTTTCTTTTATTCTCACAACCCCAATTACATAATCGCTCCCCGAGTGTTCTTGTCCTAAAAGATGTTTAACCCATCTCACTCAATTCCTTTCCCTTTTTCTTCCCAAATTATGGCTCTTATTGTAAAAATGTTTAACACTTGCAAATTTTACTTTTAAAACCCGAAATTCTTATTTTTATTTTAAAGATCAAAATTGTTCGGACTTGGGCTTTTATTCTCAACTTCAGTTCTTTTTCTTTTCTTTTTTCATTTCTTTTTTCAACTTTTTTTGTACTTTTCTTTTTCTTCTTTTGCCCAAATCCGAGGATCATAGTTGTAAGGATTTTCAAATCAAGTTTAATAAAACATTTTTCTCGAACCATTGTGGTTCGACAAATCATTTTTCAAAGCCAATTTTCCCCAAAATGTTTAACCCTTTTCCCGTTCCCATACATGATCTACAAATCTCACATTCAAACTCACACTCAAAGCAACAAAGCATGATGCAAGGGTTAGAAAGTACATTAGATATAGAAACAAGAGGGCACATAGGCTTGTAGTGTAGGGATATTAAAATCGGCTTTTTGGCTCGAATGGGTACTAAGGATAAAATGTCAAGGTAGCTTTTTAGGCTCAAACGGTCCAATGATGGCCTACGGAATCTCTCCAGGGGTTGGTCCTAAACGGTCGACATCATCAAAAGGACTCTCAACACCTAGGTAGGATACATGGCTACTATGTGTGCATTGGGTGATAACAAGGGTGGATCAAAACAATTCATATCAATTTCACACGAGAGTATTCATAAAACTTCTTGACCGACATATAGCTAATCATAAACAATCCTACTAACAGATCAATGGCAATATCATCCTTGAAAACTACCCCCGGCTCAAACAAACACTAATCCTTGCCCAAGACATTCAAAAACATCAATTTTTAGCATGCAAGTGGCTCTTGCCTAACATGCAAGACTACAAGAGCCACTACCAAAATTTCTAGAATCAATAAAAACAAAAACAACAATAAAAAGACTCAATTGTGGTGTGTACAAAGTACACACCACACTTAAGGTCGGACTAGGCCCTAGACTAAAAAAAACTCGATTGTGGTGCTTAAGACCCTTGCTAGGCCTCAAGCTACACTAGAAATAGAAAAAACGCCCTAGTGTGGTGTGTCTACCAAGTCTTAGGAATATACAAAATATGTAAAATCTCTCACTTAAGCACAAACCCACGTAGAGGGGTGATCAAACACAATCCAATGAATTAGAAGATCACTTCCCTTTGTCGAGAGTCTCGAGATGTGCGTCCACACTCGATTTCTCCATCTTGGTGGTTTGGCCCTAGATTGTCGTCCGCGATAGTTATGAGGATGTGCGAGAAGTCGATACACTTTTCTTGTAGCTCCATCATCAATGTTGGCGCCATAATCAAACTTCTCACCTAATGCCACAATGCTATCTATAAGTTAGAGATTCAATGGTATAAAAAATTCTAATATGAAAATGATGAATTTACAAAGGAAAATGATAGAAATTTGGGGTGCCTCCCAATAGCACATTTGTTTAACGTCGTTAGCTCGACGGATCGACGGTTTACACCACTCCGCTCAACTTGGCCGCCTCTCGGGCCGAGTGAGTGCAGACCACTCCACTCCAGATACAATTGCTACTCGAGCAATTGTGGATCTTGATCTCTTGAACATTAGACTCTTTCGCTTCTCCCGGATCAAGATCGTTCTTCCTCAATCTTCTACTCCTCTTGCTCTCTTCATTTTTCTTTAAGCTTGGAGTCTTTGGAGGTATAGAAGGAGGATAGTGGACTTCAATCACTCCTTGAGGCAATTGTGACTCTTTTTCGGCTTCTTGAGCTAGTGGTAGCACTTCAGCCACTTCATCTTTGATCTTTTGTGGAGATTCATCACCAAGATGGGCTTCGAGCCCACTCATCACGTCACCGGTCCTTTTAGCCCCGTCATGCACTCCGGGACTTTTTGGCTCTTCGTCAGACTCTTCCCACACCGTACTAAGTTGCATGAATTCAAGCTCTTTGGCTTTATGTGGCTCATCATTTACCATGCATTTTTCTTCCATGCCATCATCCCCCATCGCTTCTTTCGTATTGTCTCCTTGCGCAAGACGACCAACTTGGTCGCAGACCAACATTCCCACTCTTTCCAAATCTTGAGCACATGTACAAAGTATCGCCGCAATTTTCTTGTTTGTGGCCTCTTGACTTCGCATGAATGCCATAAGAGCATCTCTTAATTCCCACGACTCCTCTTGAGGAGAATGGTCTTGGGAATAATATTGATTCTTTTGCATTCCATAATAATCATGGGAGAAATAATCGTCTTTGTAGGGGACTTCATTATTTTGGTAATATTGGGGTGGTGGTTCTTCATAGTAAGAAGGTGGTGGGTCATATCGAGGTTGGAAATTTGGTGGTGGCTTTTGGTAGGCGTGGCCATAGTAAAGCTCATGTCGATTGGGGTAGTGGCCACTACCTTGCTCGAAATAGCTCTCTCGATTATTTTCGTAACCACCTTGATTTCTGTCAATCAGGGTAAATTAGGGTTAATATTATGTTAGGCCCATTAGGGTTAATATTATGTTAGACCCATTAGGGCTGGTATTATGGAAAGCCCATTAGGGTTTAGGTTTAAGTATTAGGGTTTCCTAGTTTGGTTTATATTTCTATTGTTCCCTATATAAAGGAACCTCTTCTATGTAATTCAAAACCAATTTGAGAAAGCAAGTACAATAAATACATATCGTTTCATAAATATTGTCATGGTATCAGAGCTTTTCTTAAAAAAATTTCAATCTTGTTTCCATCTTTGAGTGAGTTTTTCTTTGCCCACTCGTTAATTATGCTTTAGCGGGTGGGCGAGGCATTATAAATCTGTCATCCGGCATCCAGCAGCATCATCCGTCATCCAGATCTGTCATCTGACATCCGATCATCCAGATCTATCATCCGCGCATCCAGCATCCGCCATCTAGATCTGTCATCCGCGCATCCAACATCCGATCATCCGTCATCCGATCATCCGTCATCCGCCATCATCCGATCATCCACCATCATCCGTCATCCATCATCCGATCATCCACCATCCAGATCCGTCATCCAGCATCCGATCATCCAGTTTCCTTGCTAGATGATTTGCTCCAATACCCCGTTTGCTACCAAGATTTTCGGCCAATTTTTTTGTTCATCGACTTGATTTGGGTGTTTTCTCGAGACGATTTGGTTTATTTCATATTATTAACCTCTCTTAAATGTGGGACAATGTGCTAAAGCCGTAGCGCATTCGGTATCTATCTCTACATTCGGTATTTCCGTTTCGGTCTCTACTTCGGTATTCAACTCGGTCTCCATGGTCTCCATATTTGGTATTCACATCGGTTTCCAGTTCCGTCTCTGGTCTCTGTATTCGGTCCACCTCCGGCATCTGTATCTGGTCTCGGAATTGGGTATCAATCCCCAAAATCTCAAGGCTCCGGTCTCCTTCACAATTGGGTATAAATTCTCAAAGCTTTCAGGCTCAGGTCTCCGTCTTCGAGTTTCGAGTTCAAGCACCCGTCATCGTCACTTAACCGTCATGTGCTACCACTGCATCAGTTTTTTTCGTTATCAAATTGATGTTGGTCGACCCACATCAATTTGAAGGGGGTGTCAATCAGGGTAAATTAGGGTTAATATTATGTTAGGCCCATTAGGGCTGGTATTATGGAAAACCCATTAGGGTTTAGGTTTGAGTATTAAGGTTTCCTAGTTTGGTTTATATTCCTATTGTTCCCTATATAAAGGAACCTCCTCTATGTAATTCACAACCAATTTGAGAAAACAAGTACAATAAAATACATATCATTTCATAAAGATTGTCAATTTCCATACAAAATGGATTGCTCTTGAGGAGTCCACTCGTTCTCCGATTGATTTGTCCGATATTCCTGTTGATGATAGTGGTAATCCAGGCTATAAGACCTGTCGTGAGAATTGTAGTTCTCGTGTTGATCAAAATAATTATCTTGCTCATAATAGCCCGGATTTTTAAAGCCTTCTTGATGATGCTCAAAATATCTCCAATCTTGCTCCATATAGATTTGCTCTCCTTCGATGCCTTCTTAAATCGGTCTAGACTTGAAAAATAAGACAACACTAGAGAAGGAGAGTTAAAGCACAAGTGCAAGAATTCGCACGCAAGCAAGATATAAGAAGAATTGTCATAAAAAATAAACAAAGCAAAAAATTATATGCAAATGTACAATTAAACTTAAAAAATCACACAACTCAACTAAATAAGAAACCTGTTGATCCCCGGCAATGGCGCCAACTTGAAAGGCCAAAAAGCTCCCTAGCAAAAGAGGCCCTTTAATCGTCCAAGTACATTTATATTCCGGCTTTTCCGGGTCGAACACTAGGGGATCCGCTCGTGGGTCAATTACTTAGTCGATTTGCACTCTCTCTTGGGTTTCACGGGGAAGAAAAAGTAAATACGCAATTTTTTGGGGTTTTTTTTATTAAGAAACTAATTACTATCAAACAACTAAGTCAAGCAAACTACGGTAAAGGAACACTAAATTAGATGAAAAATATTAAAGCGGGGGAATGAAAATCAAGCAACTAGCAACCACGGGTGCTAGACCGATGGCGAAATGCCAATTCAAGCTATCAACTAATCACATTCAAGCAATGCAAGCAGCCTAAGTCTTACATGTTTATCCTCTCGGACTAATCCTTCCCTAACGTTGAAATACCCTCTCGGGAAGTTACATTCAACGTTAGGAAGCATTAGACGTGACCAATTTCGAACCAAAGGTTGAAGTTTTTCTTCTAACCCTTTGAATCTACTTAAATCCGCTTTCAACTCTTCATCTCGAACAAGTTGAGAGCTACTACTCTAACACAACTATAAACACAGCCAAGCTCTCACAAGTGTATATTCAAATCATTCTCAAGCATCAAGAATCCAACATATATCATTATATGCTCTTACAAACAACAATACAAGTCTTCATCAAGCATTAAAATCAAGCAAACTCACATGCATAAACTCAAAAATGTATAGATATCAAGCTTTAGAAAGTCATATTTTCCTCAAAAATCTTGCACCCATGGTCTTGAGTTTTTAGCTGAAAACCATGGTGGTCATACAAAATCCCACAAGAAAAATACAAGATTCAAGAAATGAAGAGAAATTAAACAAACCCAAGAACCCAAAATGGGTTGGGAGCTCAAAAACCCACCAATCTTGTACTCTCTTGATGAATCTTTGCTTACTTGAAAACCTTCCAAGGTGTGGTGATGGAATCCTCCTCCTCCTCCTTGCCTAATCAAGCTCTTGGTTGGCCTTTAATGGAGAAAAAATGGAGGATGGAAGCTAGGGAGAAGATGGAAGAATGTGAGAGAGTGGGAATAGGTGATGTGTGTTTCTGAAAAAAATGTGTGGCGGTAAATAATGGTGAAAATCGGATTGCTAGATTGAAGAAAATGACCTTCCGAGTCAGCTGCTGTTTTGGCGACCAGTCCCTGTTCCGGCTCCGTTTTGGCCATCTTCCGGTACTCAAGTTAAAAAACTTTCATCACGAGAGTTGTAGATATTTTCTTCCTCTTGAATTTAGGCTCAAGAAAGTTTTCATTTGGAGGTTGGATGAGAAAGATATGACCCTTGCAAGATGGCTCACTGCTGCTGGAATTTGTTGCTAGTGTCACGATCTTGACGATGGGTGTCACCATGGTGACAGTCTTTTTTGTGTCTTCTTGTCACAATCATGCCACGATCGTGACACCATCGTGACATCCCATTTTTTCCCTTGCAACATTGATTTGTCACGATCGTCTGAGCGATTGTCTGTTCCTGAAAAAAATTGGTGTCACGATCGTGACACTATTCACTTCACGATTGTGACACTGTTCCGGCGCCGTTTTTGCCATCTTCCGGCCTCAAATGGAAAAAATTTCTTCACGAGAGTCGTAGATCTTTTTTTTCTCTTGAAGTTAGGCTCAAGAAAGTATTCATTTGGAGGTCTGATGTGAAAGATATGGCCCTTGAAAGAAGGCTCGGTCGTGCTGGAATTGAGTGATGGGTCGCTGGTCAGCCAGTTTGACCGGTTAATATCTTGCAATCTATAACTCCGATGACCTCTCTTCCTTCTTAAAGGTTGTATAGTTTTCAAAGCTCTTCATCGTGATTTATAATTTTGCTCCATTTGAAATCCAAATAAAGACGTTATTGCCCTTGCAAGATCTGCCAGCGCCATAACCGTGTCACTCTCCCGTGCTCCAAAAATGCTCCAATTTGGCTCCATCTCCTACAAAATACCAAAAACACACCAAGGATCAAAAATATCAAAATAGTGGCCCTATTGTGACCGAAACGAAGGGAAAAGCGTGCTAAGATGAGGGTTATTTGGGTCCGGAAAGGGGCACAAATGGACCACATCACGTAACCACATCCGAAGTTACAATAATTGGCGGGTATAATTCACTCGATTTTTCGGTAGGTTTGCGGTTTTTACCGCATGAACAGTGAGCAATGGGCTTCTCATGTGAACCTTTTTTGGACCACTTTCAAGCCCAAATAGATTAATCATAAATGGATATGTTACAATTTTCAGAACAAAAACCGTTAAAATGTTCAACACGTGATTTTTAAGTTATTTTTGTCCCCAAAAAAAGCATTAAGGGGTTATCAACAAGGGTTAGGAGCTCTCAAATTTGGTCACAGCTTAATGGTGACAAAATGCCCTAACAGATACGATTGTTCACAATAGAGAGGTAAAATTTGAATATTAACAAAGATGGAACTAAGGAAAGAAAGGGAAAGAGAAGGAGAAAAATGTGGGATTGAAGTCATGAGTTGCGTATGTGAGATGAAGTCACATGCACGTGTGAAGTCACATGCGGTTCATGCTTTGCGGTTAACCGGTGGTTTCAACATTACAAAACCTCAACCAGACCAATTTACACTGTTTTTTTTCAAATTAAAATCTCAACCACAACAATTATCTATGGTGCACGATTGGTAGGTTTCACTGTCGGTACATATTCTTGGTTAATTACAAGCACCCATACTCTTGATAATGTAATTACTTTGACTGTTTCAATGACTCACATTCCCAAATGTTCCACAATATTGGTAAATGTTAAAGCCAAATTAATTTTCCGTCATAACTCTATCGCATTCCAGCATTCAAATTTTTTTAAAAGTAATTTTGGTGCAAAATCTAAGAGGGAGAGTAACATTTTTCTATGAATAGGATCTAAAACCGAAAAAAAATTTGAGCCATAATTTTACTCTCTTACAATATTTTTGAACCAAAATTTCTGAAATGACCAAATACTGCACGACGTGTTTCGACGCTAGAGGATTCTCCAGCGACCGCCTGACATCATCACTCTCTTGGGCGAGGAGGTGAACAAATCGGTAATCCATCAAGAATACTTATATGCTCGGCAGTAGCGTTCAATGACCCGACCACGTGCCCTTGTGGTGGTAAAGCTCGTAGTTCCATACGCCGCTGACGAAGGTGTCTTTGGGCCCGTGGAGGACGATGATGTGTTGAAAGGGGATCGATCTCCACGGCTCCACAGGCCGCGAAGTAGAAATGGAAAATCGCACTGTTCATATATCGCCAATAGTTGTGAATTAAAGATCGGAGGGAGATCTAAAATCTTCCACAGTCCTGCCGCCACAATTAAGACAATGAAGAGCGTCCTCTAGATGAACCCTAATTTAGGTTAAGCAAATGCACCTCTAAAACTAGTAGAAAGGTCCACACAAATTCATGAATTGAAATCGAATCAATAGATCGATTTATTAGTCAAAATTTATTGAAAACAAAAATAAATCCATGTTCTCAAAATCGAAAGGAAAAGGGGTCAATCAATTTTGGGTGAGAATTGAAAACCCTAAAGTTGAGTAAGAAAATAAAAAAAAATCATTTGAAAAGAACTATTGTTAAATTTGGATGGAAATTGACCAAAAGACTAAATTAGGGCGTTTTGGTACTTTACAATTGAATTAATGTTAAATAATAAATAGAAGGGTATTTTGGTAATTCTACAAATATAAAAATAAAAATAAAATAAAAACAAAAAGGCTAACAATGTCATTAATCATGAGAATTAGATTATATGTAGCTTGCGAAATTCTTAATAGAACTTGAAGTGAAATATTTGAGAAAACAAAATTTCAAGCGGACGAACTTGTAGTAAAACATACTTACATTTCAAATTTAAACGCACTTATATTGCTGGTATTTATTTTTAGGGTAGAAGACACATAACTGAACCAAACAATGAGCAAAAGACACTTAACTACCCCATGTTTAAAAATAAACAGTGAGCTACACCCAAAATTAATAAACTGACAGATGTCAACTTTCTGCCCAAATTTACCGTCAAAAGTGGTCACGTGCGGCCACGTGGACTGATATATTTTTTTGAAATATGAAATTACCTTTCGAATCTGTATGTGTTTCAGTCGAGAGAAGCTCTACGAATCTAGATGACACCCATCAGTCGAGAACACCTCTTCGCAGAAAGGAGCCGAGTTCAGTCCAGACGTTGAAGGAGCTCAGAACAGAGATAGAGAAGATGATGAGGAAGGAAAAGATGGCGACTGTGGGGCGCGAGCTCCGGTGCGAACTTCGAAGACATTTGGTAATCCTGGTAGACGGTTCATCGGATGTGGGAAGTTTGGGGTAAGTTTTTAGTTATACATGTATTCAGTAATCAAGTGGGGTTTGTAGGGTGGTCAGATAATTCATTTGAGGATTTTAATTTTAGGGTTAGAAATTGGGGATTCGATATCAGAGAAATCTTTTCACATTTAATAAGGGTGTTATAATCCAAAATAACCTATAAAACTAAAGCATAGTCATGTGCGTGATATAGGAACCCCACAAAAAAAGTAGCTGCCCACTTCATTTTGATGTCTTCAATTTGGTGGTTGGGGATGGACGTACCTTATCTCCACAATAGCTTTGTTCTTCCTTTCTTCATCCTTAACAGAAGCCTCCGCCTGTCCTTGTTGGTTGTTTGAAGGTGACTTGTTGTTCACAGAAGTCAAGTTCACTTGTCCTACCTATAATTAACATAAGAAATGAATGAAAATACAAAAAACATAATTGAACTAAAACGAATTATGAAGTTGGGAAGGCATATTGTATTCTGAGATGTTGACTTCTTTCTAACAGGTAATTTCTTCCTATGTGTGTGTGTCATATTCAAAGAAAATGCATGGCCATGCTAGAGATACGCAGTATCAGGATTTTGTCATCTCACAGATCAAAAAAACAATGATTGATTAAATAAGGATTACGGCTCTATTCCTTATGATCAATCTGGATATCTAGAGATAAAAGGATATTGACTTGGAAGATATGAGGTTAAGTCGAATTATCGATAATCATGAGCGTTGGGTAATCATAATGCCTTACTAGATGTCAATTATGATGGGGAGTGCAAAATGGTAATTTTGCGCCGATCTGCCAACGTGTCATGAGCTTAGAGGGTCACACATTTAAGACGATGAATATAGCAAAAGAAGACTTTGAAAGTCCATATGAGAAGAGATAAGAAATTTGAAAAATTCACTTTCTTGTTTAGTTAGACCGGACCGGCCTAAGCTAAACTAGAATTGATTAAACAATTACTGGTCTGGGTTGTAAACCGGGCGGTTATGGAAATTGGTCTAACTGAATTATGGGCTGATTTAATTCAAGTCATTTAATTAATAAAGTCTATTTGGGCTCATAAAGATTTTAATTAAATGAGCTTGGATTTAAATGTGCTTAAGGTCTTTTTAGGATTTGATGAATTACAATAATAATAATTATTATTTTAATTCAAAGATAATTCAAAACTGAAAAGGACAAAAAAGGAAAAGATTTGACAAAATATTATTTTTGGAAAAATCGAAAAAGGGAAAGTGGACGATTTTCCCAATTCCCTTTCTTTCTCTTTCCAAATTCCCAAAACCAGCTAGGTTCGGGCAAATTGATCCAAATCATACAAAACCATATTCGGGCAAATTTATATACACAATCTTCCAAAAATCATACAAAGCAATATTTGGGAAACTTGCAAGGTTTAAAATAAATCAAATAAATTCATACAAAATTAGTACAAATCAGATTTAAATATGCAAGGTTTAAAACATGCTAGGTTCAAAAATCATAGAAAGCCATATCCCAAATTAAACAAATTACAGATTCATATATGAACATGCAAGGTTTAAAATTAAATAATTTACATAATCAAATTATATGAACATGAAAGGATTCATACATAGTACATATTCATGTGGGGAAAAAGATAGAAAAATTAAATAAATTACCTTAACTGCTCGGGGAAGAGAGGAGACGACTCTGGAACAGAGATTAGCGATGGGGACGGCGACGGCGATGGGCGACATCAATTGTAGCGAGGGAGAAATGGTTCGGGTAGAGAGAAAAGAGGCGCAAAGAAAGAAGGAAGAAGAAGAAGAAGAAGAAGAAGAGGGTATTAGGTATTTTATAATTAAATTTTGTAACGGCGCACAACCAAATGTGCGACGTTAGTAAGTTATTAGTAACGGCCACTACTAAATGTGCGTCGTTAGTAAATCTAACGATAACATAACAGTTAGATTTTAGACCGTTCTTTTTATAACGGTCAAATTTTCACAACAATCAACTCGTTTTGTGATGACGCACGCTCGTATGTGCATTGTTACAAAATTATTTGTAACGTGCACACTCTATGTGCCGTTACAGTGAAATGTTCGCGGGAAGTTTAATTTTCCGCAAAATTTACCTCAAAATTTGATTTTTCGCCAAATTATCATTTACTGCCAATTTTCTGACGGCACACAGAGTGTGTGCGCCGTTACAAATTAATACCTTAAAATATTAAAATATTCATGTCGGTTTGATCGTGAATGATAAGTCGTGTTCCTGTAGTTTGATTTTACCTAAAATTGTATTATACCACGTTAATATTATTTACAACACATTGAACGGTTTTGATTTAAAAAATACTTATTACTTGACCGAACGTTTGATGATTAGTGTATTTAGGGTTTGTGTTAGATTTTACCTTCTTGTACGCTATAGTCACGCTTTCAACGAAATTGAACAATGTTGAAAAACATGTTTGAATCCAACTGTACGGATAAGTCCACAATGGTTTGTGACTTCATGTGCCAAAGTTTCAAACAATTTCGATAATGTATGAACGTCGATCTAAACCGGTCAAAGGAAAATCAACTGAGTTGACTATGACATTTAACCATTTGTAACGGCGCACTTTGGCTATGTGCGCCGTTGCAAATTGAAAATAAAAATATTATTTTATTTATATCAGTCCGATCGTGAATCTGATTGTATTTATTTGAGCGCAATGGTTTGTTACTTCATGTTCCAAAATTTTAGACAATCTTATAATGTATGAATCTCGATTTAAAACAAAAACCTGATATCAAACGAAGGTCAACAATCTGTTCAAGATTGTTGACCAATTGTAACGACGCACGTAGGTTTGTCCGCCGTTACAAATTCATACTTAGAAAAAAAAAACATTTTGGTGAAATATTTCGAAATTGACCAAATTTCCCTTAGAGGTCATAAATGACCAAATTACCTCTACTTTGATTAAAAATGCCCAAATTACCCTTAGAGGTTGTAAATGACCAAATTAGCCATAATTCGGTCGAAAATGACCGAATTAGGGCTTAGAGGTCATAAATGACCAAATTCACTCTAATTCGGGCGAAATTGATCAAATTACCCTTAAAAGCTATTTGACCCATAATAGTTTATTTTGAATTAAATCACATCCTTCAGTAATAATTCAATCAAATATACATATAAATATTTTATTCAGAACTAGAAGAATCATATTCTTCATGCCCTTCTATATTAGTGACCTCGTTTTCTTCTTCGTCATCGTTTTCTCCGTTGTCCTCGTCACTCGATTCGATTTCGTCGTTCTAACGTGCAGGTACTAGATTCCGATGTAAGTATCTTAGGTCGACAATGATACCACCCGGTCTGACGATGTGAATTCGATCTTCTTGATAAGGTTCATCGACTTTCAAGTCCAGCTCGTTCTCCTCGGCACGGGCTAACATGCTAGTTTTGTGTTGACCCCTATGAGACACGACGTAGACAACCTTCCTCGAACCAGATTTAGGTTCGTCGATGTAGTATATTTGTGTTTCCATTAAAGCAAGGTAAAACAAGTTTTGTTTGTGGACGTATTGACCGAAATGAACCCATTTGCGTCCTTTCTCACAGTCCATTCGTCGAACCACCGACACTTGAATAGAACAACTGGCATGCTTTCAGAGTAGGTAAGGACACATACGTCCATAAGAACATCGTAGTAACATACGTCGTTTGCTTCAATCATGATCCCTGAATTTTGATTTCTCTAGCCCTCGTCGAATCTCTAGGTCAAACATTTGACGCCGTTAACAGTACACTGCGACTAAATACCCGACAAACGAGAACCTCTGGATAATAGTACAAACTCTCGTTGCATCCCCGGAGCAGTGATATGATATTAGTTCATGTAAAAAAAACTTAAGAATAAACATATTATTGATGTCTACATGTTCGATAATACGATCTTATGTAAAAAAAATTTCAGCATGCAATATGAACATTCAAATTTGAAAATATACCTTTTCGAATCACAAACACAAAGAAGCTTTAGTGAATCTACCTGTAGAAAAACGTAACTTCTAAAAGCCATAACTTGAGCAACAGATCTCCAAATGACTCGGTTCTTTCTGCAGAGTAAGTTTCATCCAGTTTTCTACGACTTTCATGTTTTGCACAAAACCTAGTTCGGACTGCAAGATCATCGTCTGAAGCAAAAATTCTTACTCGTCAGTGCTGGACAAATTTTCCGCTTTATCCCGATTTGTTCCATCTTTGAAGATTTCGAATTTGACAAAGCAAAACCAAAAGATTGTGCTCTCTAGATCGTCCACACAAGCACAACACCTTGGGAAAGGTTTATACACACACCCTTGCTAGTGTTGTGTGTAGAATCGAACAAAACCAACAATGGAGGTAGAGAGAGGGAGGGTCGGCCAAGGAGAGAGAGAGGAGAGGGATTTCGAAATTACTTAAGGTTTTAGGAAAATATAATTGTGTAATTAATAAAAAAATTTGAATTTTTAATCTTCTTTATAATTACACAATAATCCCCTTAAAACCCTTGATTGCACTTAAGCCCCATTCTTAATTAAAACCAAGAATGAGCTTTAAGCTCACTTAGCTAAAACCTAATTAAAACCCATTTAATTGAGTTACCGGTCCAATCTCTTGAACTTGATTGTTTCAACCGTCTGGTTAATAAACCTAGGCCAGAAATCAACAGAATCGTTTTCAATTTGACTAAATTGAAAAGCGGATTCTTCCAATTATCATCCAAACTTTTTTCGTAACATATTGTACTTAAAGTGTGTGACCCTCTAGGCTCACGACCCGTTGGCAGACTGGTAAAATTACTATTTTACCCTTTCCATCATAAGTGGCCTCTAGCAAGACATTATGATTACCCAACGTCCGTGACTATCGACTATTCGACTTAACCTGTTATCGTACATGTCACTGTCCTTTTATCAAACCGATATCCAGATTGATCAATAGGCATAGAACTGTCATCCTAATTTATCAATCATTGTTTCTTGATATTTGAGATGACTGAAAACTGATACAAAGGTATCACCTGCATGGCCATGCTATTCCTTCAGTCATACTCATTAAGTGGCCTAAACGGATATGTTTCTCATACCGGAGTATGAGTGATAAATCCCTCAGACGTCTTTCGAGTTCACAAATGCAATTAATAACCAAGCCAATCAAAGCCGTTATTGCTACCCTTTTACAGGTAACGTTAGACTAGGTCAAACTCAGATATTCCTTACACAGTGCACACAAAGACTCTTTGGTCTTAGGATATAATGACAAGCTACGATCTGTGAGTATCTCATGACAGTATCTATGTTGCATACTCACAATCGGGTCGTCCGATATCATCGACCTGATGATATCTATGATATAACTCCGCCACATACTTTGCCATGATCAGTAGAGCGTGATCACAAGGAGTTGGTCTCATACTGATCGCTTCTTAAAGAAGCTTAGCTGATCAGGGACTCATCAAATGTAATTCTTTCTGATCTACAGTTCTACTATTAGTGATTATACACATAATGATATAGATCAAATTACATTCGATATATTACTACAACACATTAGTAATATATGCCGATTTATTTATTCGGAAAGATGATAAAACATTACATATGTAGATCACTTTTATATTGGACTGAGGCATAACTCTAACAACATCTTCGCCAGTCGAAGATAAATGACATCACTCGGTCTTGAAGAGATTTCTTAGGGTGTACTTGTTTGAACCCTTCTATATGTGATTCTAAGAATGCATCTGTTTCGGCACAATTGTCAATAATTGTAAGTTCGCTCAGAACATCTCGGATGCGCTCAATTTCTCACATCGCACAACACCCTTCACTTCCACATGTGAGGAAACAACTGATAAGTTGAAACTGAGAGCTGCACTAATCAATGGTTCGCTTGCTGAAGTAGCGCTGTTTAGGAAAATCTTAGTGAAGGTGCCCGACTAGTGCATCAAGTATTGATGTGCTATACAACCTTCTGGATACTGCGGGTTGCACACACTTTTCTCGTATACGCCAAGTTGCCTACAATGGTAATTATGTGTGAATGTTAGATTCAATTAAATTTGTAACGACATATCTTATAGATATTGTTGACGGTCAAGGAACATACTGTTCAATTGGAAACATCCATGTGAAATGGACTGGGCTGGTACACAAAACTTGATCCGGAAGGTGCAGTAAAAGGTGACCATAATTGTACAAAATGAAGGAGGGAAAATAGTTTTCAACTTACAAACTAGAACCATTATATCTTCCCCCAACTTTTTCAGCGTTTTTTCCTCGGCTTCCTCGTGCACAACAACTGGAAGGCCTTGCCCAGCTCTGCTAATGCTTCCGCCACATGAGGTGGAACGTATCCGAATGACAAGGGGGAAGATACATTGCATCAACACGTGACAATTTTTGGTCTTCAATCCGAGAAACTTTTTCTCATCGTAATTCACCTTGCTCTTTAGACTGCCCGCATATGCAGAGGGAAACTTAACTGCTCGGTTATCTTCTAGTACTTCCTTCCGTTCACGACCCGCCACTCCATAAGGTGCATCTGGGAGCTCCCCGTTTTGCAACCACTGGTCTCGCAATACATTCTATTTCTCATAATTTCTCCTGAATTTCACGTCATCCTTAATCTCCCCCGCAATTAGAAGAATTGTACTGATGACGTTGAAGCATACGTTCTTCTCTATATGCATCAATTCCAAGGCATGTCTGACTTGATGAGTTTTCCAATAAGGAAGCTCCCAGAAAATGCTTTTATGAGACCAAACGATAAGACCACCACCACCTTTTCGTTTAATAAACTCCCGATGTAGACAAGACGGTAGGTATTTATGACGTAGAATCGCTTTCAGTACGACAGCCCCTGAATGTCGTTTAGGCCTTTCCCGGGTCTCGATTTGACCGTTAAAGGCCTTCGCCTTAAATCGCAGTGGGTGTTTTTTCTGGAAAGAACCTACGCGCACCTTGGTAAGAGATTCTTGAGTTACTGCGTGAAGAATCGATCGCGTCCAATCATAGATGACACGCCTTGTAGCCTTTAGTCTGGATGCCCCCCAACATTCCCAAACCCGAAAAGTCACCTATTGTCCATATCATAGAAACCCACATTATGAAAGCTTGTTTCTTAGAATCATCCCACGTGACAACTACGTGCTCCCATAGATGGTTCAACTCATAAATCAGCGGATGCATGAAGTTATTCAAGCATTTCCCAGGTGATTTGGGACTAGATATCAACATGGTGAGGATGTTATACTCTTTTCGCATAACCATTAAGGGAGGGGGAATTCATCGGGATCACGACTACATGCCAAAAACTATAACTCAATGCCTTAAGCCTATATGAAGAGAACCCGTCGGATGACAGTATCAGCCGCACGTTTCAGATTTCTCCTGAAAATACCGGGTATTTCTTGTCAAACTTAATCCAATCTGCACCGTGTGATGGATGTACTAATATGTCAGTGTCCTTATTCTCCCGCTCCTCGTGTCATCGCATCCACTCAGTTGTCTCTACGGAAAGATATAGACGTTAAAGTCGATGAGTCAATGGGAAATACCACAACGTTTTCTTCGGAACTAATTTTTTCCCACTTTAGCGTATCGTGCTTCTCAACAAATGCCACATGTCTGGAGTTCCGATTGGGTTTCGTAGTACAAAGTGCACCCGTATAGACATGCATCATATTCACGTGTGGCATTTCGATAGCCTTCATTTTCTGCTTTGCCGTTGTGTAGCTAGATGGATATGTATTAGGTTGGGGTAACGTACGACAGTAGTATTTGGCGACCTTGGTAAAATTTGCGTTAGACATCCCAGTGCTCTACTTGATGGACAACATCCTTAATAACGCTGCTAAAAAAGTGTCCTCACTAGTCACGACGCATGTTGTTTCGTACAACGACTTTTGCGACTCCGTCACCAACCGGTTGTATGCAGTCATGGTTGTCTTAGTGACTCCCTCCTCGACTTCGGTTATTATATTAATGTTCTCTTTCTCGCCCTCGTCCTCGTTCTCGTCAACCCTTACATCTCTAGTTGGGTCTACATTATCCACGAACTGCTGCACAAGATTAACGTACACTGGATTGTTGTCCGACGTCGAACAAGGCTGATTCCCCGATGTTGCCCTTAAACTCATATCTCAATTACAACTTGAACTAGCTCCTTTGGCTTCGCCGTGTGGAACCACACATTATACGATCCAAGGAAACCTTTCTTAATTATATGATCGCAAATGGTGTTCATATCATGCCAAGCTGAATTACAACATCTCATGCACGGACACTTGAAACGTCCCACGCCATCTCTTGGAGCATTTTTCGTCGCAAATTTTACAAAACTGCTTAATCCGTTCCTTCATTTCTTACTCATTTTTACGGATCCTATCCATCGCTGATCCATTCTATGTAATATATATAAATTATTAATTATGACATAAATTATTATTTCAGTAAATTACTAAAAAAATAATAATATACAAGAAATTTTTCACATAAATCACACTAACTATAATAATCTACATAATGCATTATTTAAAATGTACGTACCTTCTAATTCCCGCAATTCCAAATCCACCAGCTAATACAGAGAGAGATTATGTGAAGGATAATATTTGTGGGGGGAGACTTAATAGAGGGTACTCGAAAAATTTAAAAATATTCGGAAAACTTTCACCAAAATTACGAAAATACCCTTGTCGGGAGGAAAATGTGTGGGAAAAGTTGTGGGAGGGAAAAGTGGGAGGTTCTGCCAACATTTATAAATTCTATTTGCAACGGCTCACGTAAGTGTTTATGCCGATACAAATTCATTTTGTAACAGCGCACACCTAAAGTGCGCCGTTACAAACTAAAGGTAACACCAACGGCTCGATTTCTGACCGTTTACGTTTAACGGTAAAGTTTTGGTCAACAATCAATGAATTTGTGATGGCGCACAATTGAATGTGTGTCGTTACTAAATGTAATTAATAACGCCGTACAGTTCATTGTACGCCGTTACTCGATTTCTGACGGCGCACGGAAAATGTCCGCCGTTATAAATTTTTGTAACGGCGCACATATCTAATGTGCGTCATCCGTATTGCAAAATCTGATAGTGTAATCCTACCTTTTTTTAATTTCTCAAATAATAATATGTGTATGCCTCAGTGATTGTCAATCTTGAATTAGAAGTTTCACAATCAAAATAAGAATAAGTTTACACTAATATCAAAACATTATGAACTTGGAGTTTAGAAATACTTTATTAAGAATATTATATGTCTCCCTCTTGATGATTTAGTTTAAAAAATACACTAAATGTTTCTCAACTTAAGGTTCTTACATTGTTATTGAAGAAATTTATTGAAGCTGACATTCATATAAACCAATATATAAGTTATTGAAATATATATAAATCAACGTTCATAAACACCTAAATTGTACAAAACTTGAGGTTTCGATTAAATACACAGAAACTGAAATTTATAAGATTCAAAATTCATATAGACCTCAAATTTATAAGGACTTGATGTTAAGTATCCAAGAAATAAATCCTCAAACTATGTTAGAAAATATGATATAATTGAATTTAGATTAATTGAATGAAATTGAAAGAATTTTTCATATTCTTAAGATATAATGTGCATTTGATTCTTTTGAATAACTTCTCATATTTTTCATCAATTTGCATTGAATTAAGAAGTCTTTTGGTTGAAGAGATGAAGACGGTAAATAGATAGTCATTTCTCTTATAGTTTCATCTCATCTCAACACTAAGAACAAGAGTTCTTGGTTATTGTTCTCTTTCTTTAATCTCAAATATTCTTAATAAGTATGGTGATAGAGAAAAATACAAGTTCAAACTCGTCGGTACTAGACATTTGGTGTACGGTGCTAGTTTGAAGTTGGTATATCCTGCGAGGTATATGCTCGTTGATTCCAACACATAAGTGAGAGTAAATACACTTTAAGAAAAGTGTCCAACACGCCTTAACTATTCCCGAGTTTGTATCGATTAATTTATAAAATGTTCATGTATCTTTGTAATTTTCATATTTCATTAGTATTTATAATTTATTCAAATTCTACAATTTTTTAATAATATTGTACAATACCTAACAAACTAATATACTACAATATTTCATATTGTAACGAGAACTTGAAGTATTAAAGTTTATTTAGAACTAGCACTATCAGTTTTTTCCACTCTAACGGCGCACATAAAATATGTGCGCCGTTAGAAATGAAATTAGTAACGGCGCACAGATAAAGTGCGCCGTTACAAATGTTTGTAACGGCGCACAAGTACAGTGCGCCGTTACTGTCGCACATTTGTAACGGCGCACATCGTAATGTGCGCCGTTACAAAAGGTGTTGACCGTTGATCATTTTGTTGCCGTTATGGAAAACGGTGGGAAATGAAGCCGTTGTTGTTACCGTTACTTTGTAACGGCGCATCTCGGTGTGTGCGCCGTTACAAGAAGTTTTGTAACGGCGCACATACTATTGTGCACCGTTACAAATATGTATTATAAGTCTTGGCAGAACCTCCCCTTCTTCTTCCTACAACATATCTCACAACTACTTTTCTCCCGACAAGGGTAATTTCGTAATTTCGATATTTTATAAATTTTCCCGAGCACCCTCAGACAAATCTCCCGAGAAGGTATGTAAAAATTTTTAAATAATGCACTACATATAACTGCAAATTTGTATATGATTTCATCCAAGTTTAGATTTTGTATGGTTTTGCTTGTATGAATAATTTGCATGTTAAATTTATTAAATTAGTTTTGGAATTGATGAAATAAATTACTCGATTCCATGAATTGCATGATAACATTAGGGTCAATTCTCCCGATTCCATTAATTGCATGATAACATTAAGGTAAATTCTCCCGTAATTGTTATTTGCATGATAACATTACATTAGGTTATTTGATCATAAACCACCATAATAGGGTATGTTGGACATTTAGGACCTAATTAGGGGTATTTTGGTCATTTATGACCTAATTAAGGGTAATAAGGTCATAAATGACCAAACAAGGGTAATTAGGTAATTTATGTGAATTAGAAGGTACGTACATATTTTTAAATAATGCAATATTATGTAAATCAATTGTTAATCGAATTTATATATATTACATATATAGAATGGATCGGAGATGGATGGGATCCGTAAAAATGAGTGAGGAATGGATGAAAGGATTAAGCAGTTTTGTAAAATTTGCGAGGAAAAACGCTCCAAGAGATGGTGTGGGACGTTTCAAGTGTCCATGCACGAGGTGTTGTAATTCTGCTTGGCACGATATGGACACCATTTGCGATCATATATTGAGGAAAGATTTCCTTAGATCGTATAATGTGTGGTTCCATCATGGCGGAGCCGAAGGAGCTAGCTCGAGCCGGAATTGGGATATCAGTTTGAGGGAAACATCAGCGAATCAGCCTTGTTCGACGTCGGACAACAATCCAGTATACGTTGATCCTGTGCATCAGCTCGTGGATGATGTAGACCCAACTAGAGATGTAAGGATTGACGAGGACGAGGACGAAGACGAGTAACAGAACATTGGAATAATAACCGAAGTCGAGGAGGGAGTCGCTAAGGCAACCATGACAGCATACAACCGGTTGGTGACGGAGTCGCAAAAGCCGTTGTACGAAAATAGTGAGGATACTTCATTAGCAGCAATGTTAAGGATGTTTTCCATCAAGCAGAGCACCGGGATGTCTGACGAAAATTTTACCAAGGTTGCCAAAGATTATTGTTCTACTTTACCCTAACCTAATACGTATCCATCTAGCTATGCAGCGGCGAAGCAGAAAATGAAGGCAATCCAACTGCCACACGTGAAATATGATGCATGTATGTACGGATGCACTTTGTACTACGGAACACAATCGCAACTCCAGACATGTGGCGTTTGTGGAGAAGCACGATACGCTAAAGTGGGAAAAAAATTAGTTCCGAAAAAGACGTTGTGGTACTTCCCATTGACTCCTCGACTTCAATGTTTATATCTTGCCCCAGAGACGGCTGAGTGGATGCGATGGCACGGGGAGTGGGAGAATGAGAACGATGAAATATTAGTACATCCATCGGACGGTGCGGATTGGATTCATTTTGACGCTAAATACCCAGTATTTTCTGGAGAAATACGGAACGTGCGGCTGGCGCTGTCATCCGACGGGTTCTCTCCATACGGGCCTAATGCAGTGAGTTACAGTTTGTGGCCTGTAGTCGCTATCCCGTTGAATTTTCCGCCCTCAATGGCTATGAGAAAGAAGTATAACATCCTCACTATGTTGATATCTGGTCCAAAATCACCGGGGAAATGCTTAAATAACTTCATGCGTCCGCTGATTGATGAGTTGAACCATCTGTGGGAGCACGGAGCTGTCACGTGGGATGGTTATAAGAAAGAGGCTTTCATCATGCGGGCAGCTGTGATGTGGACAATAAGTGACTTCCCGGGTTTGGGAATGTTGGGGGGCATCCAGACTAAAGGCTATAAGGCATGTCCTTTATGCTTGGACGAGATCGATTCTAAACACAGTAACTCAAGATCCTCTTACCAAGGTGCTCGTAGGTTCTTACCACCGAAACATCCGCTGCGATTTCAGCCGCAGGCCTTTAACGGGAAGATAGAGACACTGAGAAGGCCTACCCGGCATTCAGGGGCTGCTGTACTCAGTGCGATTCTACGTCATCAATACCCACCGCCTAGTCTGCATCCGAAGTTCAGTAAACGAAAAGGGGGTGGTGTTCCTATATGTTGGTCTCATAAAAGCATGATCTGGGAGCTGCCTTATTGGAAAACCCATAAAGTCAGACATGCGTTGGATTTGATGCATATAGAGAAGAACGTATGCGACAACGTCATAGGTACAGTTCTTGGAATTGCAGGGAAGACTAAGGATGACGTGAAAGCTAGGAGAACTTACGAGGAACAGGGTGTCCGGCAAGACCAATGGGTGCAAGACAGGGAGCTCCCAGATGAACCTTATGGCGTGGCGGGTCATGATCGGAAGGAAGTACTGGAGCATATAAAAGCTGTTAAGTTTCCCTCTGGATATGGGGGAAGTCTAAAGAGCAAGGTGAATCCCGATGAGAAAAAGTTCCTCGGATTGAAGACCCACGATTGTCACATGTTGATGCAACGTATCTTTCCCCTTGTCATTCGAAAGTACGTTCCGCCTTATGTGGCAGAAGCATTAACAGAGCTGGGCAAGGCCTTTCAATTGTTGTGCACGAGGGAACCGAGGAAAAAAGCCCAGAAAAGGTTGGGGGAAGATATAGTGGTTCTAGTCTGTAAGTTGGAAACTATTTTCCCTCCTTCATTCTGTACAATTATGGTTCACCTTCTACTGCACCTCCCGGATCAAGTTTTGTGAACCAGCCCAGTTCATTTCACATGGATGTTTCCAATTGAACGGTATGATCCTTGAATTCGAAATATCATTTCCAATTACCATTGAACTGTATAATCGAATATGACATTAACCTTCATAATTCGACTGTAGGCAACTTGGCGTGTACAAGAAAAGTGTGCGAAACCCGCGATATCCAGAAGGTTGTATAGCCCAACAATACTTGATGCACGAGTCTGTCACCTTCACTCAGATGTACCTTAACCGCGCCACTTCAGCCAGCGAAAGTTTTCTTAGTCCAGCTCTAGGTTTCAACTTATCAGTTGTTTCCCCACATGTACAAGTTAAGAGCGTGGTGCGAAACGACAAATTGAGCACATCCGAGATGTTCTGGGCGAATTGGACAGTGATTGAGAATTGTGCCGAAGCAGATGCATTCGTAGAATCACATCGTGCAGGGTTCCAATGAATACACCCTAGGAAATCTCTTCAGGATCGAGTCATGTCCTTTGTCTTCGAGTGGCGCAGAATTGTACGTAATAGACATCAGTTAACTTCAATTACCATATACAAATTTTAGGGATAACTCATTTATATTCTGTGTGCAGATGAGTGCTCTAGGGTGGGAACGAGAGTTGGTACTACTATCCAGAGGTCCTCGTTCGTCTGCCATTTATTCGCAGTGTACTGTTAACGGCGTCAAATTTTTATGCTTGAGAATCGACCAGGGCCGGAGAAATCAAAATTCAGGGGTCATGATTGAAGCAAACGACATATGTTACTACGGTGTTCTTATGGAAGTATGTATCCTTACCTACTCGGAATGCATGCCAGTCGTTCTATTCAAGTGTCGGTGGTACGACGAACGGACAGTTAGAAAGGACGCAAATGGATTCATTTCGGTCAACACGTCCACAGATCGTCACAAACAAAACCCATTTTGCCTTGCTTTAATGGCAAAACAGGTATACTATATCGACGACCCTAAATCTGGACCATGGAAGGTTGTGAACGTCGTGTCGCATAGGGGTTACTACAAACCGAGCAGTTTAGCCCGTGCCGGTGACGACGACGACCTGGAGTTTGAAGTCGATGAACCTTACCAAGAAGATCGAATTGACATCATCACACCAGGTGGTATCACTGTCGACCTAACAAACTTAATCCGGTATCCACCGCCAGTACCTCCAGCTGAGAACGATGAAGAAGACGAAGAAACCGAGCACGACGACGAAGAAACCGATGACAGCGATTTGGAAGGGCATGAAGATTATGATTCTGCCGACTCTGATACTTAATATGTATATGTATGTTTGATTGGTTATGAGTAAATGGTTTTTTTTAATCTATGATCTATAAAGAGTAATTTGGTCAACTCCGGCCGAAATAGGGGTAATTCGGTCAATTTCACCTTCAAAGGGTAATTCGGTCAATTCCGATCGAATTAGGGGTAATTCGGTCATTTCGACCTTAAAAAGGGTAATTCGGTCAATTCCGACTGTATTAGGGGTAATTCGGTCATTTCGACCTTAAAAAGGGTAATTCGGTCAACTCCGACCGAATGAGGGGTAATTCGGTCAATTTGACCTTAAAAAGGTAATTCGGTCAACTCCGGCCGAATGAGGGGTAATTCGGTCAATTTGACCTTAAAAAGGTAATTCAGTCAACTCCGGCCGAATTAGGGGTAATTCGGTCAATTCCGGCTGAAGTAGGGGTAATTCGGTCAATTTGACCTTAAACTGTTTTTTTTCCTAAGTGTGGATTTGTAACTGCGCACATTATATGCACAAAGGTAAGTGCGCCGTTACAAATCCACACTTAGGAAAAATCATACTGTTGACTTTTGTCCTTTGAAATCGGGTTTTCGATCCCGATCGAGATTCATACGTTCAACATAGTACCCTGAAATTATGAAACATGAACTAACAAGTCGCTGCGCTCAAATTGATACGGTCGGATTAACTTTTGGATCGACATAAATAAAATAATATTATTTTTGAAAGTTTGTAACGGCGCACTTTGCCTATGTGCGCCGTTACAAAAAGTCAAATGGGCCAGTCAACTATGTTGACTTCCCATTGACCGGTTAGATCTAGGTTCATACATTATCGGAATTGAATGAAATTTTGGCATATGAAGTACACATTCATTGTGCTCCTATCCGCACGGTTGGATTAAAACTTTTTTTTCAACACATTCCACTTTCGTTGAAAGCGTGAGTTTAGGGTCAAGGAAGGTAAAACTCACAAAAACCCTAAACTCATTGATGATCAAACGTTCGGTAGATTAATATATTTTATTTTGAATCGAAACCGTTCGATTAGTTGGAAATTACATATACGTGGTATAGTACAAATTTGAAGAAAATCAAACCACGGGAAGACCGCTTATCATTCACGATCGAGTTTAGGTTAAATTTAGGGTTTAGGTTTGTAACGGCGCACATAGCTACGTGCGCCGTTACAAAAGTGGCGCCACGCGAAAAATCGAATTTCGCGGGTAAATTTCGCGAAAATTTAAACTTCCCGCGGATATTTTGGTTGTAACGGCGCACAACCGTGTGCGCCGTTACAAATTTCGCTTGTAACGACGCACATGACAGGGTGCGCCGTTACAAATATGTTGACCGTTGCAAAAGTTGACCGTTGGGTTCAAACAACGGTCAGAAACGGCTCGTTTTCTGACCGTTATGGTTTGTAACGGCGCACGTAATAGTTTGCGACGTTACAAAAATTAGGTCTAACGGCGCACATGGAATTGTGCGCCGTTACACTCAAATTTTGTAACGACGCACCCTATTACGTGCGCCGTTACAAAATCGTAGATAAATATTGGGCAGAACCCTTTTTCTTCCTCTGTTTTTTTCTCCTTCTTCCCCTACTTGCCGTCGCCGATCCCGTCGCCGTCCCGTCGCCGTCGTCGTCCCCTCCCTCCGTCGCCGGCCCTTCCCGTCAAAGAGGTAAGTCAATTGTTAGATTGTTAGATATATTTTGTGAATATATGTTAGATTTTGTTGATAATTGTTAGATTTAGGATGTTAAATTGTTGTTAGATTTTGTTGATAATTGTTAGATTTTGATAATTTAGATAATTGTTAGATTTTGTTAATAATTAGATTTTGTTAATTGTTAGATTTTGTTAATAGTTGTGAATATAACAGTTAATTGTTGTTAGATTTAGATAATAGTTGTTAATTTTTGTGAATATAATTGTTAATTGTTAGATTGTTAGATTGTATAATTGTTAATTGTGAATATAATTGTTTGGAATTTTAAAAAAATTGACCGTAGGGGTATTTTTGGAATTTTCAAAAAATTGCCCCTTAAGGGTATTTTTGGAATATTAAAAAAACTGCCCCGTAGGGGTATTATTGGAATTTCCAAAAAATTGCCCCTTAGGGTATTTTTGGAATTATTAAAAAAAGTGCACCTTAGGGGTATTTTTGAAATTATTAAAAAAATTGCCCCTTAGGGGTATCTTTGGAATATTAAAAAAATTGCCATGTAGGGGTAATTTCGGAATATTAAAAAATTTGGCCCGTAGGGGTATTTTTAGAATTATTAAAAAATTTGCCCCGTAGGGGTATTTTTGGAATATTAAAAAATTTCCCCGTAGGGGTATTATTGGAATTTCCAAAAAATTTCCCCTTAGGGGTATTTTTGGAATTATTAAAAAAAATTGCCCCTTAGGGGTATTTTTGGAACTATAAAAAAAATTGCCCCTTAGGGGTAATTTTGGAATTTCCATAAAATTGCCCTTAGGGGTATTTCTGGAATTATTAAAAAAATTGTCTTTCAAGTGTTATTTCGGTCAAATTGACCTTAAATTAGCGTTATTTCGGTCAAATTGACCTTAAAAGGGTAATTCGGTAATTTCCGGCCGAATTAGGGTTATTTCAGTCAAATTGACCTTAAAAGTGTCATTTGGTCAACTCCGGCCGAATGAGGGGTAATTTGGTCATTTTGACCTTTAAAGGGGTAATTCGGTCAAATTGACCTTAAAAGGGTAATTCGGTAATTTCCGGCCGAGTTAGGGTTATTTCGGTCGAATTGCCCTTAAAAGTGTCATTCGGTCAACTCCGGCCGAATTAGGGGTAATTCGGTCATTTTGACCTTAAAAGGGGTAATTCGGTCATTTTGACTTTAAAAAGGGTAATTCGGTCATTTTGACCTTAAAAAGGGTAATTCGGGCATTTTCGGCCGAATTAGGGTTATTTCGGTCAAATTGACCTTAAAAGTGTTATTCGGTCAATTACAGATAATGGAGCCTAGACGTAAGGCACCTAAGGCCAGGGCACCTAGGCGAGCCACCATGGACATTCCATTTTTCGAGGCTTCACAGGCGCCGGAATTACGTGATGAGATGTACACTCTGTCACCGCCGCAGCCGACTCAGCCCACTCAGCTGACTTATCCGGGATATACGGAGGTTGGCTGGCAGTTCCAGGTCCCGGATCCTCGGAGTTTCCAGGAGATGCTCGGAGACGTCCCAGGACCCTCCGAAGAGGACTTTGTGCCGGATGAGTCAGAACTCCCGCTGAACGAGTGGAGGCTCCTTCCCCTCGAGTACAGAGAGATTCCGAGGTACGAGCTGTACTTCGATTACAAAGTGGAAGTCGACTGCCTGAACACGAAGAGCTGGGAAGCCAGGGCAAAAAAGGACCAAAAGATCGACATCAACATCGAGCACGAAGAGAGATCAGTTCAGACGAACGGAGGTCCGTTGCCCTTGACGTGGGAAAACGGCCGACCACGTGTCGCATGAGGAATCCTTTCAATGGAAAGGGTGAAGACGATTATAGGGAAATTCGCTCGGGAACGCGACGCTTCCTACCAGACGTTTGGGGATTTGCCGGCGTCTGAGTTCCAGACGTTTTGGAGGAGTTTTAAGGTAATTTCAACATTTACTCACATTTTTTTTCAAATGCTCGTATTATAAATATTGACGTGATGTTTGTGAATTTCAGCGTTTGTTTACAGTGACCCATTTGGTTGAGCTTAGGAGTTGGATTCGTGAGGCGGCCATAGGCGCTTACAAGGAGCGAAAATCGAACATGAAGCGGATATACAAGCTCTACGTCGACCCTACTAGACTGGACCGTAATGGGATTCCCAAGTGTCTGAAAGGGAAGAAGTCCCAGTGGCGGTGGCTCGTTCAACATTTCGATGCTAACGAGGTATATTACTAATTTTTACTTTAATTTTTTTTAATTTTACTTCAATTTACTAATTTTGATGTGAATTTACTTTTTTTTTTCCAGGAACAAGTTGGTACTCAAATGAGTGCCATTCGGAGGAGCGAGAACAAATTAAACCACCACATTGGTAAAGTCCCATTTCGACAGCTTTGGGAGAGGATGTCGGAATCCGGGGAAGTGGAGGTCTCCAAAAAGTTGGAGGCCTTACTGAAGGCTCACAAGGCCTTACCTAGGCCTGGTGATGATGCACAGGAGGGGGAGGAGGAACTAAACCCAAAGCTTGTAAGTTTCATTATTATTTTTTTAAATTTTAATATTTAAATTTATTATATTAATCAAATTTTTTTTGCAGCTTTACATTAAGAATGCGCTTAGGGATTGGAAGAATGACGAGGCGAACTACAACGAGGATGGAATGCTGAACAAGATGACCGACGCTGAAGAGGATGAGGTCATGCGACTAGCTGCCGAGCATGTTCGCGAGATCGAGCTTGCCAGAGGAGTTACCATAGAACCCTCCAGAGGACGACGCATCCGGGGTTGCGGGAGTACTTACGAGGCACCGCCGAGACAAAGAAGACGTTCGACCTCCTCCGATGGTAGTCAAGCGGAGATTGCGGAGCTCCGGAATGAAATCACGAAACTTCGCGCTGAACGTCAGGCTGAACGTCAGCAGCACGCCGCCCAAAGCCAGCATGTCGAGCACATGTTCCAGTACTTCCAAGAACAACTGAAGTTACTCAACCCTAATCTCGCCCCTCCACCTCCATTTAACCCGAATAGTTCTACAGATCCTGGAGGCCCGTCGTCATAGATCTTATGTAAATTAAATATTTTATTCAACAATTTCAATATTAATATAATTTTATTTTCAACAAATTCAATATTCATTTTTAAATAAAAAAAATAAAATTTTTAAAAAATAATAAATATAAAATATATTTTATATTTTATATTTATTATTATTTTTTAAATTTTATTGTTTTATTATTCTGCATTATTTGTAACGGCGCACAAAGTTAGTGCGCCGTTACATTTGTAACGGCGTGCGCCGTGACTAATTGTAACGGCGCCCACCGTCAATGCGCCGTTACAAATGTAACGGCGCACAAACGGCGTGCGCCGTAACTAATTGTAACGGCTCCCACCGTCAGTGCGCCGTTACAAACAGTGACGACACCGTCGCCTTCCGCAACGGTGACGGTAGCCTTTGTAACGGCGCACTAACGCCGTGCGCTGTCACAGTTAGTAACGGCGCACATCCGTTTGTGCGCCGTTACAACCAGTAACGGCGCACAGACTGCGCATTATGCGCCGTTACAGATTGTAACGACGACACTGTAACGGCGCACTTTAACTGCGCCGTTACAGACGTTTTTGTGTGCCGTTACAACGTGCGCCGTTACAACATAAAAAACTGAAGTGTAGAAGCTCTTACAATTATAAGAATATGTCGTACATGAACCATAAATCTAATGTCAAACTTAGAAAATTGACAATGTGTAGTACTCAAAATTGATGAAAGTTATTTGAAACTAAAAGTCGCAAACAAAGAATCTATGTATGATAAATCAAATATCTTGATTTTCATACGTTTTTATATTATTAGTTCTGACATATACTCATAATATTTTTCACATTGCATCCAACCCGAAGGCCTTATACCTTCACGCGACATTGTTCCGTCAGACTTTTGCCCATTGAGAAAAGTTTCTCACTGCTGCCTCCCGTAGGAGTTTGGGCCGTGTCTCAGTCCCAATGTGGTTGATCATCCTCTCGAACCAGCTACTGATCGTGGCCTTGGTAAACTATTGCCTTACCAACCAGCTAATCAAACGCAAGCCCTTCTTCGAGCGGATCCCTCTCCTTTTACTTATTAACCCCCACCTCCGGGAGTATGAAGCACATCCCAAGAATGCTTGAAATATCACAATATCCTTTTCCCTAAATACTACCACACATATCCACCCCAAACGCAGTATTGTTGTGTCGAGTTGGGTAAACAAACTTATTATTTTCATCTCTGTTTGAGTACTAACATTCAACGACATTGATAATTTAAAATACCATTATTGTCGCTCAAATTTGTCAATCACTTTGCCACGACAAAAGTATCAATAAAGTTGGGACCGCACGAATTCACAACTTACGTAATTAAGTTCATTTTATTTGTACCTAATTAATATACATGTGAGGAAGTACAATAAGAATGTATTTTACAGATTACCTTTGTGGAGTTGAATATTCATAATCATTAATGAAACATAAAGGTATATCATGACGCAAAAATTATTTTTCTCACAATTCTAGATTTATATGATGTAGTCATGGTCGAACTTGGGAATGAGAGATATGCACCTCTTGAGGAAGAAGATGGTACTTGATGCTAAGGTTGTCGAACATCTTCTTGATCTCGAACACCATCTCTGATCGTCGAAGGTTCCTTTCCCCAAAGTTTTGATGGTTCATGGTGTGCTGGAAGAAGAGAACGATCTTCATCTTGTCCACATTCTCTATTTCCTTCACTATCACCGAATGTTTTGGGCTCCAATACTTAGGCTTGCTCTCTATGTATCTGCATGCATATATTTAACATTTACAACATTAATTAATAATGCCGGTAAGCATATATCAATCGTTTTTCAAACAATGAAATAGGCCATGAATTGCTTACGATTGGATAGCCTTCTTGAGGGCATTGAAATCTTCAACAGAGGTTGAGACATCAATGGTGAATTCAATATTGTCACCCATTTCTGGACTCCTTCTGAAATTGCTAATAGGCTTTGTAAGGAGCACGGAATTCGGATAATATATCTTCTCCATGTCATATCTCAAGAACACTGTCGTCAAAATATTCATTTCCTCCACAATCATCTATATATGCAGACACATGAAATTGATTGTTTTTAATGAACTAACAACAAATAATTGATTTTGTTTATTTTAATATAAAGATATTTGATGTAAATTACAATAATTTCAAAACATATTGTTGTGAACCTTATTTAAAGCTTAATTAGGTAATAAACACGTACTTTACGAATCTTGCATAATATAAGATTGTAAATTGTAATTGTCTTAATTAGTATAATGAACTACTAACCTGAACGCCATCAATGACACAACGATCACCAGCGTCAAAGGGGTGCATGACGAAGACGAAAATGATGGATTCAAAAACGGTCTTGCAAGTGTTTTGGAACATGAAGCCTACGAGGAGAAGCTGAGAGGTGACGACAAGTAGCACCTTGGTTGTGGCTAAGCCCATAACCAGAAGAGAGACCACAATTATGATAATGGACACAATTGCACTTGCCAACTTATGCAGCTGGTGAACCGCCGTCTTGGTGTCGTTCAGGGAGTGAGCCAAAGCCTTGCGCTCAATGTAAGCATGTACCTGCATGCAATTAATTCAGGATTATTATTATTGTTGATGTTTCAATGATCAGTTACAATTTGAGATTAATTACCACCCAATTTCGGAAGGAAGACTTTGTGATTTTTCCTGTCTCGAGGGCACCTTCAAACAGAGGAAATATTGTAACAACTTCCTCACTTCTTAAAAACCGAAGTAAATCTTCTTCCTCCATATACCTGTAACTCAATAATATTTAAAACAACTTCTGATACTGGATATATGCGTCTACGATTTACTCCTGATAAAAAATTATACTCCCTACGAAAGGAGTTACATATTTGATATTTTTTTGGTAGAAATGAAAAATAAATACCATATACTCTTTATTCTTGTAAGGAGAAGTACGGATTATTTTATACAATTTGGGAGTTCAAACACTACTGGAAATTAGGCTTTTTCCGGCAAGATATTGACATATCTCGCCGGATTTGTTCCACCAACAAGGCGGGATATTGTCAATATTGTCGGGTTTTCTTCACCAGTCAACGGGCAGATTATGACCACAATGGTCATATCCTTTCTCGACGAGATATTGCGCAATATCTCGCCGGGTAATTTACAGCAACCCGGCGAGATATTCAAAATCTCGCCGGGCTTATTACACACGTCAACGGTCGGATGTTGACGATAACGGTCATAACCTTTCCCGGCGAGATTTTGGGCAATATCTCGCCGGGAAAAGTAATGACCGTTGATGGTCAACATCCGACTGTTGCCGGTCAACAACTCTAACCCGACGATATATTGGCAAAATATCACCGGGAAAGTGTTTGTTGACCATCAACCGTAGGATGTTGACGATAACGGTCATAACCTTTCCCGGAGAGATTTTGGGCAATATCTCGCCGGGAAAAGTAATGACCGTTGATGGTCAACATCCGACTGTTGCCGGTCAACAACTCTAACCCGACGATATATTGGCAAAATATCACCGGGAAAGTGTTTGTTGACCATCAACCGTAGGATGTTGACCATCAACGGTCATAACCATTCCCGGCGAGATTTTGAGCAATATCTCGCAAGGAAAAGGTTCTGAAAATTCTATAAAAGGTCTATTGATTAGTTCATTTTTCAAAATTTGGTTTGTGAATGATATTTTGGACCTATTCATAGAGGTGAAAATTTCGAGTGCATACAAAGTCGAAGATTACTAGTCCGGTTCTCGAGTTCCCCTCGTCGTCTCTAAGCTTGTCGTCCCCGTTGGTCGATCTCCAGATTTGCAGGTTAGTTTGGGTTTTCGATATGTTATGAAATTTTAATTTTGGTGAACTAGGCTATGACATTGGTGTGATTTTTTGTAATTTAGGCTATGAATTAGTGATTTTTTGGTGAACTAGACTATGAATAAGTGAAATTTTGCTTAACTAGACTATGAATTAGTGAAACTTTGGTGAACTATGGTATGAATTAATGAAGTTTTAATTTTTCTATGATATTTCGATTTAGCTATGACATTGCTATGAAGAAAATATGTTATTTAAACTATGAATTAGTGAAATTTTAGTGAACTAGCCTATGAATTTGTGAAATTTTGGTGAAATAGGCTATGATTTAGAAGATTTTTTGTGAATGAGCTAGGCTCTGAATTAGTAAATTGATGTGGGATTTCGATTTGTGGATATTTAGCTTTAATTACGTGTAGTAATATATATGCATATAATAACTATCACGTATTGTATTGTGTTGTATTGTCAATTATGGACCGCCATAGGTGGATGAATATAGAAAATAGAAGGTCACAAACATATATGGACGGTGTCGAAAATTTCCTAAAGTTTATCCAAAAAAATGTGTTTCAACATGGTCGTGACCGATATCTATGCCCGTGCAAAACCTGTCACAATATGATTGGCCAACATGAGAATGCAATACGTACCCACTTATTGCAATACAACATGGTTTCGACCTACACTGTGTGGATCTGTCACGGTGAAGTGCACAACACAAATTCGTTTTTGGGTGCGGGGCGGGAATCTCGACGGGACAAGGCATCAAGTAGTCGAAATGTTGATCCTGTTGTTGAGCTTGTGGAGGATTTATTCCAGCGGGCAAATAACTTTGGTGAAGATACAGTGGAGGGTGAGCACCCTACGACAAAAGCAGCGATGGACGCGTATGACGAACTAACTCGTCTTGCAAATACCCCATTGTATCTAGGGTCTAACTTGTTATGTCTAAAGGCGATAACCATTAAGGAAAAATCAGCAACGTCAAACATAGCTGCAAACTTCCGGAATGTGCGTCTTGCTCTAGCGAGCGACGGTTTTAACCCGATCGGGCCCGCTTCTACACCTCACAGTATTTGACTAGTGGTGATGATTACACTCAACTTCCCCCCGTCCATGTGTATGAGGAAGGAGTACAATATCCTATCGATACTGGTTTCCGGGCCAAAATTATCGGGTAAGTGTTTGAACGTGTTCATGCAGCCATTAATAGACGATCTGAAAGTATTGTGGGGGCACGGGTGTCCCAACATATGATCGGAAAAGTTGCGAGCAATTTCGGATGCGTGCAGTCGTGATGTACACAATCAGCGACTATCCAATATTGGTAATGTTAGGCGGAATTCAGGTAAAGGGGTACAAGGCATGCCGCATTTGCCTTAACGACCTCGACGCTACATACAGTCGCCGTAGAATGTCATACCTCGGACACCGTAGATGGTTCCACGCCTATCATCCATACCAATTCAAGACTCGTGAGTTTAACGGGGAAATGGAAGAACGACCACCCCTACAAGCACCTTCATCGGAGGAAGTCCTCTGACAGACAAGATTTCATGAATTTCCAATGTAGATTTTGCATCCGTTGTGTGCGCCGAAACAAGGTAGGGCTCCGTGTTGCATGACGCATGGAACTATTTTCTGGCAGCTCCCGTACTGGAAGTCAATTCGGGTTAGGCATGCTCTTGATGTCATGCATATCGAGAAAAATGTATGCGATAATGTCATGGGTACCGTACTTGGCCTTAAGTCGAAGACCAAGGATGATGCAAATGCCCGTGCAACTCTCTCAGATATGGGCATCAATCGACCTTACTCTGATTTCACTGTGTTGCCTCAGCTGCGGGGAAAATTGTTTGAAAGAATTGCTACTATCAAAAATCCGATCGGGTATGCTAGTCAGCTGAAAAGTAAAGTGAATATGCAGGACAAAAAAATTTACGGATTGAAGACACACGACTATCATGTATTGCTCCAGCGAATTCTCCCGATAATCATCCGACCATATGTTGCATCGTGCGTTGCGGATACCTTAGTGGACTTATCTCGATGGTTTCAGAGGTTATGTGCCAGGGAACTAAAGGTGCAAGAAATCCATCAGCTCCAATGTGATATCAACTTGATTCTGTGCAATTTAGAGAGTATATTCCCAGTTGCATTCTTCACAATCATGGTTCACCTTTGTCATCATTTGCCCGAACAACTTTTGATGTTTGGTCCAGTTCATTATAATTTGAGGTTTTCAGTTGAAAGGTAAACTAGCTAGATAACAGTCATATTTTGTACTTGTAAATTATATTATTCACAGTATTCCTCTTCTCAACTAATTTATATTTTTGGTGCAGACAACTTGGCGATTACAAAAAAAGTATACGGAACCATCGGTACCCGGAGGGTTGCATAGCTGAATCGAATTTGATGCACGAACGCGTGAATTTCATCAACTTATACCTCGACAACGACTCGTCTACTCCCAGTGTACAGCTGAATGAGGTTCGGCAATGGAACGTTTCAGTTTTTCCTCAATTGTCATTCCTAGTGGCTTCGTCGGTCACGCGATTGTCACAGCTGAGGACCAAAATTGAGCCCATTGGACAGTTATGCTAAATTGCGAGGAAGCACATCCATACATTGATAGCCACCACAATCAATTCAACTTGAAGTGTCTGAATGGTTTCGAGAAGTTGCGCTATGAATCATTCTTCTTATCGTTCTCCAAAAAAAATAAGTGCATTTTTTAAATCAATTCGCGAGAGAGTTTCGTAATCATTGCAATTTATAGACTAATATCTGACGTGGATTCATTCAATTCTGCAGATGAAAGCGATGAGAAACATTGAATTGTATATTCTCTCGCGAGACCCGATTCATACTCGCACTTACTCAAAATGCACCGTTAATAAAGTCAAATACGTGTGTCACCAACAAGATCAGTCGCGGAGGACACAAAATTGTGGTGTCATGTTCGAAGCAAATTCAAAAAAGTATTATGGAATCTTGTTACAAGTTGTTGAAGTCGTATACACTCAAATGATGCCAGTTACAGTTTTCAAGTGTAGGTGGTTCAACAAGGCTACTATTCGAAAAGACCGTGAGATGGAATCCGTTGATACATCCACAAATGTGTATCAAGAAAATCCATGGTGTTTTGCTAAAATGGTGAAACAAGTCTTCTACGTCGATGATCCACTGCACGGGGGAAGAGGGGATTGGAAAATTGTCAGCCACATGTTTCATAGAGGTATTTATAACCCGACATCACTCGCAAGAAATGCAAATGAAGGACCAGTATACGAGGTTGAAGCACCGTATCAGGAGGAAACGACAACAGATATTCCTCTTCTCATAAATAGGGGTTTGTGTGTTGATTTTGGTCTGATTCGAATGCGTGAATCCGATGAGTCTGAACAAGAACTGGAATTAGACGATGAATTGGATGAAGAAGAAAAATTCATTAAATTCAATGATGATGAGGTTTTGCCCGAGACAGACGAAAAAGAAGATGACCAACAGATTAACGAAGAAGAAGACAATTCTAATTGATTGATGAATACATATTCTATATCTTACAAAATTTGTAATTTTTTCTTTATAAATAAAAAATCTTTGGAGGTGTTATGATAACCATCTTTGGATTTTTAAATGATATAAATATCTAATTATAAAAAATATTTAATTTATTATATAACCTCTTTGTAAATGATATAAATATTTAATTATAACAAATATTTAATTTATAATTTAACCTCTTTCCCATCGAGACTTTACCAACATCTCACCGGCTAAGAGGTCACTTGCTAATAAAAATTACACGTGACTACGTAACCGGCGAGAATTTGGCAACATCTCGTCGGCTATGTGGCACATGTTGCATTTAAATGCACGTGACCTCCTAGCTGGCGAGATATTGCTTTAAGTCTCGCCGGTAAAGGGTTATATGCCCAACACTTAGAATTTTCCTTCAATTTCCCTTTCGTTCTCGTTCTCGCTCTCGCTCTCTGCTTCCCTTTCCGACCATCGCCTCTCTAACTATCGCTCCGACCGTCGCCGTTATCTCTGACCAAAGCCATCCTCTCCAGCCCTCGCCAGCTCCTCGCCTGAAGCTCGGCCCGTCCTCTCCGACCCTCGCAAGCTCCCTCTGCTCGGTCTACTCACTCCGGCCGAGCCCGTCGCCGGTCTCCTCGCCACACCGTCCCGTCCCCTCACCTCACCGTCCCGTGCCCTCTCTCGACAGGTAATTGAAACTGAAATACAATTTAGGGTTTGAATTTCATAAAATCTATGAAATTGAAACTCGATTAGGTTTTGGGGTTTAGGTTTGGGGTTTTCTTGAATTGGGGTTTTATATTTCGAAATTAGGGTTTCATTTTGCTACAATTGAATTGCTACAATTTCTTGCTGAAATTTTTTGCTTTTGAAATCCAATTCCTTGGTAAATTGATAATTTTGCTGAATAGTTTGTACATAAATTGCTTGATGATTGAACTGTTTCATATTATGGTTAGAAAGCTTCTAACTGATATTTGAATGTTTACTAATATTAGAGATATTGTTGATATGAAATTTCTCGATGTTTACAGATATGAAATTAGAGTTTTATTTTGCTAAAATTGAATTGCTACCATTGAATTGCAACCTCCAGTGTAGGTAGGAATATGGATGGGAATTGCTTGAGTATGATTTATCTGCTCATTTGCAATTGTGTGGTTACTATTTTCTTCGCTAATTATGTGGTATGGAATTAGAAATACGTTCAGCATTTTGATCGGTGTGATTGTGTGAGTTGATGGGCAGAGTTCGGTTAGCTACTCATTAGCTCGCTCGTAGTGAGCAAGCCTAGTGCAAGCATCTAAGTATTCACATCTTTGACTTTCTTGTAGCCTTACTTTCCATCTAATGCTGGTGGATGTTTTCAGGTTGATATTGTGGACTTCAATGACAGCTTTTTGGCTCGTGTTCGTTATGTTGTAGGACCAAATCCAATAATATTAGTTTTCACAAAGGTATGCTAGCAGTTCACAATCTGTTTGGCATCTGTGTGTGGTGTCTATTGTCAAGTTGCTTATACAGTGAATGCTTTCCCTTGTCAAGTTGATCTTCTTCCCAAAGAGAAGAGACTGATTTTAATTGTGTTGATAATTGGGTTGTGGAGGCCACTACAAATAAGAAGCTCAAGTAAGCTTGTCCTTCATATGCCTTCACATGTCTTGTGAATGTCGTTATTGTGAGTAAATGAGTAGTATCTAATTTTTATATATACTCAAGTTTTTTCAGCTTAAAGATCAAGCTTCTCCTTGTTTGAGTGATGAGAAAAGCATGAGATAATGGTGATCTTCGTTTGTACGAGTTTTGAGCATTTCTAAGCTTCAGAGTGTCTTCTTTTCCTCAAACATGATACTTGTGCTGAAACTTTGATTGTTAACTTAGTGTTCAATTTGGTTCCATTCTTGAACCATGAATAATAAGCATCAAGAGACCTTAGATGATGACTATGGAATATTGAATATTTGCACTTTACATATTCAATGTGCATATTGAATATTTGCACTGTACATATTCAATATACGTATTGAATATTGAATATTTGCACGGTACATATTTAAAATACATATTGAATATGAATATACTATTTGTTTTGATGTGTTTATTATGTATATACTGTTTGTTTGAAATTGAAATTCAATTGCGGTTTTGCTTGGTAAATTGATACCTGAATAATTTTGCTAAACATGAATATGTAATTGAACAATTTTGCTGAATTGGGAATAAATTGGTGATTCTGTAATGTGCTTGAACATGAATATTAATTTTAGATCGAACAAGTTAGTTGATGTTTCAGAAGTCAATTCTTATACACAATGCCATTTGTCTCCGTCTAGTTCGAGCCCGACCTCGCCTCTGCCGTCCGTCTTCGTTCGATCCCGACCTTGCCCAAGTCGTCTTCCCGAACCTCAGGTTAGTATTGATTGAAAACAATGTCGACATGTAGTATTGCAAATTATATGGTATTTATATTCATTTGGTTATACGAGACTTTGGCTTGATGTGATATTAAATTAAATAGATTTTAATTCGCTATTTGAATTCAATATACATGTTATTCATGCCAACGAGCTTGGCACCGCCTGAGAGCTCGGGGGTAGAAAGTGGGCCCCAGGATGGTACTAGACCCGAGGAGGGTACTCGGCCCCAACAGGGTACACCGGCCCAGGAGAAGGTTAACAGACCCGAGCGGAGTGGTTCGGTTCCGGAGGAGGCGCCTGAACACGAGGATGAGCTGATCGAGTGCATCATTCCCACAATCGGTTCCTCGTGCATTCCTACAGTGGAGTCTAACGGATCGAAGACGTGCGGTTCAACTGTGCCCTCCAGACGACACATCCGGTACCAGTCACTGAACTCCACGTACGAGCAAGAATCGACGAGTGGGCCACAAGAGTCGAAGGCATGTTCGCGTGGGCTTGCGAAGTGCAAGAAGCTCCAAGATTTGACAGAGAAAGGGCCTATGTCGGTCACGTGGGATTTCGAAAAAGATCACATCCTCATCAACAACGACCTAGAATTTGACTCGACTTCGACTCTAACTCCAATGCCGATTCTGACCCCGGGCTTGACTTCGACTCCGACCCCGGGGCTGACTCCGATTCAGACATTAACGCAGCTGACTATCTCGCTGGGAGTGACTACGGACCAACATCAACCTCCTGCACATGCCGACGAACAGCCGCGCCTGAGTAAGAGGTTCAAGAGGACGGCGTAGAAGACAAAACGGCTAGAACAACTCCCGTAGGTTCCTAGTTTACGGATTTTGTTGACATTGTTTGTAATTATAGGATATTGTTTGAGTTTTAATTTTGTTTGCAATTGATTTCACACTGTTTTTTATTGCTGTAAATTGCAGTTTAGGATTTAGTTGAATTGCTGGTTTTATAGGTGACGGGAAGATAACAAATTGGGTAGTTTCTGCTAAAATTGTTATTAAACCTAGCCGGTGGGATGTTGACTAAATCTCGCCGGCTAGGTTCAGCTAGGTTTTATAACCTAGCCGGCGAGATGGTTGCAAGACTCGTCGGCTAAGTTGTAAAAGCTAGGAAAGGTTCACCAACACGGCGAGATATTGGTCACACTCAAGCCGGCGAGATATTGAAGCAATATCACGCGGGGAAAGGTTCACGACCACGGCGAGATATTGGTCACATTCAAGCCGGCGAGATATTGAAGCAATATCTCGCCGGCTGTGACCTTTCCCGACGAGACTTGCCCGACGAGAACCAAGTTGGCGAGTTTCGGGTGCAAATCTCGCCAGTTTGGCCAAGCCGGCGAGACCGGACCTCCTGCCTGGCGGGAGCAAAGTCTCGCCGACTTGGAGGTCATTTTCAATAGTGAAATTAAAGAAATACTCCCATAAAACTAAAACTAATTTTATCCAGTTATGCGTGGCCAATCCTAACGTATATTTAAACCCTAAACCCAAAAGCCTCTCTTTTAAGATTCTCACATCTCATTGTGTTACTCTCCCCCTCGTACTGGTGCAGCCACTTAATGATTTGAACACAAATTCTTGTCGTCTAATCTGTTATCTCCATCTTATATCCTACACACCCTGGGTTGTAAACGTTCCAAAATTTAAATGTGTGGCTCCATTTGTTAAATATTCGGTTTAGACTCATAATAATTAAGCTCAAGTTGAATTTAAACTTAAGAACTACACCATTTTGACACTATATGGCGGCGCACATGGATATGGTGCACATGCATGTGCGTTTCCCTGAGAAGAGAAGACGCCGGCGGATGTGCTCTCGTTGAGATGCAATCATAAACTTTAATGCAGGCAGATGGGGGGCGCTGGATTCAGGCATGGACGGGGGAGCGTGTGCTTCCAAAACAGCAAGATCTATATAGGGGAGGAGAAGTTGTCGGCGGACGTGCTTATATCATTGCAGATACACTACTACACTTTGATACAAGCAGATGAGGGGTGTTGGATTCAAGAATGGACAGGGAGCGTGCGCTTTCGACTTGGTGCATGAACCCAAGTGTGGTGTTGAGCTCACTTATAATTTAGACTTTCGCCATGTACTTTCTTTTTTGGTACTTTTCCCCCCTTTTGTACTCCTTTATAATGTCATTAATAAAATTTCTTGTTGATAAAAAAAATGCACTGTCCTAAGATGCCATTTATTAAAAAATAACTTAAGTTTATTCGCTCTTTCTATTTCTTATTGTTTCGAATTAACTCACCACACCTCCTCGTCTTTTTATTCTCCATCTTCTTATAGTCGCTCCTCTCCTCGCCTCCTCAAACCACGCTACTGAAGACGAATCTCAAAGCCTCGAAGACAGACCACAGAGCCGATTTTCAGATCGCCAGAGCCACTTTCAATCCGCGCCGTCATCGTCTGACTCATCACCGACAAGATAGAAGCCTCAAATGACTTCTTATTTTACCCTATTTATGATTTATGGGTTTCAGGGGTTTTCATTTTCGAACACAATGTTTTAGTTTTAAATTTAAATTTAGATTTAGATTTGAGGGTTTTTGATCGAAGGGGTTTCAACTTAAGGCTTTTAGATTTTCTATGTTTTTTATTATTTTTGTTTCCTAATTTAGGGTTTTGATTGTTAGGTTAGACTTGTGATTTTATGATTTTTTTTTACTAATGCAAGAAATGAATCCTCAACAACAGTCGACAATCCTCGCGCTCTTTGTTGTCAGTCTGTCGGTTTGGCCTCTTTCTTTTCTCATTTTATATGTTTATTCACATTTATGTTTGACGTGTATTCATTGTTCTTGGGTATGTGAAATCGAGACTACATAGGCTCATAAGATGACATACTTAATGTATAATTTAGGGTAAATTTCACATGACCCCCCTTAACTATGTGCGTGTTTCACATGTCTCCCTAAACTATAAAATCAATCTGTGAAGTGTCATAACTATCCAAAAATCCCACTTTACCTTTTTTGAATGACGAAAATACTCTTGTATCTAAAAAATTAAAATAAATAAATAAAAATGATTTTGAACTTTTTTTTCTATTTTCATTTACAAAAAAAAAGAATAAAAAAAATATTTAAGTATTAATTTTTATTTTAAAAAAATTATTTATTAAAATTAATAAAAATAAAAAACGATTTTTAAAAATAAATTTTTATTTTTAAACTTTTTCATAAAAAAAGATTTTTTAAAATTTTTTTTACTATTAACAAAATTTTATTCTTTATTTTTACATTTATATTAGGATTTCCTAATTTACACAAGAAAATGTGTAACATAACCATAAGAGCTATTTAGTTTATTTAGTGGTAAGAGTACATAGAATTTTATATAGAGATAATGACACTTTGTTACACCTAACTATAGGGAAATGACACTTTAATACCCTAATTATTTTTCTCTCTTTTTTAGTACCCTGACAATTTTTTGTGACAACATATCTCTAAAATGCGTAATATACCTAAAATACCTCTAGTCGGGTAAACGAATCTGATTTGGACCGGCCCAATTTGAACCAGTTTGTTTTCACTATGGTTCAATGCTATTTTTTTTTCAATTCAACCAAGGGTATTTTAGGTATATTAGGCATTTTAGAGGTAGGTTGTCACAAAATAATTGTTAAGGTACTAAGAAAGAGAGAAAAATAGTTAGGGTATGAAAGTGTCATTTCGCTATAGTTAGGTGTAACAAAATGTCATTATCGCTTTTATATATGATGTTATGATCGTTTCAATAAGGAATTGCCGAGAAAAAATTTATGATAATTTTGACATTTTTTAATGATATTTGAGTCTTGTTAGTTGTTACTTTAATTTATATTGTTTATTTTATTGCTGAATATAAATATTTTCACTGATTATTGTATTAGTTTTATTTCTGTTTTTCATTACAATTTTTTTTTGATGTATTATAATTTATTAATTATTGAAATTCTATGAATAATCTAAGAAAAATATTGAGATTGATGAGATTGAGTGCAAGATTGGATCGTTTGATAAACGAGTCAAGTTAGAGTCTAATCTGTTTTTATATATACATTGAAGTTAAATTCTAACTTAACTAAAAAAAATACGTGTATTGTAATTATTTGATTTTAAAAGATTTTATTTTTAGTTAATTATATTATTAATAAAATTTTGCTATCCAATTAAAAAAATTTCTCCATCTGTTGCCGCTAGGGATGGCAGTATTCCCCGTCCCCGACGAGGATCTCTAAATCCGAATTGAGAACGGATTGGGGAACCCCCGAATCTAGATGGGAACGGGGAGAGGTATCCCCGCCCCACTCTACTCCGATATAATAAAAATATATCTTTTTTAAATAAAAAATTATGTTTTGAAATGCGTATACAATGAAAAATGATATTTTTTTATTAATATAATATTTTATAGTACATATTTAATGAATAAAATGATATTTTTATCAAAACAATAAATTTGAATACAAATTTTATTAAAAAGTAAATATATTTTAAAAAAATTTGGGTTGGAAGCGGAAAATGGGAAATTCTCGAACCCTACGGGAATCTTAATTTCCGTTAGGAACGAGGAATTTTCAATTTGATTATAACGAAGAAAGAGAAGGGAATAGCCAAATCGTCTCAAATCTGCTCGGTCGCCATCCCTAGCTGCCGCTGCCCACCAGTGCCAATTTTGATTCCGACAGTCATAACTAATTATTACGTACCGTGTGGGCAGATGAGAAAAGTAAGACCTAGTAGTATAATTAATGCTGTATATATCTGGTGCATTAATTAAATATATGATAGGTGTGCTATACCTACTGCAATAAGTGTAGTTTGTGATAAGGCAAGTGCATGGACCATCCTACCCATATATCTTCATGGTACGTACCTGCCTTATTAAAACCCTACGATTCTGAGTTTTATACAAAGATACATATATTATCAACCGTATTGTATATATATATACGCATGTTTTGTTTGGTTAATTAATCTTGACCCAACGACGAACCACATAGGGTTAATGGTAGAGCGATGAGGACTTACTTGGCAGCAGGTTTGGCGACGTTTTTGAAGATTCTCTTAGCACAACTTCTTGCCTCCCACTCGCTGTTAATCTCGGACTCGGCCTTGGCGAAATCATCGACCGTCCTCGATATGGTTGTGAGCCCCGACGACCTGACGTAGCTGACCAGCCTCTTCACGCTCCACGCCGTCGCTCTCCCCTTCATGCTCAGCTTCTTCAGCTTTGTCATATCTATCCTCCTACTCTCCGTCTTGTCCACGTCCAGCTCGGCCTTCCTCCGCGGTGGCGCCTCCCTATCCCTCTCCCCCTCCTCCAGCGCCGGCCCCGACAGCGCGTCCAGCACGTAGTGGTGGAACACGCTCTCCTTCATCCTATCGAAGAAGGTCGCCACGTGGAACGACGACGCCAGCACCTTCACCAGGAGTATCTTCAGCAGCCAAACGGTCGCCCCGATCAGCACCGCGATGAGGAGGCGGAACACCTTCTTGAGCACGCTGCTACGGTTGTGGACGTTGTGGAACATGAGCGCCCACGCCACGAGGACGAGCGCCAGCCACGCGCAGTTCTGGAAGCTCTTCCGTAGCCCGTACACGAAGTAGAGCACCCTCTCTCGGAGCATGAAGTTGCGCTCGATCAGGAACACGGCGAACCCCACCACCCAGCCGGCCACCAGGCGGCCGCAGAAGACGACCATCACCATCAGGCACCACTTCCATATCTCCAGGCCGTACCGGACCTCGTTCTTGAGGGATGGGAGCATCAGAGAGCAAACCAAGCAGGTCGTGATGATGAGGAACAGCGTCCACTCTATCACTGCTCTCCTGTTGATTCTCCTCTTTCTCCTGTATCTGTACCTCTTCTTGCTTTCCTCCCCTCCGAGCTCCTTCTCAAACCATTCCTCGTCGTCCTCATCCTCGTCGTCGCTGCTGGTGGTGTGATGTTGGGGTGGTAGAGGATGATTGGGTTCGGTGAAACGGGACTTGGGTTTGGTGAAGTTGGGGAGTAGGTTTTTGGATGTTTGGGGTTTGGATCGGTCCACAACAAGGACTATATGATCGTCTTTGTTTTGAGTATGATCATAGCCTGGTAATTTGGGATTTTGAGTACGGATGTGAGGCTCCATGAATGTTGGGAAAATAGGATGCTACTCTCTTTTGCCACCATCCTACAAAACTTATTATAATAAGCTACCTCTTGAAATGAGGAAATTAAAGAGAGTTCAAGTGTGAATCCACTTACATGATGTCAAGTCAGTCTACGTCACATTTATTTAAAGTATATGTTCAACAAAAATGAATATCAGGTTTATATTTTTAAAATAAACTAAAGATTAACATAATTAAGTAAGATACAAGAGAAAGAAGTGAATCGACATGATACCAAGTAGGTACGCTATTGTTATTCTAGGTACGTCAATGTTATGAATTTATTAACTAGGTACACATATTGTACGCCATCGTTACCTTAATGTTAATGTTTAGATATGTACGTTGATGGCAATTTCGTAACAACGACATACGTAATTAGCACCATACCATTTTAACAACAGGACCGCTTGAAAAAGAGTTTTCTGACAAAAGTAGAATAATGGCACCATACTCAAAATTCATGCGGCCCTACACACTTATCTAGATAGGTGCCTTAAACTTAAGCATATATCACTACAAGAGTTTTGTAGTTGGGACGGCGCACCCAAAGCGCAGTTGGGAGTGAAAAAAACGCAGGTATAAGCTAAGGACGGCGCAAGGTGCGCAGTCCTTAGCGCGCGGTTGGTAACCCGCGGTTATAAGCTAAGGACTGCGCACAGAGGGCGCCGTCCTTAGCTTATAACTGCGCACATACAAACGTGCGCAGTCATAAGCTAAGGCCTGCGCACATACGAACGTGCGCAGTCCTTAGCTTATGACTGCGCACATAAGAAAGTGCGCAGTCCTTAGCTAAGAACGGCGCACGTCTTATGCGCGCAGTCTTTAGCTTAGGACGGCGCAAGAGATATGCGCGCAGTCCTTAGCTAAAGACTGCGCACGTTCGTATGGGCGCAGGCCTTATGGGCAGAGAATTAAAAAAAAATTTGGCAGGAAATTGGCATCCTGGTATCCATCCCGATACCAATTCCTTGCCATAATATTTTTCCGCTATATCAAATAATCTATATCAAACAGCCATTAGCAACGAAATTCATACCAAACAATCATTAGCAATCAAAACGAAATCCATACCAAAACGAAATCCGTACGTTCCAAATGTTAAACGTTATCCCGAAATCCTATTATAAAGAAAGTTTGAGTACGAAAGTATAAAAATAACCTAAGCATCTTCATCTTCATCATCATCTTCATCCTTCGAGTCGGTCGGTGAGTCGGGCATTGGGAATTTGGTCGGATCACGCAGGTGTTGGCGCAATTTTCTTCCAAATGCTTTACACTTCTTCTCCTTCTCCCTTGCCTTTGCAAGTGCTTGGGCCACTTGTTGGGCAACTAATTGGGCCATTTCCTCTCGGGTTTGGGTGAGTTGTGTAGCTAGCGTTTGATTTTGTTGTGTGAGTCGTTGAATTTCTTCATCTGTCCTTTGTACAAACGCTGCAGTTTGCGAACTCCCCTCACTCAGTTGTCTAGCCTTAGGTGGCCTCAAAGTAGCTCTGCCAAACCCTCTGATATACCGGCCCCTAAGCGGACGGCCGTATGTTAGTATATGGGCTCGGTTCATCAAGTCTTCCTCCTCTTCCAGCGTCATCGGGTCGGTGTGGGTGGCACACCACTCTTTGAACAATTTGTCGACGTTTTCCTGAAAATAATGAAACATTAATATGATTTCAAGCAGCGATGATCTAAAATAAAATACATTATTAAAATTACCCGGTGCTTCTTCAAGTCTTCTTTTGTGACGTTTTTGTACCGTTCAAGGTGGTTCTCTATATTCGCCGACACAGGTACGACACCTTGTTCCTCCCTCACTCTCGACAACTCCGCGGACGAGCTTCTGAATGATATTGGACCGGAGTTGTGATCTGGCTTTTTCTTTCGGAGCTCAGCCATTTCCTTCCCCAAGTCCTAGGCAAATAAATAAAATAGATTTCGTTAAACATAATAAGTACGATATTTAAATACAAGTTTACAAGTTAAAGAGAAATATACCTGCATCAATTTGGAGTCATAATGCTCCACGAGCCACCTCCACTGGTCTTTCTTCCCTACCAGCTTGTACGGGATACCATTGCGCTGGAGTCGGTCACGGTAGACATTGTAGAACCTCTTATAATCATTTTTCCGCTGCTTATTTGCGGCCCGTGCTCGCTCATCTATCCATTGCAGCAGTGACGGTGAGCGAAAGTCTACATCGTATGTGCTCTACATGAGATAAAAAACAAAAAGTCAATATATTTGAAAATTAATAAGAAATTGTGAATAAAAGATTATAAAAACAAATACCTGCAATTTCTCCATGAACTCCATCCTCAGCTCCTCTGGCACATCACGCCACTATCGATACCCAATCGGGACAGTGGACCGAAAAATGGACCCCGTGACATTCACAAGTCGCTCATAAGTATTTCTCTGTGACTTCCAGTCCTTCACAATAGGAAGTTGCAGAGTCTTCGACCATCGAAGTTTTAAATTCTTCCTTCTCAAACTATCAGCCGCGTCCCGTTCCCAGTCAGTGGAAACATCACCCCTCGTTTTCTTCTGAAGTGTCCACCCGTCCACGACAGCCGACGCTGGTGTGTTTATATCAAAATACAGCTCCCAGTCAAATACTTCCGGCTCGTCTAGACGTTGCCATCTTGACGGGCCGGGATCTTGTGGAGGACCCACAGGAGGGCAGGAATGGATCGACTCGTGACCAGAGTCGGCAGCAGACCCGGGAGCACGATGCGTGGGAGAAGAAGAGGGAGACTCGTCAGGCTCATCTAGTAGGGCATCTGCCCAGTAATCTAGTCCCTGCCTTTGGGACTCGAGCTGGTCGCGTAAACCGACCTCATCTTCCCACGCGGATGTGGGTGTAGGTCTACTCTGACCTATGGTTATTCCAGGCAGAGATCGTCTGACTCCTGCATCCTCCGCATGTATGGCAGCCACAGCTGCCGCTGTGGCTGGGTCGAGCTCGACAGTGCCATCGAAACCGTCATCTCGAACAGACGATGTACGAGAGGATGGCTCCTCGACACGAGGAGTTCTCTTATACAGCTGCGAGAACCCTACAAATCTCTTCTTCTTAACCGGCTCTTTGTCTATTTCCTTACCCTTTCCCTTGTCTTTTTTCCCATCTTCTGAAAACATTTAAATATATTATATAAAGCTAACAATTTCAAATTCATATAATATACATATTCAATTATACAATTCATTTAAATCTATACATATTATACAATTCAATTCTCACATGTTATATTATACAATTCAAATATATACAATTCAATTATATATATATATATACATTTAAATCGGATTCAAATATATACATTCAATTGTAAATGTACACATTAATTATACAATTCAAAGATATACAATTTCAGTCCTTAACAATTACATATACATTTAAATTATTACATACTAATTGAAAATGTAGAAATTAATTATACAATTCCTAAACATATTCATATATATACAATTCAATTACATATACATTGAAATTATTACATACTAATTGGAAATGTAGAAATTAATTATACAATTCCTAAACATATTCATATATATACAATTCAATTACATATACATTGAAATTATTACATACTAATTGGAAATGTAGAAATTAATTATACAATTCCTAAACATATTCATATATATACAATTCAATTACATATACATTGAAATTATTACATACATTCATATAAATGTAGAAATTAATTATTCATACTTAATGTACAAATTATACATGTAATACTTAATGTACAAATTAATTATTACATACTAATTGTAATTATTCATACAAATTAATGTACATTCTATTCATACAGATTATATACAATTATACATGTGTGTGTATACATTGAAATTTATATAATATAAATATATACACATATACACAGTTTTATATATATATAATATCCTACGGTTATTATACATATATATAATATATATATATACATATACAGTTATATATGCAGGAACCATACCGAGGGCGCCGGAGGCGGGCGGAGCCGGAGCTGGTGGTGGCGGAGCCGGAGCTGGTGGTGACGGAGCCGAGTCAACTGTCGCCGAGGCGAGCCGGAGCCGATGCGGAGCGTAGGGCCGAGGCGGAGCAAGGCGTCGCCGACGGTGG
>OY987314.1:10940801-11118789 GCA_963920655.1 Geranium rotundifolium
GACGGAGCCGAGTCAACTGTCGCCGAGGCGAGCCGGAGCCGATGCGGAGCGTAGGGCCGAGGCGGAGCAAGGCGTCGCCGACGGTGGACGCGGTTGGAGCCGACGGAGCCAAGGCGGAGCGAGGACGGCGGAGCCGAGGCGGAGCGAGGCCGGCGGAGCCGAGGCGGAGCGAGGCCGGCGGAGCCGAGGCGGAGCGAGGCCGGCAGAGCGGAGGCGGAGCGGAGGCGGAGCGGAGGCGGAGCGGAGGCGTAGCGAGGCCGGCAGAGTCGTCGGGCGCAGTCGTGAAGTGAGAGGATCGAAAATGGGAGAGATTAAGTTTAGATGAGTGGTTATAATGAGAGCAGAATAAGAGATAAATGCACTGAAATCGGGGTTTAAAAACTTATAACCGCGCACATTGAGTAAGTGCGCAGTTATAAGTTTTTTATTTGGTTGACTTTTATGGTTGACTTTAACTTCGGTCGCCTTATCGACTATGATCCCGTGGTTCGATTTGTGTAAAAATTGTTGTGTATACGTAATCCATGATTCTCTGCATATCCTACGGTTTCGATTTTCATAATTCACTTTTCCTACGTTCGTTGATTGTAGATTGTTAAATCGTACAATGTGAACCCTTATTTTCAATATACATAAACTTGTACATCGAAGACGATTCAATGTTGGGAAAAAAAATAAATTAATCCAACCGTACGGATGAGACCGAATATATGATTCTCGTGTACTCGTAAAATATTGAATAATTTTATTAAGAAATCAACATCGATAAAGTACCCGATGAGTCGCGGACACGTGTGTATTTATCAAGATCATCAATTTTTCCTATGTTTTAGTCGATATTTAACAATTTTTTTGTGCGCAGTGAATATCGACAAATTTTATAGGCAAATCAAGACTTGAGGTCAAAAATTTAATAAACCGAGACTTGAGGAAATTGAGGTCAAACATAAATTTGACCTACAAAGTCAAAGGTCAACAATTTGAACTAGTTAAGGACGGCGCACATATGACTGTGCGCAGTCCTTAACACTTAGAAAATTTTCTGAGTGTTAAGGACTGCGCACAGTCATATGTGCGCCGTCCTTAACACTTAGAAAATTTTCTCACATTTTTCTACACTGTTTTCTTACACTCTTGGCTACACTTTTTTCTAACATTGAAATTTTCTCTTACACTTCTTTTGAACTGAACACATTTTGCAAACATTGAAATTTATTATCAATTCAAAACGATATTACAACACTTTCAATCAGACACATAATCTTCATGTCCTTCCATATCGCTGTTGTCGGATGCACTACTACTACTATATTCTTCTATGTCTGGTGGTATGTCGGCAATTTGAACGGGCGGTACATTGTTTTGTAACTGAAAACTGCTAAGATCTATTGTTATTCCTCCCGGCCTGTCAATCTCAATTCTGTTCGTGTTCGGCTCTTGGTAAGGCTCGTTCACCTCGTACGTGGGGGCTTCGGCTGTACGGGCTAGTGTCTTCGGGTTGTAGCAACCCCTATGGTTGACAAAGTTCACAACTTTCCACCCGCGACCAGTTCTCGGATCTTCGACATAGAAAACCTGTTTCGCCTTTAAGGCAAGACAGAAAGGGTTCTCCCTGTGACAATTGGTTGTCGTGTTAACCGACATCAACCCCCGATCATGCCTTAACCTGCTCTCATCGTACCATCTACACTTGAACACAACCACATGCAAACTCTGGGGGTATTTAAGTACGCATACGTCCAGAAGAACACCAAAGTATGTCTTGTCGATCGCTTCTATCATTATTCCAGAATTCTGATTCACTCGCCTTTCGTCTAATCGTTGACAGACGAACTTCACGCCATTGACTGTACATTGCGAATATATGCTCGAACTCTGGGGTCCATGAGAAAGCAACGTCAATTCATTCTTATACCCAGGATTTCGCATCTGTAATAACAATCAATATGGGGTTTAGTCGAGAACGAAGAAAATAATTAGTACACGCGATTTTAGATTTGAGCACTTACACATTTTGCGAATTTTTTGTTGAACGAAATGACCCGATCTTCAATGCTGCCATTGGGGTGATTTCTTTTGAACCAGTTTTCATGTGTGTCTACGAATGTATCCATCTCTGCACAATTCTCCGTGACTGTCCAATGGGCCCAAAACAACTCATCTTTTGGCAATTTTGAATTGCGAACGACGCTACGCAATTCAATCAACTGGGACACTACCGAGATGTCATGTACGATGGTTGCATTCACCGCGTCGGGAATGGGCGAGGTACCTCGATTTAGGTACATGCGAGTAAAAATAACTGACTCGTGCATCAAATATTGTTGCGCTATGCACCCTTCAGGATATCGCATGTTACGCACACTTCTCTTGTACTCACCGAGTTGCCTGCACGTTAAAGTATAAATTCAAGTTCATTTAAGATGAAATGAACTGTACTATCCAATAACTTAAATATCACATACCTTTCAATCGGAAACATCCACGTGAAGTGAACTGGTCCAGTTCGCAAAACTTGATCTGCAAGATGTATAGGTAGGTGGGCCTGTATTGTGAAGAATGCCGGGGGAAAAATCATCTCCAACTTGCATTGAATCATCGCGATGTCTTCTCTCATCTGGATGAGGGTGGATTTTTTTAACTCCCTGGCACACAACTTCTGAAAAAATGTTCCCAACTCGACCAATACGTCTGCTACTTCTGAATCGACGTATTTTCGAATCATAATAGGAAATATCCTCTGAATCAACACGTGACAGTCGTGCGTCTTGAGCCCGTAAAATCTTTTGTCTTCCTTGATTTTATTCTTCAGACTTCCCGCATACCCACTTGGGTACTTGACCATCCTAAGATGGTCAAGTACTTCTCCACGATCTTTTGGCTTCACAACATACCCTGCCCGAGGGAGAACCCATTTTCCGTCATTACCATGTACAGGCCAAAGATGCGGTCGCACGTTCAAATCCTGTAACGTGAATCGGGCCTTCTCATCATCCTTAGTCTTCCCACCAACTCCCATCACGGTGCTCATAACATTGTCGCACACATTCTTCTCTATATGCATCACATCAAGGGCATGTCTCACTTGATGAGTCTTCTAATAATCCAGCTCCCAGAATATGCTTTTGTGCGTCCAACAATACTTCTCCCGAGTTGCCCTGGGTTTCAACAGCGGGTCCAAACTCTGTATTGGATATTCATTTTGCAATATGAATGAAAATACTTCCTCCCCAGAGCAGATACGAGGCGCGTCTCTTTCTTCAACTGTTCCATTAAAAGCCTGTCTCGCCCGACGCAATCGATGCCTTCGATGTAAGTACCTGCGTGCACCCAAGTACGACGTTCTCCCCCGTTTATGAGTGGAATCAATGTCTTCCATGCATATAGGACAAGCCTTGTAACCTTTTGTTTGAATTCCACCCAACATGCCCAGCCCTGGATAGTCGCTAATCGTCCACATCACTGCAGCACGCATTTGGAAAGCTTCATCCTTAAACCCATCCCATGTCGGAACACCTTGATGCCATAGTTCCTGCAACTCATCGATCAATGGCCTCATAAAATTATTTAAACATTTACCTGGTGACTTTGGACCAGATATCAACATCGTCAGCAGATTGTATTCCTTCTTCATTGCCATTGATGGGGGGAAATTTAGCGGGATAGCGACGACGGGCCAAAGGCTATAAGGCGGTGTGTTTGGTCCGAACGGACAGAAACCGTCAGTTGCAATGGTGAGGCGCACGTTACGAATTTCTGCTGAAAAACTCGGGTATGTCATGTCAAACGTAATCCAATCTTCTCCGTCTGCTGGATGTTCGAGTGTATCATCGTCCACCCTCTCCCGCTCCCCGTGCCAACGCATCCACTCAGACGTCTCGGGTACGGCAAATAGTCGCTGCAAACGCGGTGCCAATGGAAAATACCATAATGTCTTCTTTGCCACAGTCAAACTTCCAGCATATTCGTACCGACAATCTCCACATACTGGACACTCTGTGGAATATATGTACTCTTTGTAGTACAATATGCAACCGTGGTAACATGCATCATATTTCACCAGCGGCAATTCTATTGACTTCAATTTCTGCTTTGCTGATGCGTAGTTTGCCACATGCGCATTGGGTTGCGGCAACTTGCTGGAAACATACGCAGCTACATCGTCAAATGCCGTGTCTGTCATCCCCGTCTTATGTTTGATTGATAGAATTTGCAGCAGTGCGGCCAACGCTGTATCATCGCTACCATCATACAATGGTTTCTCCATCTCTGCCACCAACTACTTGTACTTTCTCGTCGTTGCTCTAGCAGCATCAGCATCTACTTGAATCGCCATATCAGTTGCTTATCCAAGTGGTTCAACTCTAACATCTCGCCATGGGTCTACATCATGCACAAACTGATGAACATGATCAACCACGACACTGTGAACAGGGGAATAACGAAGACCCTGGTTACTGCTCTCCCCGACTTCTCCCACTTCGCCATGTTCGGTCCATATTGTATAATATCTCATGAACCCTTCCTAAGTAAATGTGTACAAATGATCGGCATCTCGTGGAAACGAAAATTACAACATGTCGAACACGGACACTTGAATCGATCTGGGCCGTATTGTATACCATTTTCTCTCGCAAAAATTACGAAACTGCTAACACCTCTCTTGAAAGCATTTGTTGACCTATCCATTCTCATCCACGATCGATCCATTTTCAATCTACGTTTTCAACAATCACTAATTACTAAAACGATATATATACTTACAATGATATATATACTAACAAACGATAATCACTAAATTATATTTCAAAATAAAACGATATATATACTTAAGATGATATATATACTAACAAACGATAATCACTAAATTCTATTTCGAAATAAAACAATATATATACTTACAAACGATAATCACGAAATAAAACGATATATATAACAATGGACACACGTACATACCTTACAATGGACGAGAAAGTGCGAGTGACGATGTCTTCGGATCGTTGATGAGTTTATTTGCCTCTACAAGTCGTATATGTGAACCCTCAATTTGTACCTCTCAACACAACAACAACTATCCAAAATCAATACCACAATACCACAACATAAACTTTCTGCCATTTATAGGCAGAAAGTTTATGACTGCGCACCCGCAAATGTGCGCAGGCACAAGTTAAGGACTGCGCACATTCACTGGGTGCGCGGTCCATGGCAACGGTAACATGTACGACGTCTGCACATCCGACCGTTGCCCACCAACGGGCAATTTTAGTGAACTTTACTGACTGCGCACACAAGTCTATGTGCGCAGTCCTGAGCTCCTGACTGCGCACTTTCGTGTGCGCAGTTCTTGCGTTAAGTTATAACTGCGCACATAGACGGTGCGCAGTCCTTGGCTTAGCTTAGGACTGCGCACGTTGTCTACGTGCGCAGTCGTTATAACAAAATGGTGTAGTGTATATGTTCAAGTATATATATATGTTCAACAAAAATGAATATTGCGTTTATATTTTTAAAATGAAATGATAATTAATATAAATAAATGAAGTACGAGCAAAAGTAAAAATCAACACGCTGCCAAATAGCTATTGTTATTTTCAATACATCACTGTTAAGTATTTATTAACAGAGTACACATATGATACACCATCACTACCTTAAGGCCGAAACTTAAATTATATATTGTATGGCAATTTCGTAACAACAACATATGTAATTAGCACTATACCATTTTGGCAGGACTGTCGCACACTAAAAATATTGTGCTGACAAAAGTAACAAGAGTAGAATAATGGCAACCTACTCAAAGTGTACTTGATCTTTTTTGAAAAGGGCATCATACTTATTTATAATATTGCTTTAAAAAAAGGGGCAGCGCATACATATAGAGTGTGTTTGCCTTTCGTTTTAGGGAATCATATATACTCTATTTGCATGCGATGTCTTTTTTTATTGACGTTGTCTTTATACCGTTGCATGCGAGCCGTTGGAATATTACCGTTCAAAAAGGGCAATGTACATAGGTATGTGCGCTGCCATTTGGACGGATATTTGAATTGTATATATGGGTAATTACATATCAGTACACCCCTTTATTACATGATCAGTCCCCCAAGTTTGAAATTTTTTTTCTCGATTCCCCAAGTTTAAAACGTTAAACTTATGTCAAAATTCTGTTAAATCTAACAACGATACTGTGCATAATTATTTTAATACCCAAAATGCCCCCGGTATAATTTATGTAAGGGTATATCATCTATAAATGCAAAATTACCATTGTACCCCTCATTTGCACAACAAACTTAACTTAAGATGAAGGGTACATTAGTATTTTCAAGGAACATATAAACAATAAAAAATAAACGCAAGTTAAATTATAATAATGTCCCCTTTTTTAACCTCCCATCTCTCACTCTCCCTCACTCAATCTCTCTAGTTCATCAAAACTACGCTGATCTGGGGTAAAAAAAATTGTTTTAGAGTACTCATATCTGTACTTGGGGCAGCTCCAGATGGAGTACTCCGAGGCCTTCTCAAAGGAGTTGGGAGGCTTGGCGGGCGCATGCTTGGATGTAGAGGAGGAGGTGGAGGGAGTGGCACAGGGAGGAGCAGGACCAATTGGTGAAAGATCGGATCTTCAAGAGGTCTGCGACGACGGTGGTTGTGTCTGCTCCAACGGGGACGGAGAAGAGCAAAGGACTGAAGAGCCAAGTGCCGTCTTCTTCGCGAACCCAGATCCAAACTCGAAAACCCGAAGCAGGTGGTTCAGGTGTGGCAGGCCCTCTGCGACCAGCACGTGCTACAACCTCTTGCTTCTCCTCCGCGGCGATTTAGGGTTTCGGAGCTATGACGAGTTCGACAACGCCTGTGAGATGGGTTCTGTATTGGAGGCGCTCGTTCTCCAAAATCGCCGAGCTTGCTCTCCAGATGCTGACAGAACAGCCGATTCGAGCCTGAAGAGGGCGCTTTGGTGCCACGAGAGTTGATAGGCGATTCAACGCTCACTCTCTAGAAACTACCGCATTTTGATTGATATTCCGACTCCGATGACATATCTCGGTTCTCATCAGCTTATGTGGTATCGGACATAATGGATTGAACTCAAAAATAATTCTTTGAATTAACTGGCCATGATGATATGAACACAAGTGAAGGATTTGAACATATTTTAGAGGAATAAAGGAGAGGTAGTTACAACAGATTTGAACCTTACAAATTTGGAACATATTTGCATGGGGGGGAGGGGAATTAAAAAAATTTATTTGTTTATTTGAAAAGTCAAATTTGCCCTTAATATCTTAGTTAAATTAGCTATTCAAATAGGGGTAAAATAATCATTTCATTTGAGAACTAAATGGTCATTTTAAATTTATAAATTAAGTATAGTATTCATGAATTATCTATCGAGGGCATTTTGAACTTTTTACAAATATCATCAGTTAAATCTAATAAAATTGAACTTAAGTGTAACGTAATGAAACTTGGGGGATCGAGAAAAAAAATCAAACTTGGGGTACCAATTCTGAAATGAGGTTTCTACGGGTGTACTGATATGTAATTACCCCTTGTATATATACATGGGTGGATTGTGGGTTATTGTTTGTAGAAAGTTTGAGAGTTTGATGCATATGTGGAAATAGTTGTGTGAGTATATTTGGAGTGATCGAAATTTGTGGAGTGTATACAAGAAGATCAAGTAGTAATCAAATGAAGAAATCGTATTAAGGTGTGTTCTCAATAAATGTTACATTTCAGATTCGTATTGTTGTTAATTTATCGTTTTATCAAAATTTTATAGATAGTATTCTCATTATTGTAGATATTACTACTGGAAAAAAAAAAAAGCTTGTTAATTTCATACGTTTGGGATTCATCAATTGTGTGGGCTAGTGTCTTCGGGTTATAACAGCCCCTATAGCTCACAAAGTTCACAACTTTCCACCCACGGCCATTTTTTAGATCTTCGACATAGAAAACCTGTTTTACCTTTAAGACGAGGCAGAAAGGGTCCTCCTTGTGACAATTGGTTGTTGTATTAACCGACGTCAACCCACGATCATGCCTTAACCTGCTTTCATCGTACCATCTATACTTGAATACAACCACATGCAAACTCTGGGGGCATTTTAGGACGTAGACGTCTAGAAGAACACCGAAATATGTTTTTTCGATCTTTTCTATCATTACTCCGGAATTTGGATTCACTCTCCTTTCGTCCAATCGCTAACAAACAAACTTAACGCCATTTACCGTACATTGCGAATATATGGCCGAACTCTAGGTCTATGAGTAAGCAACGTCAATTCATGCTTCTACCAGGATGTTGCATCTATAATGACAGTAAGAGTTGGATTAAGTCCAATTGAATAAAGGTAATTAATACACACGACCTTGTAAATCTAAGCACTTGCACATTTTATGAATTTTTGGTTTAAGGAAATGACTCGATCTTCAGTGTTGCCATTGGGTCGTTTTCTTTTGAACCAGTTTTCATGCGTGTCTACAAATGTCTCAACCTTTGCACAATTCTCCGTTACTGTCCAGCGGGCCCAAAACAGCTCTTCTCTTGGTAGTTTTGAATTACAGACGACTCTCCGTAGTTCAATCAACTGCGACACTACCGAGAGGTCATGAACCATGGCTAGATTCACTAGGCCGTGGATGGACGAGGTACCCTGATTTAGGTACATGCATGTAAAATTAACTGACTCGTGCATCAAGTATTGTTGCACTATGCACCATTCAGGATACCGCATGTTACGCACACTTCTCTTGTACTCACCGAGTTGTCCGCACATTAAAGCATAAAGTCAAGTTTATTTAGGATGAAATAAACTGTACTAGCCCGATAACTAAAATATTTCATAACTTTCAATCGGAAACATCCACGTGAAGTGAACTGGTCCGGTTCGCAAAACCTAATCTGGAAGATGTATAGGTAGGTGGGCCTGTATTGTAAAGAATGACGGGGGAAAATCATCTCCGACTTGCACTGAATCATCGCGATGTCTTTTCGCATCTGGCGGAGGGTGGAATATTTTTAACTCCCTAACACACAACTTCTGGAAAAATGTGCTCATCTCAACCAATACGTCTGCCACGTCTGAATCGACGTATTTTCGAAACAGAATGGGGAATATCCTTTTAAACAACATGTGACAGTCGTGCGTCTTTAGTCGTAAAACTTTTTGCTTTCCTTTGTTTTAATCTTTAGACTTCTCGCATATCCACTTTAGTACTTGACCATTCTCAGATGGTCAAGTACTTTTCCACGATTTTTTGGCATCATAACATACACCGTCTGAGGGCATGTCATAGATACGATCGCACGTTCAAATCCTGTAGAGTGAATCAGGCATTCTCATCATCCTTAGTCTTCCCACCAACCCTCATAACGGTGCTCAGAAAATTTTCGCACATATTCTTCTCTATATGCATCACATCAAGGGCATATCTAAATTGATGAGTCTTCCAATAATCCAGCTGCCACAATATGCTTTTGTGCGTCCAACAGTACTTATCCCGAGTGGCCCTGGGTTTCAACAGCGGGTCCAGACTATGTACTGGATATTCATTTCATAATATGAATGAAAGAATTTCCTCCCTAGAGCAGATACGAGGCGCATCTCTTTCTTCCACTGTTCCATTAAAAGCTTGCCTCGCCCAACGCAATCGATGAGTTCGATCTAAGTACATGCGTGCACCCAAGTACGACGTTCTCCCCGTTTGTGAGTGGAATCAATGTGGTCTATGCATATAGGACAAGCCTTGTAACCTTTTGTCTGAATTCCACCCAACATTCCCTACCCCGGATAGTCACTATAATCCACATCACTGCAGCACGCATTTGGAAAACTTCATCTTAAACTCATCCCATGTCGGAACTCCATCATGTCATAGTTCATGCAACTCTTCGATCAGTTGCATCATAAAGTTATTCAAACATTTACCAGGTGACTTCAGACCAAATATCAACATCGTCAATAGATTGTATTCCTTAGTCATTGCCGTTGATGGGGGGAAATTTAGTGGGATAGCGACGACGGGCCAAAGGCTATAAGGCGGTGTGTTGGGTCCGAACGGACAAAAACCATCAGTTGCAATGGCAAGTCGCAGGTTATGGATTTCTACGGAAAAACTCGGGTATGTCCTGTCAAACATAATCCAATCTTCACCTTCTACTGGATGTTCGAGTGTATCATCGTCCACCCTCTCCCGCTGCATGTGTCAGCGCATCCACTCAAACGTCTCGGGTACGTCAAATAACAGCTGCAAACGCGGTGCCAATGGAAAATACCAAAATGTCTTCTTTGCCACACTTGATCTTCCAGCATTTTCGTACCGCCACTCTCCACATATCGGACACTATGTGGAACTTATGTGCTCTTTGTAATACGAGATGCAACTGTGGTAACATGCATCAAATTTCACCAACGGCAATTTGATTGACTTCAAGTTCTGCTTCGTTGATGCGTAGTTTGCCACATGCGCATTGGGCTGCGACAACTTGCTGGAAACATACGCAGCTACCTCGTCAAATGTTGTGTCTGTCATCCCCGTCTTATGTTTGATTGACAGAAATTTGCAGCAATGCGGCCAACGTTGTATCATCGCTACCATCATACAATGGTTTCTCCATCTCTACAACCAACCGCTTGTATTTTGTCATCGTTGCTTTAGCAGCATCAACATCTACTCCAATCACCATATCAGCTGCTTCTCCGAGTTGTTCAACTCTAACATCTCGACATGGGTTTACATCATTCCCGAACTGATGATTAACAACGGCACTGTGAACAGAGGAATAACGAATACCCTTGTTACTGCTCTCCCTGACTTCTCCCCCTTCGCCATGTTCGGTCCATATTGTATAGTAGGACACGAACCCTTTCCTAAGTAAATGTGCACAAATGGTTGCATCTCATGGACACGATAAATAGAACATGTAAAACACTGGCACTTGAATCGATATGGGCCGTATTGTATATCATTTTTCTCGCAAATGTTATGAAACTGCTTACACCTCTCTTGAAAGCATTTGTTGACCTATCCATTCTCATCCACGATCGATCAATTTCTTATCTACGTTTACAACAATCCCTAATTACTAAATCACACTACTATCTAAATTATATTTCCAAATAAAACGATATATGTACATACCTTATAATCGACGATTGATATACACGTACGATGTCTCGGGTTCTTGATGCCTTTCTTTGGCTCTATAATTTATCTCCCCCACATATATTTGAACCCTCAATTTTGTAAGAACTTATCAACTCTCCACTCTCCACACAACAACACCAATAACTAAAAATATCTACCAACCATCTGCTATTTGTAGGCAACTCTAAGAACAGTGCACCTTCATAAAGTGCGCATGCAGAAGGTAAGAACCGTGCACATTCGTAAGGTGTGTTGTCCTTAGCAACGGTTTGATATCAACGGTCACATAGACGACCGTTGCTCAAACGGTCGGGTAAATATTGGTCAACGGTTGTGCCTGCGCTCTCACTTTTTGATGCGCAAACGTTAAGTTTTAATTACGTATTTCATTGTCCGCAGGCGTAAGCATAGCTGACGCCTGCACACAAGGAGAATGTATTGTCTGCATCGGAGCTAACAATTGCGCTCGCGCTCTTTGTGCGCATGCCTTCTGTCAATCTCGTGTAGTGGGTTGTGGGACTATATTTCTCACCGCTACCAGGCTTGTGGCTACAAATAGGGGTGTCCACGGGTCGGGTCTTCACCCACCCGACTGGAAGTCTGACCCACCGTTCATTTACGGGTAATGGCCTCAAGACCCGGACCCGGCCCATACACCCGATACTCAGTAAATTTTTCACCCGTTCATTTGTCGGGTGGGTCGGGTGGGTGGCCTGTAGAACCGATACTCAGTAAATTCATTCATGATAAACTTTTTAAAAAGGTCATTTTCCAAATGATTTCCCTGTCAACCACGAACCAAATTTAATTTCCTTTCCTTGGCTTGCTGATTTAAATCTGATTTTGGTTCCAGCTTGATTTTTTTCTCCTTTTATCATATTTAGATCTGATTTCAATACCAAATTTATGACTTTTTTCTCCTTTTATCATATTTATTTTTTAAGAACACAAAGAAAAATGCATAGTCACATGCCACAACAAAAGAACTGTGGATAAAATTAATAAATATATGCAAATTATGAACACATCTGGAAAATAATGACACGCAAGAAATTAGAAAAAATAACTATAACAACATCATAATATAGACATAAGTATGAAAATGCAAACGCAAAGGCGTCTGTAAAAACCAACTATAATATGTAATTCTAATGGGTGAGTAAAAGCAGGATAAAGCAAGATAATAAAATTTTGAAGATATAAAATGTTTGAGAAGGGAGAGGAAGAAGAGGGAGAGAGAGGTGCTGCTCAAAGATGGAGAGAGAGGTGCTGCTCATAGTTTATGGTTTTATGTTGAGTAAAGTTATAATATAAATGGATTGAATAAAGTTATAATATAAATGGATTGTACCTATCCGTGTGATCTGAAATGAACGGTTAGGATCATGTAAGATCAGTGGTGTGGAAAGAGGCACATTAATCCTCCAATATATCTACACATGACACGACATCAGAATAAAGTGGGAGTGGGTAGGCTCCCTATTTCACTAGTTTTATCATAAATGAACAAGTGGGCTCTTTGTGTGTGGGCTATTCATGTTAAATAATAAACTTGGGTTGGGCTAGTAATATATATCATGGGCTGTTAATGTAATAATCGGGTGGGTCGGGTCCAATTGGGTTTAGAGCCCTGTCACCTGTCACCCACTCACCAATTGAACGGGTGGAATAGTTCTGACTCGTACTCAACCCGTAACCCTACGGGTGAGGTTTTCATGGGTCACAGGTTAGGTGGGTTTTCGGGTGGATTGTCTCGGGTCAAATTTGCCCACCCCTAGCAACAAACATCATAGTTCCCCCGCTTCAAACTTAGCAAGTGCGAGAAGCATGCAGTCTTTTCCCTTATAGCAGCGGAAGCCATGAATCTGCTGTTACTGTTAGATATATTTTATGTAAACCCAAGCTTATCAAGCCTATATATAGAGACATTTGTATTCTATTTTAATCATTAACTATTCAATCTATAAACACTTTCAGGGTATCAGAGGTTTAGGTTAGATCTTGGTTACACTTTTTCGTTGCGTATGACTTTGCCCACTTGTTAATCATGATTTAACGGGTGGGCGAAGCAATTCTTTTTTTTTCTTCAATTTAATGCTGCCTCTATGACCAACTTCAAGACATTGTTTCTATCCTCTCTTTTTTCTCCGATATGTCGCAGACATTTATCTAAAGTTATTTTTCAATTTTTATCTTTTCTATGTTCTCCCAATTGTTCAAGCTTACTATAGGTTACTCAAGTTCTATCATCCACACCTTCTCTTCATTGTTCTTATCTTATTCTCTTTCTATATATTTTTCTTTGTATTTTATCAATTTTTCCATCACTTTTGTCTTTGTTTACATCATTCATATCCTTCTTACCGTTCCATCACTTATTCATCATTGTAAACCCCTTTTGCACTTGGCTCTTTGGTAACTTTTTTTTCTTAATCAATCTATTTATATTTCTATATTACATCTAATTTTCCTAAACTCTACCTTTTTCTTTTTTGTCAAACTTTTTTATATTATTTCCTTAATAATCTCCACTCTTCAATATTCTCCTATTTTCTCTAAAACAAAAATAGTTTTCTTTGATATAATATTGCACCGTCGTCCTACGCGGTTGTTGCTTATTTTTGCACCATCGTAGTTGCTTGAAATTATTTCGCACTTACGTAGTTGCCAATAAGTTTGGTGGTATATCTTAAAATCATCACTAACAGATTTTTTTTCGTAACGGCGCACGTTTTTGCGCCGTTACAGAGCTGTTTGTGCGCCGTTACAAACTCTAACGGCACCGTTTGTTTGAAACGGTAACGGCAATATTTGTAACGGCGCACATTTTAAAGTGTGCCGTTACAAAATTGATATATTTAAAAAAATACAAAATGGAAAAAAAACTAAAAACTAATATTTAATTTTCAATTTTTAAAAAAAAATTAAATAATAAAAATCTAAACTAATACTATACTATTTCTTAAAATTACACAGACAATTTCATACACAAACAATTTTCCATACAAACAATATTATACAATTTCAAATTAATATCTAATAATTTCAAACAATTCCTAAACTAATATTATACAATTTCTTAAAATTACACAAATAATTTTCCAAAAATTTCAACAAATATTCAAAAAATTTGTTCAACATGCACACTACAAATTATTGTAAAATCTAACATGCAATCTAAAAATCTAACACCCAATTAAACCTTAAATTAAAACCTCTAAGTACATACCTTAGCAAAATATGGAAGAAGGAGAGGAAGAGAGACGACGGTGGTGGACGGTGGACGGCGGAGGTGGATGGCGGTGGTGGACGATGGCGCTAGCGGCAGGGAGAGGCAGGGAGAAAAGGGAGAGGCAGAGCACTGGAAGAAGAAGAAGAGGGTTCTGAGAAATTATATAATTGGATTTTGTAACGGCGCACTTTGCTTTGAGCGCCGTTACAAAAAAAGTTCGCGGTAAATTTAATTTTCGCGAAATTTGATTTTTCACGAAAATTTCATTTGGCGCCACTTTTGTAACGGCGCACATAGCAAAGTGCGCCGTTACAAACTATAACTCTAAATTATTATTTTAATATTGTCGGTCCGATCGTGAATGATTAGTGGTGTTCCCGTGGTTTGATTTTTCTAAAATTTGTACAATACCACGTACATGTTATATACAACTAATTGAACGGTTTCGATTCAAAAAATATATATTAATCTACCGAACGTTTGATGATCAATGTGTTTAGGGTTTATGTTAGGTTTTATCTTCCTAAATCTTAAACTCACGCTTTTAACGAAAGTAGTTTATGTTGAAAATCAAGTTTTAATCCAACCGTACGGATTGGAGCGCAATGGAGTAGCATGTGCCAAAATTCCAGTCAATTCCGATAATGTATTAACCTCGATCTAAACCGGTCAAGGGGAAGTCAACTTTGTTGACTATGAAATTTGACAATTTGTAACGGCGCACAATAGTAAAGTGCGCCGTTACAAAACTAACCCTAAATTATTATTTTATTCATGTCGGTCCGATCGTGAATAATTAGTTGTGCTCCCGTGGTTTGATTTTTATAAAATTTGTAATATACCAAGTACATGTTATTTATAAATGATTTAACGGTTTTGATTTTTAAAAATATGAGTTATGTGTTTAGAGTTTAGGATAGAGTTTACCTTCCTAAACCATAAACTCACGCTTTCAACGAAAGTGATTTATGTTCAAAATCATGTTTTAATCCGACTGTACGGTTTGGAGCGCAATGTTTTAATACTTGATATGCCAAACTTGTAGTTAATTCCGAGAATGTTTGAATCTCGATCCAAACTGATCAACCTTGATTACCTCCGTAAGTAAAGGTCAAACTCTTAGTAGAGACTTTTTTTTGGAGACATGGTACATCGATTTTAATTTTTTATTAACGTACATGAATTTTAAGTCGTTTCAAATGATTATGGTAATTTTGGTATACAATTAGCATACGAAAAGAGAACAAAAAACCGAAATCAAGCGAAAGTCAACAATCTTGACTAGAGAGTAGTCAAAATTTTTGACCATTTGCGACGGCGCACTTCCAAATGTGCGCCGTTACAAAATCTTAGTAACAGCGCACTTTAAAAAGTGCGCCGTTACAAACTAAAGATAACAAAAATGGTCCGTTTTCGAACCGTTTACTCCTAACGGTAAGATTTTGGTCAACAGTCAACAATTTTGTAACGGCGCACTTTGGATATGTGCACCGTTACAAAAATTAGTAACGGCGCACATACCCAAAATGCGCCGTTACAAATGCAAAAATTGATAGTGCATCTTTTGCACCGTCCCTATGAGCCGTAGTTGCCGTACCGTCATTATATGACGTAGTTGCTCCCTCCTCATATTCCTTCATTTCCTTTCTAGTTATTTTTATTTTCTTTATCTCTATCATCATCTCTTATTAATCTCTCTAAATTATTTTCTAAATTCTCACACCCTAAATTATTTTCTAAATTCTCATTCTCTTCTCATCAAATCATTCCAGTTTGCAGATATGTTTACCAAAGACTTCCCTACTGCTTTCTTTGGAGATTTTTGCTCCAGTCAAAACATTCAGTCTCCTCTTGCTTCGACTGCGGGGGAGTGTTAGATAAATTATTATAGTTATTAATATATGGGTCGAGGCCCACTACAGTTTGTATCTCTACTTCAACTCTAATCGTCATATCTCATGTAAACCCTAACTTATCAAGACTATATATAGAAACATATGTATTCTATTGTAATCATCAACTATTCAATTTATAAACACTTTCAGTTACAAGTAACGAGAGAGAATATGGTTATGCCACTAATATTGCGTAATATCTACAAGCTTATAGACATGGAATGATTTAACTTGTTCCGTCACTACTACACTGGGTTTTGTAGCGACTAATTTGCGCTACTATGCCATTCCCAGTAGTGGACAAAGGAGCGGTAGCGTTTTTCTAGGACTAACAACTTGTGCCCACTATGATACTCTACCAAATAATTGTAAATGAGGAGCAACGAAGATGTTAAGATACATATGGGCATAACTCAACCGACTAAGACACCTCATATATATTCCTTGGATGAGGGAAAAGGCTTCCACTGCTATCGATCTAAGGATGCGCCGCCAATTAGTCTTATGCTTCACGGATGTGATAAAGAAAAAACAAATCAAGTTTTAGAAGGCACGTCACATATAGGAACCGAATATTCCTCATATCCGGCCATCTGGCTCTCAGCAGCATGTGTATATATACATAAAAGCTCAACATTGACCATAACCAAAGTAATTATGAGAATGGGATCTGAGTGGAGGTCAGGCCCGTACCCAATCAAGACCATCGTGGTGTTGGTCCAAGAGAACCGATCCTTGGACCACATGCTCGGTTGGATGAAGTCCCTCAACTCGGAGATCAACGGAGCCACCGGGGCTGAGTCCAACCCGGTATCCACCTCTGACCCGAAGTCAGCCCGGGTCACGTTCAAGGAAGGGTCAGAGTACGTGGATCCGGACCCGGACCACTCCATCCAAGCCATCTACGAGCAGGTGTTCGGGGAGCCGTGGTCCGCCCAGTCGGAAGGAAAGAGCCTCGCGCCATCCATGCAGGGGTTCGCGCAGAATGCGGAGCGCACGCTCGCCGGAATGTCCCAAAACGTCATGAACGGGTTCGCACCCGACGCCGTCCCAGTCTACAGGGATCTCGTCTCCCAGTTCGCCGTCTGCGACCGATGGTTCGCGTCCGTGCCGGCGTCCACGCAGCCCAACCGCCTCTACGTGCACTCCGCCACGTCGCATGGAGCCACCAGCAACGACACCAACGCGCTAATCGCCGGTTTTCCGCAGAAGACCATATTCGAGTCCTTGGAGGATCAAGGCTTCAGTTTCGCCATTTATTACCAGATTGTCCCTAGTACTCTCTTCTACAGGTAAATCCGCCATATTTTTCCATTATTTTATCCTCTTCAGATTTCTCATCTTAATTAAAATTATCTATATTAATTACTAGCCGTTGCATGACTTAGTAGTCTTCACCAAACATATCTCGGTTTTCAGTTTTTTGTTTATCATAACATCAGAAAAGATTTTATAAATTAATCAATATGCACCAATTAATTAGATGTCTTGAGAAAATATCTATGTCTTAAGTATCTTTTATCGAAGCTTCAGAACTAATTAAATAAGCTTTGTTTTTTCTCAAAATGTACGTAATTGTACATGAAAATAATTCCCCTTAAAAAGTTATTGTGTTTCTATCTTCTAATCAAAATTTCTAATTTAATTTTTATAAATTATTTTTGAGTTCAAATTTTTTAATCTTATATATTAATCAAATAAATAATTTCTTCCTTTTTGAAAAAAAGAATATTTCGCACAAAAATACAAAATTAACATTTCCAATTGTCTTCAGTGACAGAAGAATCTTCTCGTAAAATTGTGATAGTAATAGAATAAAGCACATTTTTGTCAATAATAAATATGCACTAATTAAATATTAGAGAAAATTCTACTTAGCCACGTACTCCTAAGTTTGGCCGAATTTCATTTAACTCCTTTTAAGTTCAAAATCTACTAGTAGAGTCCCCTACGTTTGCAAAAGTCTCACTTCACCATTTTCACTTAACTTTTTTGAAAATTATGTTAACTTTTTTTGAAATGACGAAAATACCCTTTCATTAAAAAAATTAAAAATAATTAATAAAAATGATTTTGAACTTTTTGTTTTCTTATTTTTTTACAAAAACAAAATTATATTTTAGTATTATTTTTTTTATAAAAAGATTTCATAAAAAATTTAAAAATAAAAAAACGATGTTTAAAAATCATTTTAATTTTTTTTAAAACATTTATAAGAAAAACTTTTTAAAAATTATTTTTACTACTCACAGAATTTTATTCTTTATTTTATACGATGAAATACTATATAAAAAACTTCAAAAATCATTTTGATTAATTTATTATAAATTTTCAAGAAAAGGGTATTTTCGTCATTTTACAAAAAATTAATAGAATTTTAGGAAAAAGTTAACATAAAAGGGTAAAGTGAAACTTTTTCAAATTTAATGGACTTCACAAGTTGATTTTGAAGTGAAGGGGAGTTAATTGAAACTCGGCCAAACTTCGGAGGTGGTAAGTGAAATTTTTCCTAAATATAATGATTGAATTATAGTTATAAACCAAAATAGTTTGTAAAACAAATATTTAATTTTATAGGAATTGTATCATATATATACCATTTGTATGCCTTAGTTTGATATGTGGACGACATCAATTCCAATAAGGCAATAATAATAATCAGATATATATTATTGTAGAGACGATTGTTGAATTGTGAAATGTGAATGTACATAGGAACATGAGAAAAGTTAAATACATAGACAACTTCCACCAATTTGACATAAACTTCAAGAGGCATTGCAAGGAAGGGAAGCAACCAACTACGTAGTGATCGAACCTAGATACTACGATCTCTTGTCTCTTGCCGCCAACGACGACCACCCTTCCCACGATGTCTCAAATGGGCAGAAATTTGTCAAAGAAGTGTACGAGGCACTTCGGTCTAGCCCCCAGTGGAATCAGACCTTGTTCCTCATCGTATACGACGAACACGGTGGCTTCTACGATCATGTCCCCACTCCCGTCACCGGCGTCCCCAGCCCTGATGGCATTGTGGGCCCCGAACCTTACAAATTCAAGTTCGATCGTCTTGGTGTCCGAGTTCCTGCAATTATGATTTCTCCATGGATCGAGCCTGGCACAGGTTAGTCCAATTTTTATTCACGAGTTGATTAAGAATATACACGTCAATCCATTTGCCTTTTTTTTACTTAAAAGTTGAAACTTGCTTGAATTAATTCATATATACATGTTACAAAAGTAACTTTCAAGTTCAACAACTAAGAACATCTCCATTATTATTAAGCCATTATACATTAGCAAGAAGTCACTATACAGACGGAAAAATAGCACTTTTGAACTCTCTACAGAGCCTCCATACATTACTGTTCCTTTTGTCTATTATCACTTCTCCTCGTTCTCTCTTATTATTTTATATCCTTTTTTACTACTAATGCACATTTTATTAATTCGTGCATTGTTTGGAGTAAAAAATTTAAAGCTAACTTCATAATTCGTGTGTATGGTACTCTGTTCCTTTGATACACATAAATTTGAAGTTATGTTGGAATAATCTGGTCGAACAATCGGTACTACGTTTCGTCTAGCGTGTGTAGAGTTTAAAACATAAACTAAGCAAGTAGTAGATGCAATTTTGGTTCAATTCGTGGGTATTTTGGTTCAATAACCTGGAAATACTCTGAATTTTGGTTCAATTCATGGGTTGTTTTGAAATTATTGTCCCAAAATGAAATTCAAAGTACTGGAAAAAAAATGTAAGGTATGAAAGTGTCAAAAGCATATATTTAGGTGCACAAAATAATCATTTTCTCTTGTTTAATTAGCATATGTTAAATGAAAATTGGTTAAAAAATTATGTACCCAATCAATATTCCTAATAATTATTACCTCAATTGCAATTGAACATAGTTTAATCTATCTGTATGATATCTTAAATTGATTTACATCACAACCTTCCTTGATTGTCCATATTCTGATTTACTAATAAGCTGTTAACAATAAAATTCGTGTAGTGTTGCACGCTCCATCTGGTCCCTATCCTACATCAGAGTTCGAACATTCATCAATTTGTGCAACTGTGAAGAAGATTTTCAATCTCAAAGACTTTCTCACTAAGCGCGACGCGTGGGCTGGCACCTTCGAGACTGTCCTCAACAGAGCTACCCCCAGAACTGACTGTCCAGGTTTTCTATAGTTTGTTTTAGTTGTGAAACAAATTAAAACTCAGTCATCCATATATTCTAGAGTGACATTATGATTCATGAGTGTGGCACACTATGGTACTGTTACAGTGACACTTCCAGAGCCTATGAGGATGAGAGAGGGTCCAGCAAATGAGGAGGCAGGGCTAACAGAGTTCCAACAAGTGCTGGTTCAGATGGCGGCCACGCTCAACGGGGACTGTGCCAAGGATGTGTATCCAGACAAACTGGTGGAGAACATGACTGTTTCCGAGGCTGTCAAATATATTGAAGCCGCCTTCAACCACTTCTGCGACCAATGCAAGAAAAACAGAGAGATCACTTCTAATATTGCTCAGCCATACCCGTCTGCTCGGACATCATCAAAATCGTTTGCTAGCAAGTTTTTTTCTTGTTTAGCGTGTGATAAATGATTATCTGATTTTGCTTCACTTTAAATCATCTTAGTGATATATCTTTCCTTTGACGTTAATAATTTTAAATTGATCTATGTAAACGAAGTTATTTTTGTTTCAGTTCATGTGAATAATTTATAATTTGTTTATCGTACTTTCTGTTTTATATTTCTTGATTACTAAACAATATGGGTATTAAAATATGCTGTGGCGCGGGACTGAGTAACCGATCAGTTGGTCAGCAGAAGCAATTATTTGTTTGTGGAATCCCAGTTGTGCCGACATGATCTGCATTATCCTATCTAAAAATGAGGTTGTTTAGCTGTCTTTGAAATTAAATTTGATGGCCTACACAAAGCTTTCATCTTCTCGTCTTGTTGTCATTGGGGAAGATTCGCCTATAATCACACTGTTTATCCACATAAGAAATAAACAATATTCTATTTGAAATGGTAACGAGAAGACTTTTGCTCGTGATCTAGTCTTCGTTTTTGTGGCCTGTCGTGTGAAATGTAGTAGAAGAATTTGCCTTGATTACCGAAAATTCAAACCACCGAATCTGCCTTGGCGAACCAAAATATTGTGTTAGGACTTAGGAGGCGGATACATAATTAAATGAAGGAAATTGGAAAGAGAACTAGGGTTACACCACTATGTCATATGAACAACACATATGAATATGTTATGCTGTCTCTTTAAATATATGATCACAGGTAACGTACATGCATGTATGCTGTCATAAGAGAGATAAAAGCAACAAATTGCCGCGTATGCTGTTATAAGACATCTCTTATTGGAGCAAACACATGTACTGCCATTATATATTGGGGTAATTCCATGTCAGTATCCCAAAATTTGCCACATTTTCAAATCGGTACCCCAAGTTTGAAAAAAAATTTGTCAGTACAAATTTAATTAGTTGCAGATAAGTACATAATCTATTATATCTAACAGAATTTGGACGTGAAAAGACTAAAATTTCCCTAATACTTATAATAATTAATATTATATTGAAACTTTTGAGTGGAATAATTCTCTCATACGACCTCTGTTTCGGGCTCATACAATATCAAATCGAATAGAATTCGAAAATAAGCAACTTTGAAAAATAATATTAATATTAATAATTAAATTAAAATAATAATTAATATTATTTAATAATTAATAATTAATAATTTTTTATTTAATTATTAATATTCTTCAGAATTGTTTATCTTCCGATTTTCTTCGATTTGATATACTACGAGGCCGAAACGGAGGTCGTATGAGTGAGTTATTAAATTCGAAAGTTTCAATATAATATTAATTATTATAAGCATTAGGGACATTTTGGTCTTTTCACATCTCAATTCTGTTAGATTTACATATTAGGTATTTATCTGCAACTAATTAAACCCGAGGTATCGACAAAAAACTTTTCAAACTTAAGGCACTGATTTGAAAATGAGGTAAAGTTGGGGTACTGACATGGTACTACCCCTTATATATTTTATATGTATAAAGTGAGCTTCTTACTCTTCTTGTTTCTTTTCTCTTCTCTTTTTTCTCTCTCAATTTTTGCAAAGTAATTGATTATTTTATAATTAATTATTCGTAACTCCTCTCTCTATTCTCTGTGATTTTGTTTCTTTGGAGCTGAAATTGAGCAACATAGTGTCGGAGAAAACGAAGTGTCACAGAAAGTCATGCATGACGAATGGGTGTACAATTTGTTAATTTGGGTTTTTTTAGTTTCTTCGTTACAGTTTTGGATTTGTTAGATCTAGTTTCTGGTTGTGTTGGATTCTTGTGCTTCTTGTGATTGGATTGAAGATTCATGATGCTGGAACCGAGAGACAGGCTCGTGAGGTCAGTTGATGTTGCAGCGACGTTCGTGGGGGTTTTGGGTCAACTAGCACGCGCTCGAGCAGTCGATTCGGTAATGGCATGTAGAGGATTCGATGTTTACTATGTAGTTCTCTAGAGACGGAATCCTCTTCATCACTATTTTCGTAATGTAATTTATAGCACAATATTGTTTTCGTCATTTGTTTCAACGCCGACATTTCAGGATGGGTCTACATCGTCTATGAAATGTTATACATGACCAATGTTTGAACTCGAAGATTGAATATTTTGTGCACAAGGTTGCACACTCACACCTCAATTTCTATCACCTCGGCTTCTCAAAATATTTTCGTCATGAGTCAACGCGTTTACAATCTCAAAATCTCTTTCTTAAGTAAAGGTGTGCAAATATTGTCCATATCATTCAATGAATATTACAACATTTCACGCATGCACTGACAATTATATTGATTTGGACCATATTGTCAAACATTTTTTTCTCGTACAATTTGTGAAGCTAACCAAGCTTGTCATGTAAGGTTTTGTCATTCTCTCCGCTATGTTTAGAATCAAGTATACGACTATTTTAGCTCGTGACAGATCGGAACCAGAACTATATATGGTTTTGGCGAACCATGAGCCCAAAAGAGACGATCCAGACGTCGATGATGAAGTTCCCACCAGAGTGAGCCCAGCGCACGAGCCCACTGGAGACGAGCCTGACTCTGGCGAAAACATATTTGGTGACGAGCCTACCGTTGTTTTCGTTTCGTTATGTTCAGTTAACATTGATTCCGACGACGTCCAAACAAAACTCCGGGCAAAGGCATCACCGATGCTCGTCATCTATGGAGAGACATTTGATGTGAGTGCATCATTACTATTTTTATCGCACTTTCTGATCCCTCTTAAGGTTTATTTTCCCTCTTGCATTATATTTTACCGTTTTTATGCCACGTATATCTTCACGGTATTTCGAGTGTTCATGATAGGTTTAGGTCAAAATGGGCTAAAAAAGGGAGCTTCCTGAAAGTCTATCAGAAAAAAAGACCATGTCACCGTCGTGACATCCCAAAAAGTCCTGGTGTGCCATCTGGACACGTGGACCTAAAAATTAGAAGCAAAAAGTGGGAAAATTGAGCAGAAATCTATAAAGCAAATCCTGAATCAGAGCTAAAACTTTTGAGTGCCTTTGATTTTGCATCTAAACTCCGTTTTGAGTCCACAATATATCAAAACGAACGAAATTTGAAGATGTACAGAATTGAGAAAGATAGTTTTGGCGAATTCCAACTTTAGGGCATGTCACGGCGGGACATTAGGGTGTGACATGACATCGTACTCGTTTTTCTCGGAGCGCACAAAAAGATAAACTGGAAATATGTTTCATCCCCCCCCCCCCCCCCCCCCCCCCACATGTCACTCTGTGACATGGGTCCACCAGATCTATAAAGAGTCGCGGAAACGCATGGATTTGGGAGCTTTGATCATTACGGTTTTATTCCACACAAAGTTGGGACTAGAGATGCTTAAAAAGGCTTCAAGAGAAGGTCAAGCACTTGTTGAAGGCGGATTGTGACCGTAGGGATAGAAAGCATTGAAGAACAAGTCAAGAATCGAAGAGAATTCGCCCGAATTGACGGAATTCGACTCCGCCGGATTAGGGTTTCGTCATTTTTTCTTCTTTTTTTTAATTCTAAACTTGAATATTGAAAGCTTATTGATTTTTTCAACGTGATTGTTAGCTAAACCAAATAATCATGGATGCTAGGTTTTGATACATGAATTTTGAGATTTATCATTAAAGTTTGAATTTGTATGCATGTGTGCTTATGATTCTGAATTTATTATGATTGTTGTAGTTTACATTAACTTTGTTGTTATGATGTCGAATTCGAGAGGATCGTTAGGTAACTGACAAGTAGAATTATAGGGGGTTCAAGAGAATCCTTATCGCGTAATTGTTGTTTGACTGCAGAGTTGCCTTGTCACTAGTTCGGGAGAATAGTTGGCTAGTCGACTCTATATTTGTTCGAGTCGAGGGGTGGAAGCAATATATTTGTGGGCATATGATAACACTATATTAGATGAATTTCCTTACTTGCATGATTGATTGACATTTACATGTATTTCCTAGCACCCATGCTGCCTCTCTTTATCTAGTTACTCTTTTGATCGATTGCTCCTTGCTTTACTCGCGTACTTCACTTAATCACTTCAATCACCATCTTAATCATCATATTTATATTTATTGCATAGATAATTGGAACTGGATATTTGAATTGACCCATTATTTGTCCTTGTGGATTCGACCATGTACTTAGCATGTTTATTATTACATGTAACAACCGCGTGCACTTGCGAGTATTTGTGAGCTCGTGAACCACTGTCTACTGGCCCAAGAACATCGGAGTCATGGACACCATCTTCGCCATCGCTAGAACCAGATCTGGTTTTGCCACCTTCATCGCCGTCAGAACCATCAAGGCTTCCCCATGTCACTTTAGAATCACAATCGTTGGAGCCCTCAACGTTGTAGAGCCCACCAGAGACGAGCCCAACTTGGTAGACTGGATTGGACCAGGGATCATCTAATTGGATTGGTTCAATTCTGGTTAATTTTAAATTGAGGCACAATTTTAAAAAATTAAAAACTAAATAAGGGCAAAATTATCATTTCACCTTTTCTGCAACTGAGTTTCTAACAATAATTTTTCTCATTTAACTGACTAAAAGAATTTAAAAAAATGTTTTAAGTGTACCCATGTGATTAGGGGTGTTAAAAAAAACCGAACCGATCGAACCAAAAAATGGTCGGTTTTGGTCGGTTCTGTTTCAACGCGAACCGACAGAATATCGGTTCGGTTTCGGTTCGAAATTTAGGAACCGACCAAAAAACCGAACCGACCGACACCCCTCAAAAATGCTGTGTTTCACTTCCATTCTTTCACACGTACACGTTCTCGAGGTTCTGACTTCACTCATCACACACGCACATCACAACGAAAGGCCACTGAGAGACGAGACTGAGAGGCGAGAGAGAGACAAGAGGTAGAGAGCTGAGAGCTCCGATTCCGTCCAAACAGAAAGGCAGAGAGCTCCGATTTCGACGATTCGAGAAGAGAGAGCTTCGATTGTTCCTCAAGTAGCTTCGATTCGGCCGAATCTTGACTCGCGGAAAGGTATGGACTCAAACTGACTCAATTAGGGTTCTGATTTTGAAGCATGTGAAGAGTGAAGAGTCAATTGTTTCGATTATGAATTTGTTTGGTTTCGAATTAGACAATTAGGGGTTTCGATTTGGAACCCTAATTTCTGGGTTCCTAATTTCGAACTCTAATTTATGGGTTCCTAATTTCGAACCCTAATTTCTGGGTTACTGACTTACACTTCATGCATGGTTTTTCACTGGGCCTTTAGTTAAAGTTCTGAATAATAATTTGTGGGTTCTTAAATTAGGGTTTTTGAACCCTAATTTAATTTGTTCCAGCATGTCTGATTTTTTCTTATCTCTATCTATGTATCTCATATATGATATATGGTTTGATATAGGAGCAGTAAGCCAGTGACACTGTGACAGTGAGTGAGTAGTGATGGATAAGAAGAGAAAACGATCTCTGTCCACTCTAGAGTTAAGGGTCACTTCCCCGATGATGACTACGTCAACTGCAGCAAAGGTAATTGACTTGTAAACTCTGAACTGTAATTGATAATTTACTTCTTAGTAATTACCTTTGCTGCAGTAATTGAATTGTCGGGTAATTGAATTGTAAACTCTAAATTGTAATTAGTAATTTACTTCTTAGTAATTAGTAATTACCTTTGCTGCAGTAATTGAATTGTCGGGTAATTGAATTGTAAACTCTGAATTGTAATTAGTAATTTACTTCTTTACTTCTTAGTAATTAGTAATTTACTTCTTAGTAATTAGTAATTACCTTTGCTACAGTAATTGAATTGTCGGGTAATTGAATTGTAAACTCTGAATTATAATTGTCGGATAATTTATAATATATAATTTGTAATTTTGTAATTGTTGTTTATACTTTATAGGCAACTGATGCAAGTGCAATCGGGGACAATTTGGTTGACATTGTTGATGATGCTACTGCTCCTAGTCCTACAGCTACGGCGACGTCGGCGAGTGCCTCTGATGCAGAGCCACAAGCTGATCCATCAGCTGGTGTTGCTGGTCCATCGAAAAAGAAGGGTAAGAAACCTTTAACATCAAAAACTTCTACTCATAAAGTTAGTGAGGCTTGGTATGTTTTTGAAAAGATATATGATAGTGAGGGGGTCTTAGTTAAGGCTAAGTGTAGGGATTGTGGCAAAACTTTTAAGGCTCAATCTAAAGGAAATGGGACAACTAATCTGAACACTCATATGAAAAAATGTTCAAACAATCCTGCTAAGAAGGTAGTTGGTCTATAAGAACAACATTTGGTTCTAAAGGGTAGTGGTGATAGTAAGAATCTCTCATTTGGGTACTTTCAACAAGATCTTGGTCGAAAATTAGTAACTGAAATGCTAATTCTAGATGAATTGCCCTTTAGTCATGAGAAGAAACGCGGATTCAAAAGATTAATTTGTGGTATATGCCCTATGTTCAAACTCCCTTCTAGAGTGACTTCAACTAGGGATGTTCACAAACTATATGAATCCGAAAAGGGAAGATTGTATGTCTATTTTGGATCTACCTCTTCTAGGATATCCTTCACCACTGACACATGGACATCTACTCCCGGCACGAATTATATGACATTGACAGTTCATCTCATATATGATAAATGGGTTTTGCATAGATACATATTGAATTTTTGTCCTGTTACCAGTCACAAGGGGGAGGATATAGGATTAGGTGTTCAAGCATGCCTCCAAGCTTGGGGAATAGATAAAGTCATGGCAATTACGGTTGACAATGCAAGAGAAAATGATGTTGTAGTTGCATTCCTTAGGCAAAGATTTCCAACTAATTGCTTGGGTGGTAATTTCATGCACATGAGATGCATAGCTCACATCCTAAATTTGATAGTGAGTGATAGGATAACAAGGTTGGGACTCTCTATAAAAAGGATAAGATATGCAGTGAAATATTTTAAGATGTCTCCAGGTAGACAAGCTCGATTTAAGCCTTGTATTGCACAAGCGGGTATTGAAACCAAATAAGGCTTAGTTCAATATGTCGCCACACGATGGAATTCTACATATCACATGCTTCATGCAGCATGTGCATTGGAGAAAGCATTTGAAAGGTATACTATGAAAGATCAAAACCTAAGGATGGAGATGGAAATAAATCTCCGGAAAGATAAGAGTGGACCTTTAGGTTATTTTACTAATCGAGATTGGTTTGAGCTCAATTGTTTATGGATTTTTTGAAGAAGTTCAATGATATGACCGAGAGAGTATCCGCTTCAAAACATGTGACGTCAAATATTCAATTGGAGATTGTTTATAGTATATTTCATAATATTCAAAAGGTCAAGCAAGTGATAATAGTGATATGGAGAACATGGCTAATACAATGAAGGCGAAATTTGATAAATATTTCGGGAACATAGATAAGGTAAATATGTTCATGTATTTAGCACCACTATATGATCCACAACACAAGATGGATTTTGTGGATATGATTGTTCGTGATATCTATACTCCTCCACAAGCCGAACTTTTCATGGAAAAAGTGAACGCAACTTTAAATGCGATATTCACTAAATATGACATATTGTATGGGAATCACACCGTGAGAAGTTCAGAAGTTGCTACTTCCGTTGATGATGTTGAGAATGAAGAAGATGCAATAGCTCTTGCTCGAGCTAAATTTCAGAAATGAAAACCTCCAAAGAAGGACTTCCTAAGTCGGAGCTACAAAAGTACTTGGATGAGGCAACCGAAGACTGGTCAACAACATTTGATATATTGGGTTGGTGGAGCAAGAATTATCACAGATTCCCAGTGATTGCAAGAATGGCGAGAGACATTCTAGCAATTCCAATCTCTACGGTATCTTCAGAATCGGCGTTTAGTACCGGGGGTCGAGTGGTTAGCGATCATAAAAGTAGTTTAAGCCCCATGATGGTTCAAGCCATAATATGTACGCAGAATTGGTTGAATATACCACCAGATTCACTTGATGGTAGTGATGACAAGAACGGTGGCGATGATAAAGTCGAACAAGTTGAAGAAGGTACATTTCGTCTAATTTATTGCATTTTCAGTTTCTAATTTTTCGAAATTAACACATGTATATTGTCATTTGCAGAAATATATCAATCTGCTGCACTTGAGGATGTGCCTCAAATATTTTGATTGATGATCATGTTTAAAATCAATAAGTTCAAATTGTTTCTGATTTGGAGTAATTTTGTTTATGTTTATGATTTGAATTACATTTTCTTAAAAAATAGTAATCTGTTTATAGTTTATGTTTATGTTTATGTTTCTGATTTTGAAATTGATGTTTATGTTGATAAATCAATTTGGTAATTGAATTCTAATTTCAAATTTATTGCATTGATTGCAAGGTGTGGTTGTTGCTGTGTGCTGCCTCTGCCTGTGGACATGTGGTTGCTATGCTGAATTGCTGAATTAACACATGTTTATTTACATTTTGAGACTTGAGTAGTGGGTGGTTGATTGTAATTTAATTTTAAGTTGTTTGATGACTTGTTAGTTGCTACTGTCACTTGTTGGTTGCTACAGTTTTGAGACTTGATTTCACACTTGTCTGTCAGTTCACACTTGTTGGAGACTTGAGTAGACAGTACAGTAGTGGTTGCTATACAAGTTGGTTTCTGCCCATTAGGGATGTTGACTTTAAATTAGTTGATTTATGTTTGATTGTCAGTTCTGTTCGGTTCAAACCGACAACCGACCGAGACTGTTGGTTCAGTTTGAAAAACCGACCGACTTCTCACGGTTCGGTTTCAGTTTATTTTTTTTCAGAATCGAATCGGTCGATTTGGTTCAGTTCCGGTCAGTTTGGTTCGGTTTTCGAACCGTGAACACTGCTACAAGATTTTGGTATAGTTAGTATAGTGTGTCACTCTTCACTTTTCCCGTTCACTGCGTAATCCCTCACTTATGTGTTAAATCACCGTTTACTCTTCATTTTCTTGTTAGTTAATTACAACCATGCCATCTATTTTCTTTTATTTAAATTTCAAACCATAGGCATGTGTTACATTATGATGCATTATGATTTTTTTTAATTTAAGGGGGATTTTTAGTGACTCGCATCTCCGTATGGTTAATATTGAACAGTTAAATAATCAAGAAAGATAATGATCGTTGTATTAAACTATTGCATTAATTAATACTAGCGTGAGGCCTGCGCGATACGCGCGCTACCCGTAAAAACTTGGTGAAGAATAATTACGAACAAAGTTCTCATTTTTTCTAAATGTTTGTAATTTAAACTATTATTATTCACAATTACGTGTACGACATTGTATAGTGTGATTTTTAAATATTGGTTCGTTCTAAAGTAGAAAAAATTTTATTGATCTAATTGTTTATCAATAACATATAACAACTATTGTTTAATTTATTGGGATATAATATAAAGAATTACAATAGACAAATTTATTACTAATAAACATTCTGATAAGTATTTACAAATATTTTATTTTTGGAAAATAAGCAAACTATTTGACACGAGCAAAGTGTGTTGTTTTGAGGTTGTAAACCATTTGGAAGCTGTTTCGAGGGGGATACACACCAAGATGAGGTTGTGCAAAGAAATATGGGAAACATAATAAGCTAGGAAATAGTTTGAAAATTATGATAACCTCTTTATGGAGTATTTTCTTTTCGATAGACATGACATCGAATATCGAGTTTTTTCTTAAGGTCATTACCCGTATAGGTCCATAATTTGCTTGCCTTCCATTTAATGTCATCACAAGACAACTCTATCTTTCCTCACAATAGTTGGTTTCATAAATAAATATTAACAATGACAACTATTCTATTTTCGAGAGAACACTCAAATAATTTTATGCTTGCACTTAAAGTGGCAAAGTCATGGGACTCGATCTCATTACGAGGGATGAGACACATTTTCAGGTATTTTGGAAAATGTATATTTTTCAAGAAAAAACAATGACAATTATTCTTATATTTTTGAAAATAAGTTTTAAATCCAATTCAAGAAGATAGATAAGATTGTTTTGTGGTTCAAGAATTGAATAAAATCGGCACAGAGTTTTTCAATCCAATTCACAAAAATAAATAAAATTGTTTTGTAATTAAAGAATTGAATCAAATCGCTTCTGAGTCATACGGGATTTTTTTATGTTGTTCTAACCCTTAGTTATAACCAATTATGCGGATACAACCATACCAAACCGTTCGAACTTTAACTTTTATATTGGGCCCGATTCAGGGACGAAATTAAGATTGAAAAATTAATTTTTGGACTAAGCAATTTTATTTCAATGGAATAATAAATTATAAAATATAGTTATAAGCATAAATTTGAAATCAATGCCAAATTGTTATTTAAGTCAAATAGCACAAATATATCTTATTGCTTTATTTGTCTCAATTTTGGAATGCTCTTATCAAATTATTCAATCTTCAACGCAAATCACACAACCAATTAATAAATTTAAAGAAAAAAGAAAAAAAATTTAATAACCCAGAAAAATAAATATCATGATTTCCCACTGAGTCATTAATTTTTCCAGTAAATATTCATTTCGTATCAGTATTTGATTATCGGAAAAAGAAAATGAAAATTGAATTGAAATAGATAAAATTTACTCGAAACTTGAAGGTTGTTGTCTGCGCTTGTTGATGGCCGGCCAGAGCCTGTGACCTTCCAACTCTCCTTGCTGATACTGACAACAACCATTCAATCACAATTTTACTAAAATTATATTCTAATCTACCAAACAACCCTTTGGCTAATGTATAATGATTTATATACTAAAATCCGTTTAAACTGAAACGATACCAAAGAGATAAAATAAAAAAACGGTTATTTGGGAAGTTTTCTTGTAATAAAAGGTTCATATCACCAAAAAAAAATATAGTTTGTGGTAGTTAGACAACAAAATATTCTCAAAAATAGTATAGAAAAGCGAAAACCTTTAATTTCAGTGTCATACAATGAATCATGACCTAAAAAATAGCATGGAAAAGCAAAAACCTTGTAACTAATAATTCAATATCAACATTCTCTTCTAACTATCTTCCAAGAAAATATACGGGAACTAAAATATGAAAAGGTCTCCAAAAACCATTGTGAATCGCGAAACCTAGTCTACCTGATAAAAAACATGAGAACTCTATGATATGTGGTTCCAACATGGGAAAGCAAAACTATATTTTTTTCCTCTCATTTGTGGGTACTGTAAACATTACACATCTATTCCCTTTTCCTTTTTCCATTATTACACAACCAAAATTCTTGAAAATAAACCATACTAACTACACAAATTTCTCAGTCAACAACATAAACAAAGAAAAAACAAACCATCATGGGGATTGTTGTTGTTGACGCCACCTTGCTATTGCATTCACTCACACCCAACTCAGTGTAAAAATAAACTCACATAATACCTCATAGAACTATTGGCGCTTCATGTAGCTATCTACCATTTTCTTCCGTGGCAAATAAATCCCTAAGAACTACCTTATGCCACCGCAATTTCCACCTACCCAGAAAATAAAATAAAATCGAAACCAACAAAAAGCAAAATAGATGAAACCGGAAATGAAAGATCAAATAAGAATAAGAAAGTAACAAAAGATTATCAATTCATCTCCAGTTCAACGTCTACCATACAATCGCTCCATCAGAATTTTCTAAATGTGTTTACGCCAATCATATCAGAGGATCTCAAATGGTAAATCGAAAAACTCTAAGAGCAAACCGTAGGAATTTGGTTGAAATCAAACGGGCTCGTCATTCTTCTTCTCATACTGTCTATGGTTATATAGAGAATAGACAGACACAAACCAATCGACGCTACCACAAATACACAAACATCAAGAATATTTCATCTGCTTCTCTTCAGAGTAAATACATTGCACCTAAAATTTTTGCTCGCACGTGGCCACTTATAATAGGAAATAACATTCAAGAAAACAAAATTGTGTACAAATTTACATAAATAACCAACACGACAGTTATTTTCAAAATTGCAGTACCAAAAATTGGTTCTAATCACCAAGTTTTCTTGAAAGAATAAAGTGCCACATGTCAACTTATTATACACAATGGGTAAGTGAGCGTCACATGTAGTCAATACTTACTCTCATAATATAAGATTACAAATTTTAATCATCCAGAAAACCAAATGTCAATCAATCAATGACGCACTCTAAATCCATTTCCTATTTTCATTATATATAAGATATACAGGTAATCAATTAGAACTGTCTTAATCAGATATATAAAATCAATATACAGTAGAAGATAAGATCGTGTCTTGTTAGATCTATGTTAGCAACAACTCTTGAAGGTGACATGAATTAAGTATATTAAAATGAAACTCAACGATACCTTCCATATAAAAACAAAGTAAATTTAAAAATGAATTTGTTCAATAAAAAAATACACCATTCTTCTCATCATCATCATGATGATCTCTCGAATGAAATTACAAAATAACCAAGCAAACAATTGTGTATATAAAGAACACTAATTGGTTTAGTTTTCCGATCATTAATAATAATGGGGACAGGTCCGTACCCAATAAAGAACGTGGTGGTTCTGGTCCAAGAGAACCGGTCGTTCGACCACATGCTGGGGTGGATGAAGTCCCTGAACCCGGAGATCGACGGCGTGACGGGGGCCGAGTCGAACCCCATCTCCACCTCCGACCCGAGCTCGGCACGGGTCACCTTCAAGGACGGATCGGCCTACGTGGACCCTGACCCGGGGCACTCCATCCAAGCCATCTACGAGCAGGTGTTCGGGGAGGCGTGGACGGCGGAGTCGGAGGGGAAGAACCTCGCACCCGCCATGCAGGGGTTCGCGCAGAACGCGGAGAGGACGCTGGCCGGGATGTCGGAGAACGTGATGAACGGGTTCGCGCCGGACGCCATCCCGGTTTACAAGGAGCTGGTGACGGAGTTCGCGGTGTGCGACCGGTGGTTCGCGTCGATCCCGTCGTCGACGCAGTCCAACAGGCTGTACCTGCACTCGGCCACGTCGCATGGAGCCACCAGCAACGACACCAACGACTTAGTCAAAGGATTTCCGCAGAAGACCATATTCGAGTCCATGGAGGATGGAGGCTTCACTTTTGGCGTTTATTACCAGATTGTCCCCACCACTCTCTTCTACAGGTAATATATATATCCATTTTTCTCCATATCTGCCTATATATATATAACTACTTACTATATATACCTTTTCCTTACTACTGTCATACAATTCAATCATACATATTAAGTTGTTATATTTTTATAACTTAATATAGCTGTTTGTTAGAAGTTTTTTACGATGAAAAAAATATATTTGTGTATAATTTAGTGTTTATATATAGCTCTTATTTTTCAACTTGACCAGCTATAGCATCTTTTCTTATTCTTCGTGCAGCTTATTCTCTGTTGTAGACCGATGTGCATATATAATAAAAGAATTATCTTATTCAGGGTATTCTCCAAATTTTGTAAGTATGATATCATACTTACAAAATGTAGGGAATATTCTTGAATAAATATATTTTAATAGTTAATATAGACATAGGTATGAAAGTAAAGTTGGATGATTAGTTATGACAGTCTTACAAAACTTCATTGGATTATAACTCAATATTAAATAGGTGCATTCAAATTGATTTCATTCGATTGAATTTTCTCAATTTTTATTTCGTCCAACTTTAGCAAGTTTCGTTACCTTTCAATTTATTTTATTTTCAAATTATGGTAAAATATTAAAATGTACCTCTTATTGGTTTTTAAATTTTCAAACTCATATCACTCAAACACTCAATCTTCTCTCCCACCTCTTCTATGACAAGGCCCAACAGGTTACAACCATCATATTAAAATTAGCACTTGTGCATCACACAAAAACCAAACGAAATTTTAATAAAACAACAACCCATATATTAGGTGACAGAGTCATATGAGTTTGAACATTTAAAAATCAGAGAGATATTTTAGTCTTTTTACTATAATAGTTAACGTCATGTACTCCTATGAAACAAAATTAAAATTGAGAGATCTCAAAAGAACAAAGTATATGCATCCATAAGTTTCTTATAGAAATAAATAAGAAAATTTATTTTTAAACTTTGTTTCATATTTTCTTTAAGTGTTTGTAAAAAGGAAAACTAATACTATAAAATCATTTTTTGTTCTTTATTTCTATAAAAATTTAAGTTCAAAATAATTTTTATTGATTTTTAAAATTTTTAGTACAATAGTATTTTCGTCATTTAAAAAAACAAAATTTTAGAAACTTTTAAAATTTTCGACAACCTAAAGGAACGTGAGAAACACGATTATACATAGTGAAGAGAAGTTAAATAAAAAATACATTATGCTTAGGAAGAATTATCTAACATTTTCCATTTAATCATAATAATACATAAAACGTGCGATCAAAAAATAAAGAAAAAAATGGTCGGCGTCATTGAGAAAAGTCAAATTAGGTTGGTGGAAAGGGTCCTACCCTTATGAGTCCAATATGAACTAATTTATTAGGAAATTTCACGTGTCACTTCATCATTATCCACCGCATTATTTCGTTTTTAATCGAAAAAACATGGACCCATGTCTCTATGTTGCAACTTCAATGGATGTGAATTCCTTGTGTTGTCCTTTTAAGTGGAAATTATTGATCACCATCTTCTAGCGTATAACTTTTGCATGTAATATAAAAGGTTCACCATACCACTATTTTAAACAAATATTTCTTAAACTTCCTTTTTCAAAAAAATTATAAGATAAATAATAACACCGATTTCAAAATAATATTTTTCAAAGAATAGTTTTTTCCAAAAAATACTAAAAATAAAAAACCACTTTTAACAATATTTTTTATTTTAAAAATATTTTTTAAAAAATTATTTTTTAAAAAAATAATATTCAAATCAGTTTTTTATTATCTATTCAATTAAAAAAAAATTTAAAATATAAGATAAACAAATGATTTTTTTTTCGTTTTTTAAATATAAGAGTATTTTAGTCATTTAATAAAATTTGAAACTGAAATATTTAAATGACTAAAATACCCTTATATTTAAAAAATGAAAAAAAAATCATTTGTTTAATTTCGTCATATAATTTGTGATAAAATGTATCTTTTTAGAAAAAAAATTTAAAAGATATTTGTTCAATTTTTGAAAATTTTTAATGTAGGGGTATTATGAACTTTTAGATCAAAATTAACTATGTGATAGACAGTGCAACTACATGAAACCTTATAGTGGTGACGTGTAACTAAAAAAAAGTAGAGGGTATTTACATGTAAAAATTGCATAATAGAGGGTAATGATGAATAATTTCCTCTTATTTTAATAATTAGTATCAGATAATAGTATCATAAAAAAAATATCGAGTATTAGCACTATTCAGTGGTTTGTTTGGTCAAATGGGCACTTAAAAATTTAACATTCAATCGGTGAATTATTTGTCTGAGTAAATGTGTTGAAATAGGGATAAACAAATTTTCAGACCAAAAGAAAAATAGTATATTAAGTGTCGACTACAGAACGTTGTATAATTTTTAGGGATAATTCCAGATGACTACACCTAAATATGTCACATTATCAGATTACTACACCTAGAATTTTTCGTGTCAGGGTGAATACCCAAGAATTTTATTTGTCTCACTTTACTCATTCCGTCCAACTCCGTTAGTTTTTAACATTTTTTTACATGTGAAAAGACTAAAATACCCTTCAGCTGTAAATAATTGTTTTCAAATTGAATGAAAAGACTAAAATACCCGTCACTATTCATTTAATTTTCAAAAAAATACTACTCTCTCTCTCTCTCTCCCTCCCTCCCTCCCTCCCTCCCTCCACCACCACCATTCCCTCCACCACCACCATCTCCTCCTCCTCCGTCGCCACCTCCTCCCCCTCCGTCGCCACCTCCTCCACCACCACCACCACCTCCATCTCCACTGCCACCACATCCATCTCCTCCACCACCATCACCTCCACTACCCTCCATCACCACCACCATCATTCCCTCCACCACCACCATCTCCTCCCCCTCCGTCGCCACCTCCTCCACCGCCACCACCACCACCACCACCGCCACCACCTCCATCTCCTCCACCACCATCTCCTCCACCACCATCTCCTTCCTCCCCGTCGTCACCTCCTCCACTACCACCTCTATCTCCTCTCCCTCTATCACCACCTCCGGCCGACTTCCGGCGAAGCTTTGACCGACTTCCGGCAAGGCTCCGACCGACTTCCGACAAGGCTCCAACGGTGGTGGAGGAGATGGTGTTGGTGGTGGAGGGGTGTGGAGGGGATGGCGGTGGAGGAGATGAAGGTGGTAGCGGTGGAAGGGCGTAGAAGAGATGGATGTGGTGGTGGTGGTGATTGAGGAGGTGGAGGAGATGGAGGTGGTGGCGGTGGCGGTGGTGGAGGAGGTGGCGACGGAGGGGGAGGAGATGGTGGTGCTGGTGGTGGAGGGAATGGTGGTGGAGGAGACGGAGGTGGTGGTGGTGATGGAGGTAGTGGCGGTGGTGGTGGAGGGGAGAGAGAGAGAGAGAGAGAGAGAGAGTATGAGTGGTATTTTTTTGAAAATTAAATGAATAGTGAAGGGTATTTTAGTCTTTTCATTCAATTTGAAAACAATTATTTACAGCTGAAGGGTATTTTAGTCTTTTCACATGTAAAAAAATGTTAAAAACTAACGGAGTTGGACGGAATGAGTAAAGTGAGACAAATGAAATTCTTGGGTATTCACCCTGACACAAAAAATTCTAGGTGTAGTCATCTGATAATGTGACATATCCAGGTGTAGTCATCTGGAATTATCCCTAATTTTTACACACCTTATGCCACATTTGTCATTTCAGGAGATCTTACTGTTTATATTTGAAGTAAGTTTTGTTTTTGGGAGACCTCATGCACGTCCTGCTCCTCTTCATGTAGGAACATGAGAAAATTGAAGTACATTGACAACTTCCACCAATTTGACATCGACTTCAAGAGGCATTGCAAGGAAGGGAAGCTACCCAACTACGTAGTGATCGAACCTAGATATTACGATCTCTTGTTTCTTGCCGCCAACGACGACCACCCTTCCCATGATGTCTCAAATGGGCAGAAATTTGTCAAAGAAGTGTACGAGGCACTTCGGTCTAGCCCCCAGTGGAATCAGACCTTGTTCCTTATCGTATACGACGAACACGGCGGCTTCTACGATCATGTCCCCACTCCCGTCACCGGCGTCCCCAGCCCTGATGACATTGTAGGCCCCGAGCCTTACAAATTCAAGTTCAATCGTCTTGGTGTCCGAGTTCCTGCAATTATGATTTCTCCATGGATCGAGCGTGGCACTGGTTAGTAACACTTGCACCTACTTAATTAAATATGTAAAATCTATATTACTTATAATGCTATTTGAAATGCGCAGTTTTGCATAGTCCATCTGGGCCAGACCCTACCTCACAGTTCGAGCACTCCTCAATCTGTGCGACTGTTAAAAAGATTTTCAATCTCAAAGACTTCCTGACCAAGCGTGATGCGTGGGCTGGCACCTTCGAGACTGTGATCAACAGAAGCACCCCCAGAAGTGACTGTCCAGGTACTCTCAAGTGTTTTGAGAGCTCCACCTATGATCAGATTGATATATGATATGGGTTTAACTAACAGAATGTGGCATCCATGCATGCATGATGGTGCAGTGACATTGGCGGAACCGGTGAGGATGAGGGAGGCTCCAGCAAATGAGGAGGCGAAGCTGAGCGATTTCCAGCAAGAGCTCGTTCAGATGGCGGCTACGCTGAATGTGGATCATGCAAAGCCAGACAAACTGGTGGAGAACATGACCGTTTCCGAGGCTGTTAAGTATGTGGACGAAGCCTTCAAGCTTTTCTGTGACCAGCGCAACAAAACTAGTGGAGATGAGTCCACAAGAACAACATCCAAAACGTTTGCTCAGAAGCTGTTTTCGTGCTTGGTGTGTGATAATTGACCATTTTATATTCTGTTGTTTTTATTTTCCAGTACTCGGCTTGAATTTTAAATCTTTGCTCTACTCGACAAGAGTTATCCCTTTGTAAAATAATCTGAACTCAAAAGTCTGATTCTATTTGCTTAATACAACCATGTATTTCTCTGCATGATTTCATACAAATTAAACGCAAGATAGCGGCATCAAACTGATTGAAAATTGAAACCAGACAAGAGATGGAAACAAGGGTATGTGAAGACTAGAATTTTATCTCGTAACAAAATTCTGATTCACAAGTTTATCATTGCTCTGAACCTTGGGGTTCAACTGCAATGCAGTGCACATAATCATCTCTGCAACCTACAAAGATCCTGCCACTGGTCATAACAGGAGAAGAAAATATATCTCCTCCGAGCTCCAACCTTGCGAATTCCTGCACTGGATCATCATTTCCTCTTTCATTCACCTCTCCTGTGCCATTCGAGTTTACACGAAGCAAGCAAATGGTTCCAGAAGTGGCACATACACAGATCAACCTGGAAATCATAGTGGATGAGACTGTATGTCTCTGCATATATATACGTTCAAATTTTCTGACAGATTCATTTAGTAATTTCACCTGTGAGAACAATGGGATGAGTCAGATACTAACTGCAAGCTCTCGTCTACATAAGCTGACGCGGTTATTGGACTTCCAACATTATATTGCCAGAGTAGAGTCCCCTTTTCCTGAAATGAGCCTCGACGGAATTAAGGTGTGATTTATTGCAACAAAATGTAACTATAAACAGTTTCTTCCAGATCAATGTAAATGAATTAATACATAAAACCTATTATTTGTTGACAGGTCAGTGGAGCATCTAACCCCTTCACAGGGCTAACTCCAGTAAAATTTACTGACAGCCAACTTACTACTTCAGTAGGATGAAATACACATTAGAAAAAAATCTAAAAGTAGGCGCTATCTGAAACACAAAATCATTGTCATACTATAATTGATTATCAGTTACAATCGAATATATACTTTGGTTCTGCCAAATCATCCACCATTGAGAAGCATATCCATTCAACTTATATGAGGACATTCATATTGGTTGGTCAAGAAGATACCAGCTTAAGTTGGACCAAGTGGTAAAACCTAACTTCTACATAAGTGAGGTCTTGAGTTTAAACTTTGGTACATACAATAGGTTAGATTTCCTGCTTTGTCGCCGATCAAAAAAAGTATAGGTTGGTCAAGATGAGTAATTTCTCTCTTGAGAGACCATGGATCAAATCCCGGTGGGTCGCCTGCTAGAGAGCAGGTGTGGTGTAGGGGTTAACCTTTAGTTAACTAGATTAGGGTTGTGTTAGATTCACTGCTTTATGGTTTATCAAAAAAATATGTTTAACAGCATCTGCATAAGTTTTCAAACAGACTGTTGGAGAGAATCAATATACATATGCAGTCATGCATGCTGTATTAATATTTACAGAAGATTTACCACAGCAGAATACATGATTAGATCATGCATTCAGGAAGCATATACTAACAGTAACAATTAAATAATGAGATCAAAGGTCTCTTTGTAGTTAAAGAATGCATCCGTAAAATCATTCATTTGAAAAAAGCAAAAGGGGCAAGTTAAGCCATAAACAGTAGATGGAGGGAAAAGCAGGAGAAACATGAAACCATTTTAAGATAAACAAAATGACCAGTAAACATACCAGCTCATATGAATATATGCTTCCATTTCTGGAACATATAAGGACCTGCAAAATTGTGGCAAGGAATCTACAGTGACAATCTTTGAAGTTGGTATTATATTAGATTTGCTTGAATAGAATACAAGAGAAGCTCTCCTTATATAGGAGGAGAAAGAATAATCTAGAATAAGAACATTCTAGATATGGGCTATAGGAATACTCTAGATATGGGCCTTAGGAACATTCTAGATATGGGCTAATTCATAAACAAGCTAAGTGGGCTTTTATGTACTTGGGCTTATAAGATTAACACCCCCCCCTCAAATTGATGTGGGTTGATCAACCAACATTAATTTGCCTCCAAGAAACTGATGACGGTGGCGAGGGAGAGCTTTAGTGAAGATGTCTGCGATCTGGAGATTCGACGGAACATGAGGAAGTGACAACACTTGAGAGTCATATGCATCACGAATGAAGTGACAGTCTACTTCGATATGTTTGGTGCGTTCATGATAGACAGGATTCGCTGTAATATGAATGGCACTGGTATTATCGACATGGAGAGGAGTAGCTCCGGGAGACGAGAATCCCAATTCTGATAGTAAACCACGCAACCAAATGATCTCCGAACATGCTTGAGACATAGCGCGATATTCAGCTTCCGTGGAAGATTTGGAGACACGATCTTGCTTTTTACACTTCCAAGAAATCAGAGCAGGGCCCAAAAATACGCACCAACCAGTCGTAGAGCGTCGAGTGTCTGCACAACCTGCCCAATCTGCATCACTATATGCGGAGAGATGAAGTGAAGTGCCCGAAGGAAAATAAATTCCCTTGGTAACTGTACCCAACAAGTAGCGTAGAATACGGCGCACAGCGGCCATATGCAGATGTCGAGGAGACTGGAGATATTGGCTAACTTGTTGAACCGCAAATGATAAGTCTGGCCGACTAATAGTGAGATAGACCAAGCTACCCACCAGTTGACGATACACTGTTGGATCGGGGAGGAGATCGCCTTCCTCTTTGCGTAACTTCACATTCAACTCCATTGGAGTGTCAACTGGGGAACTGCCTCGAATGCCTGATGAGTCAAGTAGATCATTGGCATACTTAGCCTGATTAAGAAAGATTCCCGTCGAGCCTGTACGAACCTCTAGGCCTAGAAAGTATGTGAGCGGCCCAAGATCCTTCATATGGAACGATTTGTGAAGATGAAGCTTTAACTGGGCAATCAATTGGCTATCAGTGCCTGTGATAACAATGTCATCCACATATACCAGAAGGATGACAACCCCTTCACATGAATGACGAAGGAACATAGAAGTATCATGCTTGCTGGGCTGGAAGGAGAAATCGCGTAATGCAGACCTAAATTTTTCATACCATGCACGAGGAGCCTGTTTCAATCCATAGAGAGATCGTCGGAGTTTACAAACCTTGGAGGTCGGGCCAGTAAACAATCCCTGTGGTACCTTCATGTATATGTTCTCCTTTAAATCACCATGTAAGAAGGCATTTTTGACATCCATTTGGCTCAAAGTCCATCCTTGGGAAGCTGCAATGGCCAATACAGTCCGAATAGTTGTCATTTTTGCCACCGGAGCAAACGTCTCCTCATAGTTTACACCATACTCTTGTCGATTTCCCAAGGCCACTAACCGAGCTTTGTATCGTTCAATGCTTCCGTCAGCTCGAATTTTAACTGAGTAGACCCATTTGCATCCGAGAGGAGTAACACCAGGGGGACACTGGACAATATCCCACGTGTGGTTCAACTCCAGTGCTCTGAGTTCCTCTTGCATTGCCTGCTTCCAACAATCCAGCTTGGCTGCCTTGGAATACCCTGAGGGAATCTCAACAGAGGATAAAGTAGTAGCAAGAGCAGAAGTGGAAGATGAAAACCCATACCGATCTGGTGGTATTGAATGGCGCGTGGATCGTCGAAGGGGAACCACTGTCTCTGTATCTAAGTCACAATTATCTGTTGGAACTTCCATATCCCCAGTGTCATCTGAGATGTCTGCAGGGACCTCAGTAAGGTCGAGATCCGGAAGTGCAGAGGAGAGTGCATCGGGACCAGGATCAGTCGGAGGGAGCGTGGTATCCTGTGGACGACGTCTCGTGTAAACCACACCTGGTCGGAATCTGACGCGGGTGGAAGGGACAGACGGTTGAGGTGGACCTGTGATGTGTTCAAACTCTGGTAAAGTAACATAAGAGTCTGTATCAGGCGTAGACCGAGGATAGAAATACTGATTTTCAAAGAAGACCACATTCCTAGACACCCGAATTTTGTTGGATTTAGGATCAAAACAGACAAACCCCTTTTGAGAAGTACTATACCCAAGGAAAACACAACGAGAGGATTGAGCAGACAACTTAGTGCGTTCGACACGAGGGAGGAGAACAAAACAGACACACCCAAAAGGACGGAGATAAGAGTATGATGGAGTCTTCTGATGGAGACGAAAGTAAGGGGACTCGAGATTTAGAACCTGTGATGGAAGTCGATTAATCAGATAAACTGCCGTGGATAAAGCTTCAACCCAGAAACGGGGAGGAACTGAAGACTCAATGAGAAGAGTACGAACAATGTCTAAAAGATGTCTATTTTTGCGCTCGGCCACGCCATTTTGTTGTGGGGTGTCAACACAGGAGTGTTGAGCAATAATTCCCTTTTCAGACAGAAAATCAGAAAACGGATTAGACATATATTCTTTACCTTGATCACTACGAAGAACTTTAATGCTCATAGAGAAATGATTTTCTATATAAGCAAGAAGTTCCTTAAATTTTCCAAACACCTCAGATTTAGAACGAAGAAAATATACCCAAGTAAACCGACTGTAATCATCGATAAATGTGACAAAATATTTATAGTGCGAGTGAGAGAGAACTGGCGAGACTCCCCACAAATCACTATGAATGATGTCAAAACACTGGGAAGCACGACTACCATGTAAAGGAAAAATTAGAGTTTTACTTTTCCCCATTTTGCAAGCATCACATTCAAGAGACGAAGAAGTAAAAATCTTATTACCCAAAATACCAGAACGAACCAAATGGTTCATTACTTTGGAATTAGGATGGCCAAGACGCCTATGCCAAATCCTATCTAGAGATGGAGAACAAGAAAAAACAGGAAAAACAGGCTTAAGTTGAGACGACCGTAGTGGAAAGAGACGTCCAATCTTAGGGCCCTTCGCTACCAGCTCCCCCGAGTCCTGATCCTGCACAACACAACCAGTCGAAGAGAATTTCACATCACAATTTTGATCAATAAGTTGACCAACAGATAACAGACTAGTAGATAATTTAGGACACACTAAAACATCTGTAATCTTATTAGAAACATCCCCAACTGCAGTTATTGGTAACTGACTACCATCAGCTGTCTCCACCCGGGAATTGCCCACATATGGACGAACATTATGTAAATCCTTAGTTGTAGAGGAGACATGGTTGGCAGCTCCAGAGTCCATAAACCAAGTAACGGGAGAGGATAAATTTTTACCTTGCAATCCCAGAGCAGAAAAGGCAGACACAATAATTTGTTGTACCAGATCAGGAGTTAGTGTCGGGCATGGGGGTGCAGAAGATGGAGCAGAATTGCCTGCCGGGATCATGGGAGGAATCGCTGCATGATATGTGGGTATAGGAGAGACTTCCCTTCGAGAGACATCTCCACGAGGTCGACGCGTAGGACATGTCTCGAGAGCATGGCCAGGCTGCTTGCAATACCTGCATTGCACACTGCATTGACTAGCGTAGTGCCCAAATTGATGACATGTGTAGCATTCAACCTGCCGTATATCCCGTGGTCCAGTCTGAGGTCTGGCACGCGGAGTCTTGGTGGCAGGAAGGGGCCGAGCGGTGTAAGGAGTCCGAGCAGCATAAGCCATCGATGAATGCCCTTGTTCCAATATCCCCTGAGTGAGCATGCGTTGCTCCTCTCGGAGAAGCTCGCCAAAACAGACATCTAAAGATGGAACAGGAATCCGATTAAGCAGTGACGATCTGACTGGTTCAAACTCTGGACGGAGACGCATCATAAACAATGTCCGCTGGCGACTCAATAAGCTTGTCTGAACGGTGAGGAGTGACTCAGCTGGCACCTCTGCAAGGGTGATGTCCATGTACTCGGCCCACAACACCAATAAGGCCGAGTAGTATTCCTGAACCGAACGGGTTTCTTGCTGGAAGTTGGATATGTCCAATTCCAATTGAAATAGACGGGCCGAGTTATCTTGGTAATAAACTCGACGGAGATAGGCCCACATATCTTTAGCTGTGCGATAAGGGCGTAGGTTAAGGACAATCTGGGGGTCCACTGAACCCACAATCCAGCTACGAAGTTGGGCATCCTTGATTTCCCAGTCTGCGGGACGAACATGATCAACCGTTGCAGACTCATTAACTTCACCGAAGTCATTGGGAGGCTTCCCGGGCTCTACAATGTGATCCCAGAGACCTTTTCCTGTCACAAATGTCTCAAATTGAAAAGCCCAGGTGGCGTAATTCTTGCCCGTAAACCGAATAACAATGTTATCAAACTTATCCATGAATAATCCAGAAAAAATGGGACAGCAAGAACCTGGTGGTGGCGCCGAAGAAAAATATCAGAAAGAAACTCGCAAAGATACCGAAAATAAGGTACGGTGCCGGAGGTAATTGACTAGATCCAACGGAGGCTTCGGAGACGGAAATCGGGGCCGAAATGTGGAGCCCGGAGCTCGGGAACGGAGCCTAGAGCTGACAACGGAGATGGAGACGGAAAAACTAAATAAGCTCTGATACCATGACAATCTTTGAAGTTGGTATTATATTAGATTTGCTTGAATAGAATACAAGAGAAGCTCTCCTTATATAGGAGGAGAAAGAATAATCTAGAATAAGAACATTCTAGATATGGGCTATAGGAATACTCTAGATATGGGCCTTAGGAACATTCTAGATATGGGCTAATTCATAAACAAGCTAAGTGGGCTTTTATGTACTTGGGCTTATAAGATTAACACCCCCCCTCAAATATATGCTTCCATTTCTGGAACATATAAGGACCTGCAAAATTGTGGCAAGGAATCTACAGTATCAGAGTATTTCCTTGTCAAAATACAGCATGAACCAAAAAATATTATTCATTACAGTTAAACTTAATCCATGACCTAGAAATACATGCAAACTATATATGAGAAGAAAAACATAATTCTGTTTTCCATGGGACAGAAGAAAAGGTTCTGGAAGCATGGATGTTGAGCAGGCACATTAAGAGTGAACTCTAATTATAGTATAGTTAAAGCTAGAAGAATTTTGAGTGAAAACTAAGACTTTAACTAGTTCCATCATGATTCTCTTTCCCTGAAATTTTTTACAGGTCTACTAATGGACATGATTACAAGATGTCTCAAGACAAAATAATGTTAGGCAAATAAAATAATCTAGACCCTGGATATACATTAAGGGGTTATTTGTTGGGATGAAGAATCCACAATTCCCCAAGGATTTAAAAATGATTGGGTTTGTAATAGATGACATGATTTGCATCTTTCACTATTTTTTTAATGGAATTATTATCAATGAATTTCTAGCTACAAGTGAACACATGGTAGAATGGGAGATATTGATATGCGTGGTGGCAATAATAACTTGGCCTAGAAGTCACTATCTAATTGTAGTGCCGATTGTGGAGATGGCCCTAAGGCAGTAAAAGCCATATGGCCATGGCAGTGATTCTGGAGAAAGTGCCTGGGTGAGTATGATGGTGGTGGTCAAACAGTCAGCAAAGTAATAACTATATAATGCTTGTGGAGGTGACTTTAACAGTGAGATTTCAACTTAGAATTTAGGTGCATTGAAACTCAAACTCAAATTCAAATGTCATAGAACAATCAGGTTGAGTGTCTAGTGACCCTAATTGAAATGATTTACATTTTCAATAAAAAAATATCAGAGATCAGTTATCTAAATATGCAGCATTGACGATGCAAATACTCCCTTTATTGTAGAATAAATGCCCTACATTTTATAAAAGATATTCCAAAAAAAGTTCACCTTCCTTTTGAAGAATTGAATTATTCATAGACTAACAATAACATATTTATGTGAGTTAGCTGTTGTTACCACAGGAGTTCATCAGCAAGTAAAAGATCACAGAGGTAGATGGAAGATGGAGCCTAATCCTTAGTTCTTGCTACTAATGAAAGAGATATATTTATTTTGGAATGGAACAGACTTAAAAATTTCACTGTCGAACAAAAGAATATTTATAAAGACAATAAGGATTCTCATAAACAAAACATGCATAACACCATATCAATGATATTTTCCATAGCCCTATCCTAGGTATGTACTTGTCCCAAATGCAGAATCAAATTTAGTAACAAACGTAATAATTTTGTACATTGTCCAGGTAAGAATTAGTAACACGTGGCTTGGATTCTTCATGACGTGAATCAGCTCGTTTAAAACGAAATGTAAATTAAACAGAATTGTTAAAAAATGAAAAAGCTAACTTGCTAAAAGAATAAAAAAATGTTAAGGACTTAACCTGAGAAGGAAGTGATGAAGATATGCATGCTCCAGCAAATATTGGACCACCAGTTTTACACTGAAGAAGAAAAATGGACAACATTATGCAATTAAAGAAGCAGGAAATACATGTAACAAATGTAGACAGGAGCAGCATAATAAAAACATGTGAAACTCTCAGGTTTTTTATTCATAGATTTAACTAGCATATGAAAGATATGCCTTATTAAGGTGGAAAAATACATGTAATACTCAACATTTCACTCCTTGACTCGTGAATGTAGTGTGCAAATGGACTATTTGCCCAAAAAAGAATCTTGGTAATCGTACCTACCTTCTCTCTTATGAGAAGTGACATGTACGTCCTTAAATTAATATAAGGTATCAAAACCTTAAATTAGCTCATATTTAATGATAAACATGGGATTCCCATTTTAAAACAGTAAAACTGAAGTCCAACCAAAACTAAGATAAATGGTTTTTGAAGAAAAGTGCACAGATATACTTCGACAATATAAAGTACACCCTGTAAATGATATTCTAACCCCTTCAAATTTTGCTTGGGATTAAAGATGGTCATCCACTAAATAGCTTAAGCTTTTAGGTTGAGAAAACCTGGTACCAAAGTTACTAGTGTGTTAATATGATGTGTTGCAATTCTTGTACAAAGAAACCTGCAGCTGAAGGGGAGTGGAAAGCGGAAAATATACAACATTAATTGCGCCGCTTGATATACTAATTGTGCCTCTATTCTCCGACTTAAAATTTTGGGCTAGAGTAATGATTAACATGATAATAGAGTTTTTTTGGCTCGGGATGGAGTGGCCTATTTGTGTTGCTTCTCAGAGTAGTTATTGGTCCACATGCAGACTTCACGCAGGGTAGACTGTTGAAGAAGAGAGTATCAAACATTGACAGCGTCTAGATTTTAAGACCACTTGATATGGTAGTTGGGACCCCCACTTCAAGCATAAAGCTTTTATGCTGAACTAAAGCTTAATACAAGAATTTATGTTCGCCATTTGTACCATATGTCATATCATATATTCAAATTCATATCCAAGTTCAACAAACAGATATGTTCTGAGTATTTACCTTCCAAATAATTAATCCCGCTACATCAAATGCAACAACGTGACCATCCACCAAACAACAAATAACTGCAAGAAAAACAAACACATGAAATCACTGAAGGCCCTGATATGTTATAAGACTGATCTCTGAGAGGATCTTCCCACATGCATATAGCACAAAGAATGATTCATAGATACTGGTCAAATATAGCATGTGCATACCATTTCCATTTGGAGAGATGCAGAGAGATGCAAATACTGGCACTTCTAACTCATGCAACCACATTGTATCAAATGGTAAAGCCTGCAAATGCAAAACATTGCCGAAGTGAAAAGGACTATATTCAATTTCCTTCCTGTTCTTCGTTATGTATTGAATCATTACACATTCTAGAATTTCCAAATTTTAGTGAGTGACATGGTTTGAAAGGAAAGATTTTTCTTGCAGAAGCGAGGCATGGACGATTTGTGTTTCTCAAAGTCTTATTACTTTGCCTGGAAGCCCTAGAAGACAATGGTGCCCTATATAAACCATCAGGTTATTGGATGACAGTCAGAGCAATTGATATTCGTGTTATCCCGGCTGCACGTGAGAGGAAGTGTTAGATATATTTCCTATTTAGAGTAACTCTGCTCCCAATATAAAGGGTTTATCTCATTGTATTAGAATAAAGAAGTTGGATTATCAATCGAGTATTAAATTTTAGTGAGTGTCAGCTAACTAACTTGAAGTGTTCGGCTCGGGCTCGAAAGAGCTTATGCAACTAATAATTTGGCTCAAAAGAAAATAGACAAGCTCAAGTTCGGCTCGGTTTGCTCAATTTTTAATAGAAATATTAATTAAGTTAAAATTATATATATATAATTCATTAAATACTAAATGAGCCATCTCGAGATCGCCTCGTTTAATTTCATTACAAATATTTACTTAAAGCTAACAACTATGTTAATAAAAATATATAATTAATCAAATATTAAACGAGTCCGCTCGCAAGTCAATTGAGCCTTAAAAGGTCAAGCTCGAGCTTGGCTGGCTTATTAAATGAGCCCAACCTCTCGAATTCGGCCTAAGCTCGATAATTACAAGCCCGAACCGAATTTTTTAACAAATCGAGCTCGAGCGGCTCGTTAAAGGCTTGGCTCGTTTGCAGCCCTACCGGTAGTGATTTGGGCTTCTACAAATAAAAGGGATCGGTGATGTTTTGGGTGGTTCATTTATGACATCATCAATCCGTTGGATTTTTGTTGGTTTAGGGTGTACGGTTTAGAATTATTGCAGCTCCTTCCGATTTGATTCCGTGCGAGCCACCTTGCTAGCTGTGACGGCGGCTTTCAGATCCTGGGAGCAGAGACCAGATGGAAGGAGAGGGTATATATTGTCCTTAGCTGCTAGGGTTCATTTATCTCTATCATTATCACTTATCAGGTTAAGGGTAAGGGTAAGGGTAAGGTATTGCTTCAGCTGATTCCGGGAAATGTTGTAACTATTGGGTGTGTTACTGTAATCGGTAGTGATCTTGTTCAGATGAACCTTGTAACCAAAGGTTATTAATATTATCGGTAAAGTTTTAATATTTAATCCTTTGAAGTTGGCTTGTTTACAGTAATTAACTACGTGATACTAGAAAAGGAGCCTCCAATTAAGAAATCAGGTATGCGGGCATTCTTCTCTGACGACCCTGTTTACTGCGTCTGTGTAGCAAGAAAAAGAACAGTATAGTTTGTCAAAACAATTAACCATCTGAGGCTGGCTCAAACATGTCAGACAAGTGAAATGTTAATATCAGCAGATATTCATAAAAGAAAACGTGTTGTAACCCAAACTGTTGTGATGGATTAATGGCAAAAGCAAAGTAATAGTGACGGTTAACTATGATAACATAAAATTTAATTCGACTTGATTATACCACCATAAAATATAAGTAACCATTTATATATTTTTGTATACATCTTAATTTTTAAAAGGCCCCATTTTTTTGTTCAATTTAGGCCTCCATATTAGGTGGGCCTACCCTGTACTGCACCTTAAACATGCTGCTGTTCTGAAAATCAAGTTCAACTCTCTAAATTCATATCGTAAATGCAGTTCACTTTAGAGGTAAAAAAATTAGAGCAACGTATCAAACTCTCACCCCAAACATACTTAAATTCCTCAGAGGCAACTTTTATGAAGTTTATGCATGTTAGTCCTACATCGAAAAGATGTGAATCACAAAACCAGCTTATATAACAAGTTTGACCCTCCACCTATCAGCTTGAGCTTTTAGGTGACTTGGGCTTCTAACATGACATAAGAGCTTGGTTCGTCTCTCTATCGACATCCGCCTATGTCATCTATTTCAGGCCTGAGGCCCATGGCCCACGTGCAGAATCACATAATCCGGAAAAAAAATTCCGTCATGGGGCTGTTAGAGTCTCACGTCGCAAAGAGTTGAATAAAAAAAAAACAGTTTAAACAACAAGTCTGAGCCTCCACCTATCAGCTTAAACATTTAGGTGAGTCGGGCTTCAAACAATTCCCTACTCTTAGAAACTTATAATATTAAATCTGACATACCTTTATTGAGACAGCAGTGACACGGCCACTTGTAGATGCCACATAAAGTTTGCTCTGCTCCTTCAAAAGTTAATCAAAAATTAATTTCATAATGGGTGTATTTGTGGAAAATGAGCAGTGTTCTAAAAAATTCCCGACTTATCCAATTAATTACCGATTGCTCTCCAGAAAGCCCTCTACACCCGACTAGGGCCTAGCATTTTTTAAGACACTGAAAATGAGTTTGTGGTGAAGGGGAAACAGAACGACAGTGCACAAATTTCCCAAATAATTTCCACCTGTCTTTTTTGGCAACCAAAATAAATGGTGTTCAAAATATAAACAAGTACATGAAAGTGCAATCAAAAAGTAGACACAATTGCTAGTACAACTTAGGTTTTTCAATTAAAAAGTAGAACAGAATTCCCAGTAGTTTTTTAGGATTTTACAAGTAAGAAGGTTTTTAATGCATGTTGTAGTAGTGTCAAATGAATTAAAAAGAATAAAGGTTAAATGGTGAAATAAGCCCCCAAAGTATCAAAAAGTCGACGGTTTAATCCCTATACTATTAATTATTAGATAAAGCGGTCTCTAAACTATCTATGAAGTTGTCATATTAGTCTACAATTAGTTGGGGAAACTCACCTTCAACATTGCTGCTGTGGGTGATGATGTGGAAATGTTAATATTTTAAATTGCAGCATGCCAAAATTTAACTGGTTACAACTTACAATATCATTAATATTATTTTTCAATTTACATTCTTAACCCTCAATTTTACCCTCTCCGTCCTCCATTCTCTAGGACAGTGGCCATCAAAATTTTCGAGGATAAAAAACTCTCTTTCTTCATCAACAATGACATAATAGCACATCCATTTCTCTTCCACCCATGACATAGACAGAACATTTAATAGGAAAAAAACAACATTGAAACAAAGATGTTAAAAGCAAACACCATGGATCCATTGAAGCCATTGTATGACTGAGTCTGTGCTTGCTTGACCACTCAATTGGGTCTCTCAAACAAAACTAAAGTAACGATGGTTGCAATTTGAAACCAAAATTTGATTGAATTAAGCATTGCCACAACAAAAACTCCCAAATTGATCCCTGATAGGCCACAACTTGTGTTCCTTGTGGTAACAGCCTGGGCTGCTCGCGGTGAGGATCTTTTGGCTTCTCATAAAATTTTAATTTTCCATATAAATAAAATATTCAAACAATCAGCACGAGACATCAGGCATTTAATATTCAAATTATTTATAAAAAAGTCAAGTCAATGAGTTCACTCCAACTAACAATAACGACTAATTTGACTACTTTTGAATAGTTTGGTGACCAATTTGTCTTGTTGATAGTTCCGAGAATTAATGTGACTACATTAATAGTCCAAGGACCATTCTGGTCGTTTAATTTATAACAAAATAATTGCACAGTAGAACGTTATAAAGCAGGTAATACATGTTATAAGGAAACAATAATATCTAACCATTTTAACCGGTTTGAATTAAGAGACTCGTCCATATGCTATGTGAGTTATCTATCTTACCTTTTCGATTTCTTAGAGGCATGGTTTTATAAGGAAACAAGAATATCAAAATTTAACAGTTTGAATTTAGAGTAGTCCATATGCTAATGTAAGTCATCTATCTTACCCTCTTCTGATTGCTTAGAGGCTGTTTCTAATGAGTCTACAAATTTAGGAAGAGATGCAATGATAATAATCAAAAGTACAATGTATACTAAATGGTCATCCGTATAGTCAGCTAGAAAACAGTATTCAATTATTTTACACCAAGGCAAATCCAATAATCCATATTCCATTTGGAACATACAACATCATATATGGTGTGGGGTGGGGTGGCAGATCAAAAGCTGCTCAACAATCAAATTACAGGAGGGAAAGCAATATAACCAACTTTTAAAATCTTCACATGGACCAAGCATGCTCTTCAAAATTGTTTGGTGAGACATATATACAGCAATTTTTGTATAAACTTATATGTCAAAAATACCTCATCAATTGCAGGTGAGCCATATATACTGCCACCACATGGAAGCTTATAGACACAGCATTGGTTTTTATAGTCAAGAGCATATAAGTTATGGTCATGTGTTCCACACCTGCATCCATTTAGATATAATAGGTAAATTTTATAAGGACTTTGAGTTAGTGTTTAAGGTTAATCTCACATATTTGTGATGAACAGACAAGAAATTAAGAAAAAAATCCCTATAGTTAAGCGTCTCCATTCACAAAAAAAGTTCTGGCATATCAGTGCCTCATGCAGCAGTTACAACGACATGGACCTTAAGCATTACGAAGATGGCTAGTGAGGTGAGGCAACAATGTGGTGGCATAGTATCAGCCACAAACAAATATAGTAGTACTTATTTAAAGGGAAAGAATTTTCTTGGTAACTAGAGACACGGGTAATAACCATTATCTTCCTGAAACTATGGTAAAATCACAAAGGTCGTGGCAATTGGTGAAAATGGTTGTTTTTGGCACTTTGGAGTGATTTTTGTGATACAGAATGTAATCAGTGCAAGCAGGATATGCATATAAACAAGTAAAATGTTCCAAAATAGTCCACAGAAGACACATTATCCAGAATAGTATAAATGGGTCCATGTACTATCATTGTTCTGATTTAGTCCTATAGTTTGGCCAAATTGTTCCAAGTTTCCACCTAAGTTTCTGCTGTCCAAATTGATAATGCATTGTTCACTTGAAGCTCAAGTGAATTTTTTTCTAATTTTTTAATCATTAAACATGATGAATGAGCCAATAAGTTTACAGTTTGAAGGCCAGTTTTAAAAAATAAGACCCTCGTAGATTGATTAATAAGCACCAGGATTAGTTGCAATTGAAGGATTGCTGGAAGTGATTGGGAGTTGCAAAAAACAAGGGAAGACAGCAAATTCTTTACCAGATCAATTGTCTGCATTTGTCTATAATCGGCTGTGATTTCACCTTCATGTGTAAAATGAATTTGTATCAACACAAACAGAAGGAAAACCAGTCAAACATAAATATATGGTGCAAGTAAATGAAATAATATACAAGGTACATCAAGAATTAAGAAAATAATCAATTTGGTCCCTAAACTGTTAACTGTGTTATCAATTTGGTCCCTAAACTGTTAACTGTGTTATCAATTTAGTCTGAAACTTTGTCCATTTTAATTCATGAAGTGTCCACATTTGTGTTAATTTAGTCTGTGTCAGTAGTCAAGTAATTTTAAAAAACATATATCCACCCCAACAATTATAAACTAAAATGATTTTTTTCACCGATTAGTGTTTCTAAGAAAACATGATGAAAGTATATTTTTCAAAATCCATGTCGGATAAACTAATGAACTTTTGACTGTAATTTGAGACTTTATTATAAGTAAATAAAATCAGATCTTGTTTTTTCTAGTAAAGGTAGAAGTGGTGAGAAATTATTTGTTATCATAAAACTGTTGAGGTTGATTTGTATAGCTTTAAACTAAAAATAAAATTAGTTAACTAAAGACTAAATTGATCCAAATGTGAATAGTTCAGGGAGTAAATTGGCTTATCCAAGGTCCAGCGACTAAATTAGTAACGTGGGTAATAGTACAGGACATATTCACCTTCTTACCAATAAAAATGACAAGGAAAGTTCAAAAATATGAAGAAAAACAAAGAATTATAAGAAAATGCTATGTCTAGATTAGTACCAGATTGATGCATTATAATTACTCATTGAAGAAGTAAAAGTAATCCTATGTGGGACTTAACAAGTTATACCTCGCCACTTGTTTGGAATGTCCAACAGATGCCTCCACTAAGAAAATCAAGAAAATATATCTTCCCTTTGTAGCATCCAACAACAACCTAAAAGCATGCAATTACAACTCAACAAAGGGAATAAAGATTACACTACACACACAACATAATGAAATGCACAAGAACCTGAGAAAAGTCGGAAAGAATTGCTGCTGAACATTCGATTCGTCCCTCTAGTTTGATTTCCCACTGGATAGAACCACTAAACTGAATTATGTGATCATCAGCACATGATTATAAGATGAATGGGCAGAATGCATTATGTGTGAACAATATGAGTTCAGGTCCCTAAGAAACAAACAATGACTGATGATACAGTAAAACAACAACAATTACATTTGATGGATGTATGTCCACTCCATCGCAGAAAAATTTAAGATAATTAGACAACAAAATAGAGTCCAAACAGCCAGCCAACAATGCCAGGATGAGGTACAACTTAAGGGTGAGGTTTATTATACATACAGACATATAAAAGCAGTGTTGTTCTTCTTTCTACTAGTCAGGCTATGGGTATGTACATTGTCATCTAACCTTGATTTCCTGCTCTAACCAGGCTATATCAATCCAATATCCTATTGAGTAAAACAAAACATAGAAACGGTTGAATTTGGGTTTATAAATGCCTTGAGCTAAATAAGGCTTACAGTCAAAGTAGGACTCTGATTAGTGAAAACTGATAAGTAGGGCATTTTATTATGCATATATGATTGTTCTGTACCAGGTACGACATTTCAATCTTCATCTTCCAGATATGGCGGAGGACGGTGGGTTTTTCTTTTCATCAGCATGAAAGCAGTAAATCCTAATTTCATGTGTGTACCAAGATTTGAACTCAAGACCTCACATATGTAAAGTGAGTTCCTTACCATTTGGCCCAGATGTTGTAAAAATCCCCGACTAGTTCGATTAATCCTCTATAATTCCCTATTAACCCTTTAATTAGATTTATTTTCTGATTAATCCCCGATTGGTCCCTAGAAGGCCCTCTCCTCCCAACTAGCGCCTAGCGTTTTTTACAACACTGGCCTAACTTGTGTTGGTTAAGTGGAGGAAAATGTTAATTTCCTAAGAACTATATGATTTTATTTAGGGACTAAAACTTCTTACCTCTTTGCATTTACACACATAAATGTATGTGCATGCGATCCAATAAGCATATAGATATCAGAGCCCTTCAGAATAAGAACTGGAGATGCATCGACACAAGACTCCATGTGAACTTTCCACAGTTCTCGCAGAAATCCCTTTTCCTCTCCTAATACTTTTGTCGTCCAGATGGCTTGGCATTTATTATTTGCCAGGTAGTGTCCTCCATGCATGACCTTATTGCAACGGCTAAGTGCACATGAAATTCGTATTGGGGCAGGAGAGTTCCATGGATTCCATTCTACTTCTGAATCCGCCTTCAGGCGTTTAGATACTTGATTGTCATACACTCCAGAAGGGGTCCTCAAAGACTTCCCTTGCTTTGGGACAAAAACAGGAATATCTGAATGAAATGAATCCTCCTTTTCGGCAAACAGATTCATTTTCCAATAACCGTCTGTAGCCACATCAACATTGTGCGTTCCCTTTTTCTCTAGAAGGGCTAAATAAAGCTTAATTGGACTGGGAAAGTTATAAAGCAGCCTCATATCAATCCCTAAGTTATGAGAAGCATGTGCTGCAGAAATTGAATTACCACCCTCAATAAAGAAATCATCCTTGTCAGAAATCTCCTTAATCATTAAAGCATCACAGAAGGCCTGTAAAAAATACAAACATCCACTATTAATTTCAAAAGATGGACACCATTATCTGACATTAGAAATTACAGCAAGCAGTGCCAATTGAAGAACGGGAAAGGCAAACCTTTTTTATAACTTGCAATAGATCACCAGATTTTGTAGTATGAGTCTCATCTGAGATATGTGTATGACTACATGATGAGCCTGCCAATGCTTCATAATCAATTTTTCCGCTGGAAGACTTGGGAAGTGACTCTGTTAAGATAAAGTGATTTGGAACCATGGCTAAAGGAAGTTTGTCAACCATCCAACTTCGAATAGAAGATACGAATAATTCACCAGACTGTTCCTTCTCTTTTAATGATACAAATGCTTCAAGACGTAGAAGTTCTCCTTGGACTTTACGAGGGATCACAGCTGCATCCGCCACATCTGGATTTCCCCTTAACACATTTTCAACCTCCTCTAAACATATTCGCTGTCCATTAACCTTTACAGTGCGGTCTTTTCTCCCCAAAAATACCAAGTCGCCACTGGAGAGCCGCCTAGCAAAATCACCAGTTTTGAAATATAATAGGTTTCCACAATCGTCGTTAGTTACTGTACAAACCGAGCTGTTCGGCACCAATGCTTGATCAAAGGACTCTGCAGCAGAGCCAGAGAAATATCCCCTAAAAGCACACAATCCCCTAACATATATTTCTCCCTGATTAGATGTATCATCTTCACCTATGAGCATGACATCACAGTTGGAAATAGGCAAGCCAATTGGAACGCTTGTTAGAGTCTCCTTCTCCAAAATCATTGGAAGCTTCTTGCAATCGAAATATGTACAGTCCCCAGATACCTTCAATTTAGAAAATGGAAAAATTAGAACTTGTGTTAGGAATAAATGATATGGAGATTGAAGACAATGTTTCAGTAGGTACTGTGGTTAGTCACATCATCATCATCAAGTCAATCAATGCTAGAAATAGTTATGCACTTACACCAGGCCATTTATAACTGACATAATTGTAATGACATGAATGGCTACCTTGATAGCAAGAGAATCATTATGTAATAAATGATCATTTATAACAACTGGCATCCTTGTAATACCATGGATGGCTACCCTGATATCAAAAGAATCATTACGTGATAAACAATCATTGATAAGTACACTTGAGTTGTGCGAGTACAATATTGAATAGAAAAGAAAGCATTGCAGGACTGAAAATGAAGTACAAGTTCCCGATTGGTTTTAAGCCAAAATATAAACTAAATCTGCTCAAATGAAGAAGAAGAAAAATAAAAATGAGAGTTTAGTTTCTAACCTCAGTACTGCCATACAAATTCAAGATAGAGGTATTGGGTAATAAATTTGTCAGCGTATCCCACAAGGATAAAGGTAGAACTTCCCCACTTAGCACTAACAATTTCAATGAACCTGAAACTCGCATATTGTTTAGATTTTGCAAAGCAGGAATGATTGTCCTCATAAGTGATGGAACAGCTGTAAGCCTGTTAATAAAGTAAGCCTACATAGCAGTTCAACAACACTCATTAGAATTATGCTTTCCAAGCCAGAAAGAAATATGATCCGAAAAAAAAGTATGGATGGTGGAAGAAAACTTATTCTTGAACAACCAAAATGGAGAACAGTAACCAAACTTCAAACCAGAAACTAAAAAAAATCGATGCCACGAATCCCCAGACAAAACAGAATAGGAAATTGCACTGTTATCTTTAACAGAATAAACACCATCCTGATTAGTAAAACCTTAAGGCAACTAGAAAATTGATACAAATATGTGCTTGGGCCATCTTCTTCAACAGATTAAAAAGTTGGCTAATGAACAGATTGGATTTTCTTGATGAGAAATAGACATCCATATTACAGGATTCCATTATAAATCCATACATTACTAGGTAGCTTGTAGGGTTTACATCATTCAATGAAGATTCCAAACACAACCTTCAGCCACATCATCCAAGCATTGTATCCTTCTTTTCTTCTCTTTCCTTCTCCCTTTAGAAACATATTATCTAACTTGGTTATGATGTCATGTTAAAGTAAAAAAGAAAGAAAAAGATTTTGTAAAAAACTGAGCTTCAGCATTAGTGCCAACCTCTTAATTTATTGTAATTGAGAAAAGAAATCACTAGTCAACACCTTGACTGTACATCATGAAATAAAAAAATGGGTGCTACACTAATCACTTGAACTACATATGAAAATACTAAATTCTGACAGGTGACTAGAGAAACCTGAAGCCACTATAGACAGTTTCGTCAATATTGCTTCCACTTAAACCAAAGTTTACAGCTTATGGAACCACAAAGAACAATCAAAATGGTCAACAATAGTAAACCCAAGTTCCAACTATACAAGCATACCTGTAGAAGATCAACAACTAAAAAGACATTTTTCTTCAACTCTTTGAAGGGAGGTATGACAAGCGTACAAGACGTGAGAATGGCACCTAGAAATTCTTGAAGATGGTCAACAAAGCTTATTGAAGTCTTGAAAAGTAACAGTTCATCACCATGCAGAGGATACAATCCTTGCAACCATGAAAACCGATTTAACAGACCTAATAAAAGAAAGGATATTGCTTCATCAGATCCATAGAATATCAATAGCATATTGGGAAAAGGTTGAAATAAGAAGACATAACATTAATGAGGATGGTGAAGTTTATAAATTGGTCTTGAAACAGAAAAATCTAACAGATACAAGCACCACTGTTGTTTCATCGCATGAGATAGATTGAAGCCAAACGAGTATGAAGAGCTGCTTAAAATACACAGGCATGCTCCACTCAATTTTCTCCTTACGGTAAGTAAATACGACACAAGTTTCAAACTGTTTTTACACTCCAAACCAAGGTAATTGCACTTACACGTTGAAATGACGGAAAAAGATAGAAAAAGTTTATTACCATTGGATAAAACTAGAGTAGGTTGTGGCTATTCGGGCCAACCTCACTGGAGTGGAATAACTAGATTCCTATGTGAAAGGTTTATGATAGAAATTAGTTGGGGCAGGCGGAGTTGCTTAGAAATAATAAATAAATTGTAAATTTGCCCAATGTAGTAATTTACAAGCATTTACAGCTTATTATCAAGGATAGAACAAAAATAGTAGAATGTTGCAAGCAGCCCTAAAATGGACTGTAGTCCAGATACAAGAATATGCAAACTACATTTATGGCTTACCTTGTTCAGTGCCACATATGCCTTTAGGTTTCCCGGTAGATCCTGACGTGTACATTAAATAACAGAACAATCTTTGTTTTACATTCTCGCAGGGAAAAGCTATAGTCAAGGGATCTATATAATCACGAAAGCTTTCTTCCAAGGAAAAGCATAAAACAGGACTCCCGCCGCCAGCTACAAGCCAATGTGATTTAGAAAGATGATCGGAGCCACTTTCACCAACCCAAGAACTAGAAGTGATGATAAGATCAGCACTTGCAGAAGAAAGAATTGACAATATCCTTTCTTTTGGCCAGGAGGGATCAATAGGTAAGAAAGCCCCTCCACACCTAAGGACGGCAAGAACCGTGATAATGTATTCTACTGAAGGGGGCATGTAAATCCCCAATATTTTCGGCATATACATATTCTGTGAGTCAGCAGATTGATCAGCTCTCGGCATAAAGGATGTTGAAGGTTTGGGAAATTCATCAAGCAAGGTCTTGTCACTATGAGCATTATTAACTGAAAAATTATTTGCACATCCAATCAGTTGCAGTTTCACAAAGCCCACTGCACCTACCGTATTGGGTAAAACATACCAATCAAACTGATAACAAGACCACAACAAAAGATATATGAACTGAAAGAAAAACTGAGTTCAGAACATTTTCAAAACTATGTTTGAACAGGATAACTTTGTTGACTCATAATCATGCATTTCAACAAATATATATATTATATATGTCAAGGCCACAACCAATGAACCAAAAGAATTGGGTCAAATTAGAAACTTGGAACCAAATTTTGTTTTTATTTTTTTTTTTGGCTTTTGCAGCTAAACACAAAAACTGGCTCTAAATTTAAGGATTGGTTTTCAATACGGTTCATGAGGTAAATACAAAATGTAGGCAATTAAAAACAAAAACACATACTTAAACAAAATATAAGATTATGTGGCTTACTTTCAGAGCAACATCAAATGATGATTTTCAACAAACAAACAAAAACTCGATCACGCTCTTCATGTTACTGACACATTTTTAAGAAGTGCATCTAAATTTACTGACCGGGGGGTTTGATCAGCTGAGGATCATCCGCACCACGTAGAATCGAGTGAAGCCGAGCGCTCAGCAAATCAACGGACGAAGATATATCAGAAAATGTGAAGCAGCGGTCACCAGGGTACACCGGAGGCGACTGAGACATGACGTGCTCAGTAAAAAAATTGTTGGTAGCGTGAAACGAAGAAGAAGAAGAAGGAGAAGATGTGGAAATCATGTGGCGTAGTTCTCCGGAAACACGAGTGCCGCCAGATGCATGTATGACGGCGATTTTATTAGGGTTTGTAGAAGCGGCTCTGAGGAATTGGTGCGATATGCAACAATTCTCTGCTTGATTTTTTGCAACGCTACCGTCAACCATGGCTGTTGAGCTCGAGAAAGGTTGCTCCCGGTGTGCAGAAATTCTGCAACCCTGAAAAGGCTCCTTCTTACATTTAAATGTCTTCCTTTCGAAGCTAATAACACTTGGGACAAGGGATAATCTCACCTAGCTACCGCTAATTTGACATGAATATCACATAACTACAGCTAATTTATTTTTTCACTTGTGAAGTACGTTGACTTTGGTAATTCTCACTCAACTACAAAACGTTAAGTTTTCAGTTAATTTTTCATATAAAATGACCAAACTACCCCTAAATATCATTTAAATTTTCAAACACATGCCATTGACCCTCTCTCTCCTCTCCCTCTCACTGCTGTGGTCATTTCCGTTGAGACTCTTGTTGGGCGACGCCCAGATCATCTCCAGCGTAGGCGTGAAGCTCACGCACCCAATCCACCGAGGCTCAAGCCTCGAATCAACCGATCCCCAAAAGCAGTTGTTAACTGGCCCGCCGTGTACATGCCATTGAATTTATTTTTTTCACCAATCTCCCTTTCATTTCTCCATTCTCTATCATCTTCTCTTTGTTATATCAATTTTTTGAAAACAAAATGACTTTGTTGACGAGATATGACATAAATTTTCAGTTTTGTGGTCCACCAAATTTAAGAGCAGATACTTTTATTGTTGGATTGCAAAAATAGTAGAATAAAATAATATAAATATTCATAGAACCCATCTCCATTTGATTCTGTAAACAGTGAGTGAGTAAGGAGCAGTTACTAACTTCACCTCCATAGCACAACTCACTGATGCGCTGATTTCCCCACCAACCAAAACCCCCAAATCCAAAGCTCCCCAATCTTCATTTTCTAATTTTCCAAATCTACATTCTCGAATCCTCCAAATCTCCATTTTCGAATCTTCGATTTATTCATCGAGCTTGTTTTGAAAAAAAAAACCATCTGATCGATTCGATCCTTTCATGTTCGATGTAGGTCCTGAGGATCTGACGATGGAGGGGAACAGACGCGGCTATGTGTGCGTGAAGAAGAACTGTTCGTGTATGGATCCGGCGAGGAGCTAAGCCCTCGAATCACAGGCAATTTATATTATCGGCCGAGGCTCAAGCTCTCGAATCAACAAGCATTGGGTGCGTGAGCTTCATGTCGCCGCCGGAGACGATGTGGGCGTCGCCCAATAGAAGCCTTGTCGAAAATCACCATAACATGAGGGAAAGGATAGCGAGGGTCAATGGCATGTGTTTGAAATTTTAAATGATATTTAGGGGTAATTTGGTAATTTAACATGAAAAATTAACTGAAAACTTAACCGTTTGTAGTTGAGTGAGAATTACGAAACTCAACGTACCTCACAGGTGAAAAAATAAGTTAACTGTGGTTATGTGATATTCGTGTCAAATTAGCTGTAGTTAGGTGAGATTATCCCTTGGGATAATTTCACCGGCAACCGTAACAAAATCTCACATAGCATCTTCCAAAAATTATTCTCACATTCAATTCTTACATTGACTATTATCTCTTATTTGGGTATAGGTTCGATCAATCTCCATCTAAAATTGAGGTTAAAAAGACAAACGCTCTTATTTTTTTCTGAGTTTTCAAATGTTATGATCTTTCTACATCTTACCATTTCTCTCTCTTCTTCCTCAACTATTTATTTTTGAGATGATGATACTTTGTTACACCTAAATAAAGTGAAATGACACTTTTATACCCTAACTATTTTTCTCTCTTATGCTAAAATGACTAAAATACTCATGATTTAAGAAATCAGAATAGAACTTGTCCAATTTGATTTATCAAACCTAATCTGAAATGGTTCAAATTTAATTTTACATTTAAGAGCATAATTGTAATTGAATCTTAAATATAAACCAAATTGAACCGGAGATAAACAAAATTGAACCAATTCAATTTATGATTTCTTGAACTAATGATAGTTTAGGTATTTTAGGCATTTTAGAGATAGGTTGTCACAAAAAAATTGTCAAGGTACTAAAAAAAGAAAAATGTAGTTAGGGTATGAAAATGTCATTTCGATACAGTTAGGTGTAATAAAGTGTCATTATTCCTTTATTTTTTCTCTCTTTCATTTCTTCACCTTCATTAATGAATATGTAAATCAAGATCTCTCCATAACAAATCAAGAGAAAAAAAATCAAAACTTATATTCCAAAAATCCCTAAAAACAAAAACTCACGCGCAAATTTATAAACTCACATCAAATTTGTATATAAATTTATGTGGGTTCTTGTTTTTAAGGGATTTTGGCATATGAGTTTTGATTTGTCAAAGAGAAATCTTGATTTAGATTTTCATTAACGGGTGTGAAGAAATTGAAGAGTGTGAAAAAAATAGATGGTTGGTGAAGAAGAGAGATAAACGGTAGGGTGTTGAAAAAATGGTAACATTTGAAAATTAAAAACAAAAATAAGGGTATTTTTGTTTTTTTAATCTCAATTTTGGATGGAGATGAACGGAAGCTAACAGAAAATGCTCAAGTGAGATAATAGTCAAAGTAAGGGGGTGCATGTGAGACGAATAATTTTTAGCAGGTATTATGTGAGATTCTGTTTATTCTAGGGGGCGCTAGGTGAAATTATCCCTAAACATTTTGTAGGAAAAATAAATAAGTGAAAATGTCGTATACAATACACTGGCTTGACTCAGGCATACTTTACATGTCAACTATGGTCAATTATGGTCCATGGATACTCTCGCTTTGCAACAAGTACAACTGACTTGACATTTCTCATGGAGCTCTGTTAACTTATCAATTTGTTTACAGTGTAGAATGACCAAAATGGCATTAATATTATTCTAATTTTCAAATCATGTCATCCCACTCATTCTCTCATTCTCTTCCCTTTTATGTTCTAACAATTGACCCGTATTTACAGACTTGGAAAGGAAAAAGAAGGAGGTAAGACCAATCAATCTTACTTTTAATAGCTACCTTGCGATTTGTAGGTGAACCTTCTCTTAATTTCACTCTTAAATTCCAAGTCTTTTTAAATTTTTGATTCATCTATTGTTTATAGTGATTATTGATTATTGATTTGAAACAGTCAATTGATTGATTTGTGTTTTACTTATTGTTTGAGCATTAAAGGATTAGCGAGACTGCTAATCAAAGGTTGATTGCTAGAATTTGGTGGAATAACCAATTTAGGATTGTGTAGATCTAATTGAGATTGTGTATTTGAACTGAGGTTTAAGCATTTGATGATGAATACGATGATGTTGAGTGATTGCATGTTGAATATGAGCACCTGTAGCTAGATTTTGAGGATTGAGATTTGAGTAGGAAGAGAATTGATTAGAGTTGGCATTAATTACATAAATTTGGTAAGGGTAGTAGAATTTGGAACTTGCACTATGTATCTTAATGTTCCACCTACCGTGGCTTGGTGATGATTAAATCCTAAGGTAGGAGATTTAGGGATAAGAGTAGTGTAGGCTCGGACTTACAAGGTGGGTACGAGGGTGATAGTCATAGGTGCCCAACACCAAAAGGTAGTTAACAATGATTTCCTAAGACTAAGCACCTAAGTGAATTTGGCCTAGAATTAGCTCTTTGGAACTAATAGGTGGTTGGATCTTTAATCTTCTCGACGGTTAGATTTTGAGTAAGAAACACGTTAACATGCCTCATAACTAGTTTAAATCACTTATCCTAGAACCATTTAATTAACCTCCAACCCATAATTTGAGGTAGGTGCTCCCTCGGATTGGCAGGTGCTCCCTCGGATTGGACGCTCAAAGGTGTGATTTTCTTGTTATTGGAACGACAACCTAGGTTAAGCTTTTGAGTCATCGTTTACCTTCTGCACAATTCGTAGGTTAGAAAAATTATCGGATCCTGATGCAGGCGGATTTTTCGTATCATCCCAAGTCAAATCTCTGCATTTAACCTTATTTTGTTCCGATTTGAGGTACTTTTTTACTATATTTGTATCAAAAGAACTTTACAATATTGTTGGGTGAAATCGTAGACAAAACGGTCATTTTGGAGGAAAAAGAGAGATAAAGAGGAACACATATATGAGAGTCGGCATTGATCGGAGTCGATAGTTAACCACTGACACTACTAGACAACTACGGACACATATATGGCCAACCCTCAGAAGTTTGAGTCGGTATAGAAAGTCGATAGTCAGCTACGACATCACCAGATTGACCATCGACACTCTTTTCCAACACCGTTGGTCGATCTTGTGAGTGACATACCTCCACATCCAAAGTTCAAATAAAAAGTTTATATCTAAGTTGAAGAGAACTGGAAGAGATACAAGTCTGAAGAATAAAGTTTTCCTATTTGGGCTCGAATTCGACTTATGTTAAGTTATAACAATTTTCAAATATTTAAACAAAAGATATTGAAAATCTTTTAAAATTTTGACTATTTAAAAAGAAATATTGCCTCTTCTTAAAAGTTTCTGAATTCGCATATGAAATTAAGATATGATGAGCATATGTAATCATGAATAAAATGTGTAACCGTCAAAATTTATGGTATGCAAATTTTACGTATAATTTTTCTAATAAAAAGTTTCGCTCCCCTCCAAAATTCTTAGTTTTACTCCTGCTTATGGTTAACTGCGACAATAAAAATAAAATTAACTTAACTGCGACAAAAAAAGTAAAATTAACTTTACACTATTACTAATGGACAATTTATATATTAGCCCTATTTACTCCCTTGTGTACTCCCTTATGTAACAACATCACTAGATTACATTTCATCCAGTGACTTGTTTTTCATTATAAATGTTGTCCTAGCCCTATAAAACAAAACCTTGATCTAGGTCAAAATCCATCACCCAATATAGATTTGACTGAAAATTGTGATTTTAAAACAAAAGGATTGAACAACGTGGCAAAACTTATAGGCAAATATTTGTGAATAGGTTAGATTATTTTGTATTAGCTCTCCCACCCTCCTCCCATCCATGGCATTCCCCCGGCAACGACACCGACTCTAGCCGGGGAAGACATAAACCAACATTATCTTCCTTCTCCTTACAGTTTCCGATCTTGAATTGGTCTGTTTGTTTGTTTGTTTGGTCGGTCTTCGCTCGGACAAATCCAATCCATATAGGAAGAAAATATATAGATTTGGAATCATATATATTATGGAGGAAAAAAGAGGAGGAGATATATTAATTTGCAGCATCTACACCTTCTTGTTCGTGTGCCTGACGGCTGGTGGGTCATTCCTTTTCATGCACATGCACAGTGAGCACCCCCAAGAATGGCACGTGGTGGCCGGAATGACGCTGGTTGGCCTGCCCTGGTGCTTCTGGATCTCCACCTGCGCCTACACATGTGTCAAACACAGCTTCTTCATCCACCCCAACCCCAATTACATGCTCGACCCTCCTCCTTCCACCTCCACCACCAGCTTCAACGCCACAACGCCCAAGCCTGAAGCCATCACCGACTACGACCAAGTGTCCCTGGATTCCCCTAGAGTGGGCAACAGGTCCTCCACTGATTCTAATTCTCCCATGGATATTTCTGCTTCCGATGGAGATGGTGTCATTGTTGTGGGGGACGAGGAGAGTCATGCTCATGCTCATGCTCATCATCATCAGCAGCATAATCTTCAAGATGAACATGACAAAGAGAGTGAATTCCCCATAGCCTCTTCCGTTTGATGCACCAACATGTAAGTTTGATTTTCTCTGCAATATCAGGCTTATGTGAAAGTTTGGGTTCATTTTCCTATACGATGATGCTGGTTGTGATTTGTTATCGTCCTATGTCAAAAAGATGTTCATCATATCGCGAGTTGATAGATGGGGCTTTAACATTCACCTATGATCAGTTGGAGGTTTTAGGTGAGTCTGCCAGGCTTTAACGTGTTTAATACTTTTGAACAATTGCGCATATTGTGAAATATTTGAAGATTTTTTTCTCCATAATCATGAATGCACATGCGAATATGATTTTCCATGGTTGGCCAAATTTATAAGCTCGTCTTCTATACTCATAATTGTTTTAGTTAGGAATGCTAATCAATTTCTATGAGACAGGGGCATTTGAGTATTTAAGCCATGTCATAGGTTATGAATGCTTAAACAGAACCATAAAGTTTTTGCAGAAACTAGATGTTTAACATGAATATGGATGCTTGAAAGTTGAAATGTGACCCAAAATGTTTATAACAGTACTATCAAGTTTATTACAAGTAAGGAGGCGCAGTTAGTGAAATGACAAATGATCTTTAAGACCATTCACCAAGCTAGGATCATTGATTGCTAAAGTGATAAAAGCAGAAGAAACTAATATATGAATGTACACTGCACATGTTTAATGTCTTACTTCTTATTTTGGATGCACTTTCTTCTTCTTCTTCTTCACTTGACAATTGCAGTCATAGATGCTGCTGCTGCTGCTACTCGAGCACCCGAATTTCCTCTTCATTTCTTTCCACTTGCTAACCTTCTCCTTCTCCTTGTCCGCCTTATGGATGCAATTTTTCTCAATCTCTCTTCTCATCATGTAACATTCCCTCTCCAGTTCCATCACCTTGTTGCTCATTTTCTCCATTTCACATCTCGCTTCTGGACTTGTCTTCACTTCATCTTTCTCCTTTACTCCCTCCTCAACTTGCGGGATCATGTCACGTATCTGCAGCTGCCCAATAAACAAGACCTGCACAACTATCCTCAATGGCAACCTTTGGTTTTGCGCTGCGTGCTGGCAGGCTTCAGCCGACAGCTTTTGGCAGTCCAGCACTTGGCATACCTCCTCCCTCTCCGATTCTGTCAGGTACCCATGCTTGTCTAAGTATACATCAATAGCCCTGTATATTCCATCTGAGCTTCTTCGCGGCGCGAGTGATGCTGATATTGACATCTCCGCCAGGTCTATGAATGTGTGCATCTTCAAATCAATGTCGCTTGCAACCTCTATCAGTAACTCTTCAATGAGCACAGCAACATTTACAAGACCAGACATGTCTTCACTCGTGTAATTTGCATAGAAATGCTTCAAAATCCTCCTCACACACTCAACATCATACTGCACTTCCTTAGCATAGCCTTGGGAAGGTATCAAAAGGTCTTGTACAGTCGCCTGGTCTAGTTGCTTCCCAATTTTGGTTTCAAACCCATTTCTACAATCAGAGCTAGCCTCCAAGATGATCGCAAACCGGAGCAATTCAGTTAACTGTGAGCATTGGAGGACTCTTATCTCATCAGGCAAAAGCCTCCCCACAGCCTCTATCACTTCTCTCTGAGAGTTCCTTTTAAAAACCGAGACATGCTCTCCTCTTTCAGTGCTTGAAAATGCCCACTTGTTAGCATAACTGTAAATGGACGCTGCAACGTGCTCTGAAGGAACTCCTCTCTGAATCATGGCATGGACTAGAGGCTCGTAGAGTCGAAGAGGCAGTGTAGTCAAATCCTCCGACTTGCAATCAAGAACAAACAGCATCCTCCTTGCATTAGGCTTATGATCTCCTTCACAAGCCATTTTTTTGAATGGTTCCCCAACAAGGTAAGGATCAGCCAGCGCCTTGAGAATAATAGACTCCAAACAGGCATCAACCAAGCCAAGACTCTCAGCTAGCTTAAGGGAATTTTCTGTGTTGCGCAAGGCTTTGATGGTATGGTTCCAGCTAGTGAGGACTTTCTTTTCAAAGAAGCTAAGCGTCTTGCTTAACAAATTGTTGGGGCTGTGCTTTTCAGTCATCTCCAAGTAGTAGGCGAGGCAAGCGAGAGGCACGACGTTCTCTGTGGACAGTTGAAACTCAAAGCCGTGGCAGAATCTTGCAACGAGCTCAAAAGTGTGAGGGTCAGCAGGGATGTCGCGGAGGAAATGGGAGAGTTGATCTTTGCGGGACCTCTCTGTGAGCAGTGCAGCTAATTTAGCTGATCTTGCTGCCATAAGCTCCTGTGGACAGATAACAATCAATAAAACAAATGAAATGTGTCCAGAAGCAATACATATATATATGGGATTGGAGAGTTTTATTTGAACCTTATTAAAAGTGAAAGGCACTCCGCGGACAAGGATGCGAGCATCAGCCAGCTTAGACAACCTGAAAAATAAGGTAAAAGAGAATGTTGGAAGCAATTTGTGTAGCAACAAAAGAAAAAGAAGAGCAGATGGAGATGGAGATGGAGATGGAGATGGAGATGGAGATAGATTACCTAGAGGACACATCTGTTCTATTTCTGCTGCCCATGCTTTTTGGGGCTAGTCAAGGAAAGAGTAAGGGCATGATCCTCCTGATAACCACAATGATTAATGTTTACACAATAGCATGCTTACACAAAACACAAGAAAGAAAAAGAAACGTTTGATGAGAGTAGAACTCAACTGAGAGAAGAGTGGAGGTGGATGGTGAGAGAGGAGTGGCAGAAGAGTAATTGCAAATACAAGAGGGAGTTCAAATAGAAAGTAGCTCCTAAAACTCAGGAAAGAGTGGATGCGTTCAGTTATATTGAGTTGTATTTGTTGGACTCACAAGAATATTGTACAATGAGGAACTCCTTATCTGTCTTATGGTACTCTCTTCTCTAACAACTAACAAAATAAAATGGCTTCAACTTATACATTCCAATGTCTTATTTATAGATACATAAATCATAAATTCTCATGTTAAAAATAATAGAACTTTGCATTAGGTAAATAACAAAATCTGATGTTAAGAATAATACAACTTTGCATTTATACTCGGTAAATTAATATTTCTTAGAATCAATTTTATTCGGTCTCGATTGATTTGAGTCATAAAAAATTCAATAAATACTTTTGAAAATCTTATATATATATATATATATATATAACTATAGAGTTTCGAACATATTATATATTAAGAATCGTATAAACTTACACTATTGTAAACACAGTTTAATCTTTTAGTGTTGGACTTCATTCTTGAGATGTAAAACATTTTATTGCTTTTCAGCAACAAAAATATTGATCTCATTGTTATAAATGGTTTCAATCTTTATAACATTAAAACATTACGGGAGTTTTGAGATAAACTCATTAGTCTTTGGTTTGGGATAAATATCACTACTCTCATTTACGGGAGTTTTGCATATCACTGCTCTTAACTAATTTTTTTTTGCACGTCACCATGAAGAACTATTTTTATGTTTCACCATTTCCAACATGGTTATATCTAATGTAAAATGTCAATAATACTTCAATATTAAAATTTTAAAATATTTTTTAAAAACATTTTTATCACATAAATAATAAAACACTAATTTCGATATTATTTTTCGTATAAAAAAAGTTTTAAAAATAAAACACCAAATTTGACAACGTTTCATTTTTAATATATTTTTTATAAAATCTTATTTTCCAAAAAATAAATTTTTATTATTTATTCCATAAAAATAGTTTTATAAAAAATTTAACCAAATATTTTTTTCTTCATTTTTTAGTTTTTTAAAGGACAAGGGTATTTCGGACATTTAAAAAAAATTAAAAGCCAAATATTAAATGTCTAAAATACCCTTATATTTGAAAATCTAAATAATTAAAAAAATATATTTGGTTAACTTTCTTTTTTTAATATTTTTTATGGAATATATAATAAAAATAAAATTTTATAAAATTAATATTAAAAATGAAAAAAAAATTTAAAATTGAAATCAAAATACTAAGTTTTGAAAAAAACTTATTAGAAAAATATCGAAATCAATATTTTATTATTTGTGATAAAAATATTTTTTGAAAAAAAAGTTCAATATATATATATATATTTTAATATAGGGGGTATTATGAACATTTCATATTAGATTTAACTCTGTTAACAGTGAAACATAAAAATAGTTACCCGTGGTGACGTGTAATAAAAAATAGTTGAAGGTACTTTTAAGGAATTTCCCCAAAAACCAAAAACTAAAAATCTTATTGTTATAAAGGCCGAGACCATGTATAACAATGCGATCAAAGTTTTTATTGCTGAAAAGCAATAAAATGTTTTACATCTTAATAACGAAGTCCAATACCAAAAGATTGAACAATATTTACAAACTAGCCAAACAAAATCTAGACCTTCTTGGTCATGTGTTGCTTTTTATGTCAACAATATCTCTAAGATAGAATGTGACACTTCTAGGTTGGTAATTAATTACAACCTTTTAATGCGGCCCTAAAGTGGATTTGATATCCTATTCCAAACAAAAATGATTTACTACAAAAACTACACTAATCTTTTATTTTTTCCCAAATTCAATTTAAAATATGGATTTTGGTAAATACAAATGGATTCAAAAGACATACATAAAACTGTTTTAGTGTCCCATTTAGAAAATATGAATGAAATGTCATGTCTTTTGTATTAAAGAATGCCCTTTCATAATTTCAAAAAATTATAAATGACATTTGTAATCCTTACTCCCATTTTTGTATAGTCAATATTATATTCTATGAACAACATATAGTTTTAACAAAACAGATCATGACAAAAAGTCAATGCCTCGTAAGAAAAAAAGAAGTAGTAATACCAAGCCAAAACCTTTTTACAGCGAAACCAATCCAAACCTATGCGGTTACAACGAACAAAATCAAGACCAAACACCATTGTTAGAGGATGCAAAACCTACAAGCATTGGCTCATGAACTTGTCAGAGGAACCTGAGTTACTTAGGAAGCTACAAGCAATGTTTTCCCCTACTACAAGCAATGTTTTCCCCTATTGTGACACAAGGTAAAGTCACTATCAAAAATTTAAAAACTGAGAAGAAGATTCCATCTCCCCAAAAGTCCTTAAATATTTTCAAGACATGAGAAAGGCAAAACCTCCTCTTCAAAATATAATTTTGTATCTCAAAACAGTGTCCAGGTTGCCCAATTAAGAGCCCAAAAATCTTCTTATATTGACAAAATAAACATGCTCAGTGTCCTTATCGTTGAGCCTAAATTTTTGGAGCCTGATTCTTTAAAGACTGCGTCCAATCTACTTCCAAGAGGTTGGTTATTTGTACCACATGACTTATCAAAAACCTCAATATACTATCAGAATATTATTGAGGACACCAAGTATATGGAGTTCAAATACTTTTTAAGAAATGATCCATCACCCCCCTTGTATTCCACCATAAAGGTAGTTCCTCTATCAACTCACAAATTCTTTCCCTCTTCTTTCAAAAATATCATCTTTCATTGTGTCACATACTCTTATTAGGATTACATGGATGTGTGGTTCAACACCTTCTACATTCAAAACTCTACCTTATCTCACTTTTGACTGATTTACTTTAACAACAAGTGATGCAGTGCAATTCAGAAAAGTGTTGGATTTCGACAAATGACTAGTATATTCCGGGCAGAAACGGCCTTCTGAGCAAAACTCATGGCTTTGACATGATGTGCAATGAATTTCGGTTATCCGAAGTCATCTTGGGGGTCAAAATCGCAGTTTTTTAATAACTAGGCAATTTTTGCAATTTTAATAATTTGTTTCATTTTTCCAATAAGTTTAAAATTTTCTTTTCTACAATTAGGTTTTGACTATTTAAGCACTCTTATACGTTTATGTTATTGAGTTTTTGAATTTTAATAACAAATCGAGATTTCCCTTAAATCTATCATTTTCGATATTCGCAAGAATTAACGAATCTTGATAAATAATTATTCCTAGCCATGTACGCTGCATCAACAAGTTTATCGATCTGGAAATCTTCCTAATTGGTTTATTCAGCAATGGAGATTCTTTGGTTCCTATAATGAATATCTACACATTGATGTGTTGAAACCTTTCAAAAATATTTCAAAAACCTATAGCCCTACTTCCGAAGAAGCCAGATTTTTCCTTTTGTGCCTCTTCTCTATCCAATTCTTCCTCCCACGGGTCCTCTTTTGAACCTTTATTCATAATCGAGATGGCTACATCCCTATGACCCAGAGAAAGTTTAGGATAAAATGGTGGTCCGCCTTCAATATTTTTAAAACCCTTCCCACATAAGGCATCACCGACTGGATGCAAAGTCTCGTCAAATGGGTACTCAAGTTTCTCATAGTCAAACTCTATTTCTGGCTCAGGGAGCAAGAGCTCAAGCATCACTCGCCGCATCAAAAACTGAAAAAGAATATCAAAACTTCCTCAAACAAATCCTCTCCAGCATGCCCGAATCTTCAAAGGCCTCCTCAGATGAAGAATTGGGATCCAGCGCCTCCTCATCAGCGTCCATCAACCTTGCCAATGATGAAGAAGTCCAAATCTACCAGCCCCATTTCTTTGAAAACTCGGGTATCTAGAAAATTTTATTTTATTCTACAAAATGTAATTTTTATTTTTTGTATTTGTGTTTGTAAATAAGGTATACCCGTATCCAAAACCGATCTATATCCAAACCAAATTTGAAGCCTCGTAAACAGTAATTTACTTTTACTATTTATGATAAGAAGCCTTAGTGGAAGTTATTAGTCGGAAGAATGAAGAGACATTTTCCTATTGTGAGCATGTGGAGTCTTGAAGTCATCATGACAAGATTCCTCCAGTGAACCTTATAGGAACTCATCTTTGTCTAGACGAAGGAAAACACAACATTTTTAAGCAAAACTTTCTCTCCTTTCTACCCTCTTCTTGAATTTCTTGTAAGTCTTTGAACTTTCCAAGCTTTCCTCTACAAACCTTTAATTATGTAAGTGTTATTTTCTTATGAAATAAATCATGAATATATTCATAGGCTTTGCTCTTTGCTTATTTTGCTCATATGTTAATTAATTGGCCGATTCTACCGCCTAAATTGTTATTTATATTTGTCGTCCATTTTTATTTTACTTACTATAATGCTTAATTATTAGTTTTATTTTCGTTATTTTTATTGTTCTTTTCCTTGTTCTTGCTTTTATTTTATTTTAATTTACTTTTTCTTACTTTAATTTTATATCCTATTCATTATGTATTTATATCGTGTTCACACTCTGTTTTTACCATATTTATACCGGGTTTACACCACAATGTACCCATGTGTGCACTCGTTGTTTATACCATTTTACAATCTGTTTAGACCATGTTCATACTCTGTTGTACCACAATCATATCGTGTGCGTACCACGTGTACATCTCAATTTATACCCCGTTTACACTATATTTTTACTATGTGTGTATTGTATATATACGAAGTTATTATGTGGGTAAACTACGTTCACGTAAGTTACAATGTGCTTACACTAGTTCACACTCTATTTATACCAGTTATCAAGCTACAAATACAGAATTGTCATCCTTGCTCCATAACTTATAAGAAGAGGCAAGCTAGCGTGACGTGTCGTGCGATGGTGTAATCTCGCCAAATCAACGACCATGATTCTATCAACACAAGTTGGGCCAAGTGGTAAGGAGCTCATTTAACACATGTGAGGTCCTGAGTTCGAATCTTGGTACATGTTAGTAGTGTAGGATGTCTTCATTTATCGCCGATAAAAGAACGACAATGATTCAAGTTGGACGTTTCGCACATGAACCTCGGTTTGTATATGATTTCCCCTATATATACGATCAATCAAATACATCAATGCATATATATTATAGGTAATTACACATTTGTACACCCAACTATTAGTCATTCTCACATTCCTACCACGAACTAAGAAACTCGATTTTGCACGGGTAAATCTAACATAACTTTGAGGTAAAAAGACCAAATTGTCCTCACTAGTTCTAATTTGAAATTAGACTGGTCTGACCAGTTCAAACTAAAAACTGATTTACTTTTATTTAATAAATAATCATTACAAAAATATCAATAGTTAAAATATTCTTCATAATATATAGACAAAATTTTCTTTCTTTTAAGTTGTTCATCTTCTGATTCTCTTCAAATTGATATACCATGAGTCCGAAATGGAGCTCATATGAAAGAGTTATAACATTCGAAAGTTTTAGTATATTACTTAATACTTAAAAAGTAAAAATTTAATAATAATATAAGTGATTTTTTTATCAGTAATATAACCAGACCGAAATTAATGAGTTGGGCCGTGTTAAACTAGAATTAATTTGATAAAAAAATAGTTGATTTGGATCAAATTAGACCTGTATGAATTTGAATTTGAGCGGATTTGATCGAGATTTGACCAATATTTTTGCCCTTATTAGCCCTCTCGTCTGGGGGAGATAAAAATCCAAGATCTCTCGCGATCCATGACACAGGTTGCAGGTAGGGGTGTTCACGATTCAAGAATCGAATCGACCAGTTCAATTCTTTAAAAGTTTAAACCGAAACCTAATCGACATAATCGTCTCAAGTTTCGTTTCTTTAAAAATCTAAACCGAAACTAAAATAAATAACATTTTAAATATAGGTGTGCTTTCGTCTCAAGTTACCCCTGTCCGTTAATTTTTTTGGAAATGACAAAAATAACCCTATGTTTAAAATATTTTTAAAAAAAACAAGCTAAAATTATTTAAATATAGGGTTATTTTTTTCATTTCCAAAAAAACTATCAGAGATGGGTAACTCGAGACATTTGGTAACTTAAGATTCATGTTTCGAAAAATTCAAATGAGAATCTTGTATAACTAACGGGAGGTATGTAAAATTATCCCTAGATTTTAACGGAAGTTAACGAAAATGGGATAGATGAGAAAATCGTAATTTTAATGGGATCGTGCTAATAACTTTTTTTATAATGGTAATTATGCGAGAAACAATTTTAAGTTTTATGATATTTTCCTGAAAAGAATTCAATTACTTTATAATCAAAACTCAATCTTAAAATCATCTTTATTATACCATCCATCTCAATTTCCCACACAACACTAATCATATTTATCATTAGGATAATTCCATATACCACCCCCTAAAATATACCAAATCTCACCCAACACCCTCTAAAATCAGTATTCTCACTAGCAACCTCTTAAAATGGGCAAAAATCTCAGTTGTCAAAAATTTATTGTAAAAGACAAAAATACCCCTCTCCCTCACCATATCCTCTATCTCTCCTCCCTCCCTCCATCGTCGCCGGCGAGCCTCCCTCCGGCCAATCCCCTCCACCACCGCCACTCCTGGCGCCACCTCGAACTCCTCCGCCGCCACCGTCAGCCTCCTCTTCCTCCCCTCCTCTGATCCCTCCATCCTCACCTTGAACTCCTTCTCCTTCCAAACCCTCAACCTCGCCTCCCTCCCCATCAACTCAATCTTCGCCATTATCGCCAGGACGGTGGACACGCGGCGGGAGGGGATTGGCCGGAGGGAGGCTTGCCGGCGACGGTGGAGGGAGGGAGGAGAGACAGAGGGTATGGTGAGGGAGTGATGAGGGAGAGGAGTATTTTTTTCTTTTTTCAAGAAATTTTTGACAACTGAGATTTTTGACCATTTTAAGGGGGTGCTAGTGAGAATAATGGTTTTAGGGGGTGTTGGGTGAGATTTAGTATATTTTAAGGGGTTGTATTTGAAATTATTTCTTTATCCTTTTATGTCATTTAGTGTTAAACCATATACCATTATTAATCTCAAGTCTCATCTTGCATGAGAATAATGGTTTTAGGGGGTGTTGGGTGAGATTTAGTATATTTTAAGGGGTTGTATTTGAAATTATTTCTTTATCCTTTTATGTCATTTAGTGTTAAACCATATACCATTATTAATCTCAAGTCTCATCTTGCATGTCTTCTCATTTCATGAGTACATTTTATATTTTTATTAAGGGAAAATTGTTGATCACTACCCTCTACTATACAACTTTTGCATGTTACTGCCTTATATTTTTCTTTTTTGTATGTCACCACGGTAAGCTTTCATTTAGTTACACCGTCCATCATAGAGTTAAGTTTGATGTAAGATGTTCATAATACTCCTATATTAAAAAAATTCAAAAAATATATCTTTTGAACTTTTTAAAAAAAAAATATTTTTTATCACATAAATAATAAAACACTGATTTCAAAATTTAATTTTTTTTAAGAAATGGGTTTTTTCAAAAAAATAAAAAACCACTTTTAACAAAGTATTTTTATTCTAAACATTTTTTTTTGAAAAATTATTATTTAAAAAATAATAATATTCAAATCAGTTTTTTATTATTTATTCCATAAATGTTTTTTAAAAAAAGTTAAACAAATGATTTGTTTTCATTTTTAAATACAAGAGTATTTTAGTCATTTAAATATTTCACTTTCAAATTTTATTAAATGACTAAAATACCCTTGTATTTAAAAAATGAAAAAAAATTATTTGTTTTCTGAAAAAAACCCATTTTTTAAGAAAATAATTTTGAAATCAATGTTGTATTATTTATGTGATAAAAAATATTTTTTCGAAAAAATGTTCAGAAGATATTTTTTTATATAGGGGTATTATAGACATTTTACATCAATTTTGTGATAGACAGTACAACTAAAAAAAGTAGAGGCAATGACATGCAAAAGTTGCATAGTATAGGGTGGTAATCATCAATTTCCTCTTTTATTGACAAATATCTTTTTCTTCTCTAGTCAATTTCCGTGTTGGCATATCTTCCACAGACTGGCAACAAGTCTCAAAAAGAAGTTGTAAGTTTTAGTTGATCCCAAATAAATTCAACAAAATCTAAGTAATCCAGGGTGTATGGGAATTCTCCATCCCGGGTAATGAAACTCCATTCAGCGAAGTGCCGAAGTCTCAAGCTGAGAGCTCAATCTTAACAACAGCAGAAATACACTAGAAGACTGAAAAAAGTTTTAAGAAAGAATAATGTACAGAGAACCTCAATTAATTATATTATAACATAACAATGTTGTTCAATGTAGAAAATGCTATCATTATGATTAACTAGACTTTCCTCTGTCGTATATAAACCAATCTTCATAATAATATATTCTACACCTTGAAAATTGATTAATATTTGTACTGAAACCATGAATTTCAGAATATGACCTACAAGCTACCTAATTAATAAAATGTTAGCATCTGAAAAATAGGAAACTGGCAAATATAAATGCTTGGTGGGTCACTCATTCCAGGGTCTTCAGTAGCCTAAATAGGCCAGCGGCTTCCCTGATCCTGGAAAATTCAATGCAGAAGGCCTGGACTTCGATGAAGAGATCCTTTACTGCAAAGCCACAAGAAAATGTTTCAGCAAATCTAGTACTGCAATAATTGGATCAAAAGACTGAAAGCACTTCCAGATCTAAAAGACTCGCAGATGAAATACAATCCAATTGACATATATATTCATAAACCACTTTTTTGGACAATCAATTCTGACTGGCAATTAAGAAAGCAATGCAGCTACAGCCACTACCGTCTTAACTTTAGGGATTGGGATAGAGGCCGGAGCTTCATTCAAAAATACGTAGATTGGTTCGATGAAATTAGTTTTGAAAACAATGCCAATGATCAGTTTTAGCCAGCAGACCTTGGAAGGAAGAAGAAACTAGGGGGTCATGGAATAGTTTTCTGAATTGAAGAACAAAACACAAACTGGGAGACAATCAGGACTGGGGAATATGAGGAGTTTGATATGAGTTCGACGAAGAAGATGGCTACAAAGCCAAGGCAAAAAACAGGCAGTAGATTTTAACAGTAGGATGGATACCTCATGTGTAAGATGCAATTTACTATCATTCATGAACTTTCAGAGATTTTTTTTGAAATAGTCCTAAATTTGACTTTTGTTCCAAATTAGTCCTACATTTTACTTGTGTTTGAAATTAGTCCTGAAGTTATCATGCCTGCTTAACTAGTCCGAAACTTAAGTTCTGTTCCAAATTAGCCCTACAGTTCTGCAAATTGTTCCAATTTAGCTCCCTTAAAGTTTGACCTGATTTAGTTTCAATTTAGTCCCTTAAAGTTTGGATACAATGTTCCAATTAAGGATCTGGTTCAGATGGTAGGGATTTAATATGAACCTGTCCAAACTTTAGGACTATATTGGAACATAACTCAAGTTTAGGACAAATAAACTGCAGGACTATACAGAATAATTGCCAATGACTAATGAATTTTACAGTTTCTATCCCATGCACTGTTTTTAATCGGTGTCCCATGCACTGTTACGATTATCAATCAGGGTTTCCTAACTATACCCTTTATATTTCCTAGTATCAATACTTTACTTGCTTCTAACATGTTATATCATTTGAAAAGAATTTCTAATGTGCATTATGAAGTTCCGTCGATAAAGAAGAAAACCATTAAACATGCAAAAGCAACAAAGAAATAGTAATTAGAAGGGCCATAGAGAGACACCAACCATATCAACTGGCTACAAATTTGAAAGTACTAGTTAAGTTTGACAATCAAATAGAACAGCAAACTTACCATCAAGGATTCGATTTCGAATTAAACTCTGTAGGAAAACACAAACAAGTCTTACAAGTCTATTCTGCATATACTTGTCCTGTTGGAGTAAGAGAAAGATTAATATAGTAAATATGTTGCTGGATTCATTATCCACTCATAAAAATGCAACATAATAATTTCCCAATATATTCTCATCTAAAAAAACTTAAACACTAGAAATTATAAGAAAATTGAAACGTCAGAGTGCTATCAACTAGAGAATAAATATACAATCATCAGATAAAAACAGATTGACATTATCTATATATGTATTATAAGTAAGAAATATTATTGTAATCAAACTAAAAGAGCAGGATGCTTAAAGCAAGCTCTGTACATCTGCTACGTGCTATCAATTTGAAATGATGACACCATGGAGGATCCTAGATGCATATTGTTGAAATGTCTCACATCTAAAGAATGTGGATCAATTGATCACTTGATAGACATAGTGGGGCCTTCACCTATCAGCTTGAGCTTTAAGATGGATCGGGCTTTAACACATCATAAAAAAATGCTTGTAATGTTCTTTCCATACTTCAGATATTAACCTCCTCTCTTTGGCTGCCTATCAATTCATCCATCTTCTGGTTCTCTTGCCAAAAACTCATAGCAGTCCAGTTCTTTTTCTCTAATAAACCAACATCATATCAACTAACTAAGCTTGCATATGAGTTTGAATTGTGCTCATAGAATACTTCACATGTTGACGCACCAAGGCAGGAAAATTAACAAATTACACTTGGTTAAGGGAAGTACCTTTATATTCTCACATGATGATATACAATTAGTTATATACATGCGTACAAATTCTTTGGGCAATTCAACAGCTGTTGTGAGTCTGTTCACAACTTCCATGCAGTGTAAACTCATGTCCATATTGACAAGAACTGTAAAATATCTGCATGGACAAAATTGTTTGATGATACCAATAACAATGATGAGGGCAAAAAAACTATTCTTTGCAAAAACAGACACAGGCAACATGTTTTAACTTAGCCTTCAGAAATACTAATACACAATAAGCAATTAAAGAACCTAAAACATACTCAGCAATTTCGGGAGAATTTATCAACTTTGTGAGAACCTCAACAGCAATAAGGGGATTGTTCTCCACTAAATCCTGTTAGTAAAACGCGAGAACTTGCAAGTCAGCATCACTTGTATCAATAATAAGATGGATCCTGAACAGTCAAATTACATACCGGTAGCTTTTTAGGTGTCAGTCCGCAGTGATATACAAGCTTTAGGTCATTTTCCAACTCTACCAGTAATTGCTGTCAAGGGAAGAAAACTCCAACTCATTTCCCCCTTTCAGATTTATATAAACAGCAAACAACAAAAGAATATGTGGTATCCAATTATTAACATGAATAAGAACCTCATGTTGTGCAGGTGCAAGTGGTCCCTTCAATGCTTTTGCAATTATGTCCCTAACAGCTTCTCCTCTGCTTGTATCAGCACACATGCCATAATCCCATAAAAGCTCATGACTGTTGTCAGGATTGAGCCACAACAGCTGAAAAAGATACAAACAGGCATATATAAAAGAAGTAAATTTGAATTTTTTTAATCAATTACTACAATAAAATCATGTCCACCTCTCCATCTTGTAGTGGAAGCCTTGGTGGGAAAGGCCTGATCCACTGAGGACCTACTCCCTTAGGTGACAACTTTGCCAACAAGCCAGTTACTGTCTCTTCCCTATCTCCAGATCCAAGTTTCTGTTTGGCTCCTGGTTGCAAATCAAACCTAAAACAGGACCCTTAACATCTTATGCATGAAACAATGTGAAAATGAAAATAAGCCAAGAGGAAAGTAAAATTTGACTCTCATGTCAAAGAGACTTACTCTGGTGAATTTGCATCACACCCATGGGGTACATCAGGGTCCGGCACTACATTCTTTACGGCAGCATTCTTTAACAAGAAATTATGTAATTCAGGATGAACTTTATCACTATATTGCTGCTGCAATTGTTCACGTTGTGGGAAAGCCTGGGTGCAAAAGGTGAGTTATCAAAAAATATTCAAGAATTTAGAAAGTCAGTATATAACACACCATAGCCAGCACCTTCGGGTACAATTGCAGAAAAATATGGAGCAACTATTATTTAACGGCTTAGCATGCATTGACTTGTAATTGCAAAGGGAACAAAACACATATTCAATCGTACACATACGTATCTACATGTATCTTACATGATGTGATGCATCAAATCCTTTGATGTAATCTGCCACAGACTGTCTATAAAGCTGCATAAAAGACACATGGGTCAGTATCAATATAATGACGAGGGAGAGGGAAAACACTTGAAAAGAAAAAGGTCAAATGTAACAAAGGTCTCACATATAAACAGAAACATTATGTTCAAAATTAATTTGACAACCCTATTTGAGGGTCTCTCTCTTTTTTTAATAAAATTTTCTTTGTTGTTTATAAAAGACTGTAGGTACCGACACTTGGGCATAACTCTAATACACACATCAAACAGACATTCAGCTAAATAATTTAAGGAGAGAAAATCTATTAATAATTTAAACAACTTCCTAGACACATTGCTAATCCCATGCATTACAAATCTCACACGTAACAATAACACTCACAAATTCATGTCAGTATAGTTTTGAGGGTTGATCGATTCCCTCAGACCAATCCAAATACAGAGGCATCATCCTACTTGTACAAAATTAAACTAAAACCTAATAATATTTTCCCTTCACTGAATCTCTAGTCTAACAGGAACCTTCTCCCTCTAGCTATGTGTAAGAAAATATGCAACAGATCTGTTGTAGTCCAATATGTCGCCTTTCCACAGATCGACGTTAGTAATAAACCACTTTATCATTATAACAGTTCATCCATTATCCCATTCCACCCACCACCTGCCACTTATAAAACACTTGCTCCTTAAACCAAAACTGCCACCGCCACTTACCTGGTAGTACTTGATCATAAGTGAGCTATCTTTCTTAATTCCAAACAATTATTATGCAGGGAGGAACTATCCTAATATGCACAACCAAACAATAGAAAAATTGAGCGGAAAACTTTAAACATCAGGTGCCATCAATGACATTGGGTTCATGTTCACCAGCTTCCCCTAAAAGCCATGCTATAACATAAACCATTTGCTAGCTTTACAACCTCCAAACTACAACAACTAGAACAAACTAATCTCCTCTAGGTTAACCTTTAAACTATGAACAATCACAAAGGACAAAAGGGAAAATAGTAAACAATGTCATTACTCACTGTTATCTTTTCGTCAAATATTAGTATAAAAACACATGTAAAGTTGATATTATTTATTATTAGTCAAAGTTAACATTTGTTTTTATTCATTTATTTACTAATATATTAAGATTTTATTTTACTGTAATGACTTTTCAGCGTGGGTTGGATTACAAATCAAATATCCATTGAAATAATAGTATTTTAGTGTTGAATCAATGCCAAAATAACATTTCGGATTGGAGTTGCTCCAAGAATTTAAGAGTTCAACAGAGAGAGACTGACCTCTTTACTGCCACCAGAACCTAACAGTTGAAGAATAAAAGCACGCTCACATTTTTCAGCTTCATCATTGCATGCAGCCTGTAGCATCCCAAAGTTAAAAGTACAAACCAGAACACCGAACTCTTGAAAAGTTAAAATACAATCACATTAGTGAACTCTATTAGAAGCTCAGCAGCTCCCAACACTAACAGTTTAGCATTTCTTATGGACACGTTTGTATTTATGCAATAACCAGCAAGCATGCCAGTGTGGCATTGTGTAGACTTTCAAAAGGAACATTTGTCACATCATGATATTTACGTGTCATTTCAAACCAAAAGAAGAGACTCTACATAAAGTGCTAAGCTTCCTTTTAGGCTACGAAACATATAGCAATAGAGAGAGTGCAACTGGCTGCTTACATTTATGAAAAGAGATATGAAGGGATTTGGAGATGCTGTCTTGAAGGAATAAGCATGGTGAAGAATAGCAAACGCAATCAATCTTTCGGTGCAGCTGAATAACCTTATATCCTGTGATGAAAACAACATCCAAGTATCCACATAATAAAAAATCAATGTAATAAAATGATTACCACAGAAACCAGACAAATACAACTAAGTAGTTGCCAGCAACAACACGGAATCCATATCAAAATTAAGTAAGAAAGCAATTTACAGATAACATACAGAAGATGAACACAGCAATGTCAACAACATTCCAGTCTTAAGCTACATCAAACATAAGCATCCCATGTATTCAACTTAAAAACTTCAAAAACAGCCAGTAGAAGAGAAAAAAAACTTTAATAACAACATTTTCTAATCAGCTCACAGAATAGGGCTTACCTAGAAAATCCCTCCGCACAAACTCTAAATTACAATTCAAAATTAAGAAAAAACCAAATCACGAGAACCGCAACAAGAATGGAACGAAACCCTAAACCATATGCTCTACCGCTTTTCGTAATAGAAACACCGCCCAGCAGTCAGTACTGAATTGGACACGAATCCGGATACGAAGAATGGTTCGACGCACAGAAACGCATTGCATAGAGTGAGATAGAGAGAGAGACAGGTGCTTGCCTGGACGATGATGGCGAGAGAGGAGCAGAGCCTGAAGTGGAGACATGGATTCGAGAACTTGGAGTTGAATTCGGCCATGATCTCCTCCAGCGCTCGATGCTCCGCTTTAAGCAGAGAGTAGAGCGTCTTCGAATCTTCCAAGCTGATCATGACTCAGAAGAAATGAGCCTAAGACCAGACCAGACGAGAGAGAGAGAGAGAGAGAGATGCAAATCTTAGCGACTCTTTAAGCTCTGATCACATTCACTTTCACATGGTAAAGTTGCAGACGAAGCTCGAGTTGGGCACCACACCAAGTCAACCTCTCCCAGTGGGCTACAAAGCCCAATAAACATATTCGGGCCAAGGCCCATATACAAAGCCCACGTATGTTGTTCTTTTACAGTTTGCAGTAGCTATGAACCTGTGGTCACCGACAGAGCTGCGCTTGGGAAGAAGCTGGAAAGCGAGGATTTTCAGGTATTATCGAGTTGTGCCTATGATGGTACTGAGTCCACTATCGGTCTGTGTCTGTGATTTAGGATTGAGGATTGAGGATTTGCTTTTGAAATGCTGCTGTTTGGTTGCTGAGAAATTTTATGTGTGAAGAAAGGAAATTGTGTCGAAGAGTACATGTGAACTATTTCAATTGCAAGCGTACGGTTTACATTGACAGTAGCTGTGTTTCATGTTTTTTCTCCATATAATTGAGCCTTTGAAGAGGCAAAAATGTTCTTTGTTTGGGCTCATGATCTCAAGTACTAGAATGCAATGATGTAATGCTTATTTAGTGCTGTGTAATAGGATTTAGTTTTTACTCAACGTGATTTAGCCTTTTTCATGGGTAATTGGGTATGCAACAGTTGTTTATCTGTTTGTATGGAAACTATGTTGATTAGTATCTTGTCAAAGTTACATGGTTTTTGTATTAGGGGAGATGAAAAATATATTGTTAATATTGGTGCTAATAGAGATTAGTTTATTTTTTCTCATATAGGCCTTACAATTGTCATGGATTCCTCAAGGTAGTCATGTTGTTTGTTGGTTGTTCTATTTGATATGTAGAGAATGATGAAATTGGTGTATTGTAATGCTTTGCCTATAGATATGCCAGAAATTGTCACTTATAGAGTGGGGTTGTTTCATGTGTGCATTTGTTTAGTGTGTCAATTTGTATCGTTATGTATAAGAATTTAATAAATGTGATTGAGTTCAGGACTGGTAATGGCAAAAGGTCTGATATGGGCCACTGCAGAGGATTTGGCAAGGAATAGAGGAAGGGTTGTCTCACTTTACCGCCAAATATTGCGAAGCCTGAATTCCCCAAACCTGCCACTTAATCTAGCAGCAAGGCTGGCAAAGAAGGCTGAGGTTCGTGGCATCTTCATGCTGGCTGCTGAAGAACGATCTGTACACAATATAGAGGATCTTATTGACACTGCTGAGTATTCTCTCTCCCTCTTAAGGAAAGGTGAAATCCCCAAATACATTCAATGACTAAGATATTTATTTATCTCTCTCATGGGGACACACATTCTGTCAGTGAAATGCATATGCAAATTTATGTATGAATAAGTACTATACAGAATCTACAATTTATAAATAGTCAAATTCATGATGTTCTTTCCTCTAGTTTATTGAAACCAGAACTTTTGTCCTTTCTTTGATATGCATAAACCTTATTATTTACGTGTCTGTCTAAACAAGGTTTATATGGCAAATCTTCAAGTTGTTAGTGTAGATTTGTAATTGATGATTTCCTTATGATTGGACAAGTAACTAGATCATTTTTTCTTCATATTCTTATTTGTCGTGAAGGGATAATGATTACTCCCTCCGTCCCAAAATTAGGCTCCCGTTTTTCTATTGGCAAAATTGGGAGTGAGGGGGTATGTGATATCAGTACTTGCAATCATTTTTAGTGATATAAGTTGTGGCAACAGTACCTCATATGCAATCTTCTTCATTTTTTAAAAAGGGGTTTTTGAGGGGAGGTGTAAGTTCCTGTGTATTATCCTTCATCTTGAAGTCTATCATGTTACTGAGGAGGTGCATTTATAAGTTAGCAAAAGCTGAAAATCACCCATGAACCATGGCATCTTTATCATATGAAGTTAGCTAGTCAGTCAGAAGACTTGGACTGATTGTTTTGCTGGAAAACCCTGAAAATCTTCCAATTTGAGGAATTTCTACCACTATATTGGTGGTATGCTTTATATAATGGATTCAGATAATAACACTTCAATGGCATGGAACTGAAAATGGCCTTATCTCTGAACCATACAGCATGATACTGTTAGAAATTGGGTTTATTTGCAAGAAAAAAAAGAAGCAATAATGTTTTTTGGTTGTTGGAAGTAGCATTGGTTTCTATGCAGAAAGCATACTATTTTTTCTAGCAAGAAATCTTATGGAAAACAAGCAAACATGATCATAAAGTGATTTATTAAACTCAGTCTAGAGTTAGATGATTTCTCTCAAGTGAAGTGCGTGTTTGGATGTGAGTGAAAAATGTGTAATGATACTTATTTAGGACTTTTTACAAAAAAATGGTCATTAAAAAACTCATTTACAAAAACGAGTTACTGTACAAAATAATTACAAATCTATGCTCTGGTATTCACTTGCTGACAAGTGTTAGAGTAACATCCTCTTATTTCTTTTCCTTTTTCAATTTCTATGCTAAAACTTAGAAGGTAAAACTGGGCAAGGGTTGGGACTTGGACTCACTATCAGACACGTGTTAAGGTAACAACCAATTTAGCTTTTTTTTATTTCACATAATTATTTAATTATTTTTATTTCTTATATTATTTATGTGCTTTAATGATATCAACCATAATTTGGCATGATAAGATTTATTTATAGTTAATTATCATATTATTACTGTCATTTAAAAATAAATTATTTAATTATATTTTAATCCTGCCAAATCATAATTCACAATGAGAAAAAAAATATAGGATAAATTCTTATATTACATACAATACAAAAATAAATTATTTTATATATTATCATATGAAATAATAATATCACATATAATATAATTTTCTATTGATGTGAAATATTATATAATTAATTATCCTATTAATTATTTAATTAATTTCTATTTAGTTGTGAATTATAATTTCTTTTCTTTGTATTGTACTGTAAAGAAATAAATAAATGTGTGGGATTAAAATATAATTAAATAATATACAAAATAATTTATATTAAATTATTGTAATAATAGAATAATTAAATATACATAAATTGATTATTCCAAATTATGGTTAATATTATTAAAACTCAAATAATACAAGAAATTATCTAAATTGGTGGTTATCTTGACGGTGAGTCCTCAGTTTTTACCATTTGAGTTTTATCTTAAAAAATGAAAAAGGAGGAAATAAGCCGCTGCTAGTTTGACATGTGTTGGTAGGTAAGACCATCTCCAATGTTATATCCATATATCCAAAAATTATTATTTAAGTCTCTATCTCTATTTCTCTCAAATCCAATCTGTCACATCAAATACTACTTTTATTATTTAATAATTTTACGTATTATATTTATATAATTCTAATTCTAATAAATTATTTAAATATATACATTAATTTACTAAAAATAAATGTCATATAATAATCTAAATTTTATATAATAAAATATTAAAAATAACACATCGAATAAAACACAATTAATTCTATGAGTTAGTATACTCGCCCCAACAGGTAATTTTAGTCTATATTTCGATCTTCTTAGTAAATAAGAAAAATAATCGTGTTCGTATATTTATTATTGTAATGTCGAATTTTTATTCAAAATCCTTATTTGTCGTCGATTCTAATGAAAAGTATATTTTGCAAAATAAATTACAAATGAAGTTATAATGCAATAATTTTTATATATTCAATTTACAATCAAATTAAATAGATTAATTAATTTCTTTTAAAAAACAATACACATAAATTACACTCATAAATAGAAATAAATTTAGATACTCATTTATTACACTCATAAATAAATAAAATAATAGTATTTCACTTAACATCCATTTATTCACTTTTGGAGATTGTTACAGTGTGTATTCAAATTTGAAGACTCACTGTAACAAATATGCATATTTGGATATCTGGAGAAGATAGTCTCCAAATATGCAAAAATTGGAGACAGGTTGGAGATGCTCTAAGTACCATAACATAGATTTGTAATTAAAAGTCCACTTATTTAATTACTTAATGCTAAAAATCTATATCAATCTCTAGGCAAATGAAAATAATAACTTGTCTGAATTTTAGCAGCTAGCTTTTAGAAGGAAGTTCTGTGACAAATTTGTTGGATTTTAGAGAGAACATACTGTAGTAACACTTCTATATGTATTTGTGAAAATAGCAACTATATAATATGACATTTTTAAAAGAGTGTTGCGTACTTTATTAATGGAAGAATGTGCTAAGTAAACTTTGTATTTTGGATACAATGTGTGTTTTTTACAAGAATGGCCAAATTGTCTTTAATTTTAAGAGTTAAAAGATGATAAAAATAAGAATATTTTTATTTAAAAAAAATAATTAATAGCTTTAAGAATGATTATGTCATTCTCTTATAAATATATTTCGCACAAAATTATAAAGTTTAAAGCACGTTTTTGTTATTAACAATTCAAAATAGGGATGACAAACTATTCAAACTCAACGACTCAATTTGAACTGAGTTAAAATCGATTATATTGAGTTTTGAGATAAGATTTGGAGATTTGTTTGGATCCGGATCAAAGTTGGGGAGACCCCACCCCATGTACTATATATATATATATATATAATACTTCATACATAGATGTTCATATTTAACTAATCATATCTATGACTAAAATATGATTAAATATTTATTGTTTGTTTTCATCAGTGTTATAGATATCTCCGCGACCGGCCGATATACCGGTAATATATCGGTTTTTGCAAGCTTTCCGCGACGAAACGGGCGATATCGATGAAAATACCAGTCAAACCAGTTGACCCAACAAAATTCAAATTGATTCCGGTCTAATCTGGTCCAAATCAATTAATTATGGTCTACTCCAACTCAAGTCAATTAATTTCAGTCTTGTCCGATCTAATCCAGTCTTATTCGGTCCACCTGATCAATTTCAGTTTGAAATTTAGGTTAATAAACAACAAATAAAAAGTTAAGCCGTCATTCATTCATCTATTTCAATTTCACGTTTGAACTTCGAGTTTAAGTTTGAAATTAAAAATAATTAAATATCATTCATTTTGTTTTTAATAAATAATATATATATTTAATTATTTATTTATTACAAAACGCGTTTTGCTGCGATCTTCCCGCGATTTTTTCGTGATCTCTTCGAGCTTGGCATATCTCCTTTTTCGTCGATTGTCCGATATATCTCCGCGATCTGATATTCATAACCTTGGTTTTCATCTAACTTAAAGTTTAATATAATGTATTTAATATTTTAGTGGTCTATTTACTTAATAATTTTTATTAATAGTCATAGCCAATGAACTTTAATTAATTTATATTTAAGATAAAGATAGTCTTATATGTTACTTTTTCTGATAATTTAGATATGTGTTGGTAGATTTTGTTAAGAGCTTTATGAATCCAGGAGCTCATTATCTTGTGCAAGATTTGCATTTTTAAGCTGGTTGCACCCACGTGTATGACATTACTGTTAGTTTACTATCTTCGTCTAATACTTTTATCAAATGAAAATATGTTATTTTGTTTAAACAAATATTTGATAAAATATGTTGAGTTGCAAAAAATATTATTTTGACTTAATTTTAAAAATAAATTTGGGACTAGATTGGGCAACTAGAATTCTCATACCCAATCAAGGTGCGGTAAATTTTATATTTGGGGAATGAATGAGATTCGGAGTATAAAACGAACAAGTACGGTATGGTAGGTAACCCATCCAATATTCGCCCCCATTGTTATTACTATATAAAAATGTCATAGTACAACGTGTATTTTTGCCACGTTACCTAATTATTATAACATGATCCCATTTTAAAACATGTTCTGATAAATTCGTTACATCAAATTAAATTGGTCTACAATTTCATTAAGATATTCTTATTTACCACTTTGTGTTTCCTGAGTGCATTCTTGAGTCGTGGAATTATGTTAGCATTACCAAATCAGTTTGAAGAGTCTGAACTAAGACCATAACCATATCTTCCTTCCCATAATCATATGAGCTTTATAACTAATTATTCTATTGGGAATAACAAAAATGTTAGGGAAATGCCAAAATTATTGTATGATTTTTGTTTGTTAGTACTGTGTACATATTTTTACGAAAATGACGAAATTTTCATGAATTAAAAAATAAAAAATTATATTAGATTTTTAAAATATAAATTTTAACTTAAAACAATTCAACTAAAAATAAATCACAAAATCTGATTGTATAAATTTTAATTTGAAGGTAAAAATAGAAGAAAAAGTGTTCTTAATTTTAAGTGTATTATTGTTATTTCAACAACAAAATATTTTGCACGGAAAAATAAAATTTGTACGTTTCTGCCATTTTCTAAAATGTTATTATAATGTATGACTAATTTTATGTTACCACAGTCAATTAAGTGTTATGTTCACGTGTGAGTTAAAGTCTCACATCGAAAGATTACAAGGTATAAGGAGAGTTTATATACATATTGGACCCTAAACCTAATGAACTAGTCTTTTAGGTCAAATATGGGCTCTAGTATGTATGTGGGCTTTCCTAGAGTGCTCCTCCTAGGTAAGGCTCAGATCTCCACAACATTGGTATTAGAGCCTTGGTTCGGTAGACTCTCCTAATTAAGTGGGTCGGTATTCCTATGGTTAGTAATACCAAGACCATGATCGACTCCTCTCATGGTGAGACTTAGATAGGATGGAAAGGGCCCTTGTGGGAGAGTAGACCAGTAAAAGTTGTGGGCTTAGGGGGAAGCCAGCCCGATGTGACGGGACTCAATATGTAAGCGGAGATTGTTAGGTACACAATTGAGTTTGAAATCTCACATCGAAAGATTACAAGGTATAAGGAGAATTTATATACACACGTTGGACCATAGACCCAATATGCTAGCCTTTTGAGACAAAAGTGGGCTCTAATATGTATATGGGCTTTTATTGGGTGCTTCTCCAATAAGGCTCAAATCTTCCCAACTGTGGTATCAGAGGATTGGTTCAGTATACTCTCCTGGTTAAATGGGTCGAGTTATGGCTGATAAGACTAGGACAATGATCTCTCTCGGGGTGAGACCCATATAGGATGGAAAATGCTATTGTGGGATCGAGTAGACAAAGTAAAGTATGGGTTTAGGGAGAGCCAGCTCTATGCGATGAGACTCAATGTGGAGAAGGAGATTGTTATGTCCACATGTGAATTCAAAGTCCGATATCGGAAGATTACAAGATATAAGGAGGGTTTACATACACGTTGGACCCTATACCAAATAGATTAGTCTTTTGGGTCAAATGTGGGCTAATGTGTATGTGAGCTTTCCTTGGGTGCTCCTCCTGGGTAAAGGCTTAAGTCTCCCCAACACTATGCACTAAAACTATGTTGTCACAGTAAACTATAAAAGTGATGAAGTGGCTACGGTGAAGTTCTTATACGTGTGATTCACCTTCAAAATTTTGTGGTTTCAACTTTTAGTTTGAAATTTAAAAAATGACATAATTGACCTTAGAATGATATTTTTTAAAATATTAAAAAGTAAGAGGGACGGGCGCCAAACAAAGAAGAAGACTGTTATCTCTAACGGATGGTTCATGAGCTAGAGTTATAGGCATTGTTCGAAGAGCTTCAACGTTTGCCTGACCTCATTTGGATAACAAATGTCGGCAACTATATTTCGTTCATTAAACATTTTCGTCCGCAAATTAAACAAACACTTACATTGCTTTGCTGACAAAATAAAAAGCTCTTTTCCTACAAAATTCATCATCAAACAAATTAAAAATCATAAATTTTAAACATTCCATGATTCTCACATACATAAACTTGAAAACCCATAACTAAATTTGTAAACTTTAAAGATAAATTTGATGATAATAAACAAACATATATTTTGAAGAAGTCAGAAGTCAGGACGTCTTTGGCAGCAGAGAAGAGGAGAGAGAAGCGGTGGTGCTTGAAGGCGAGTTTTTTTATGTGAGTCATGATGGTCGGGGTTGGAACACTACTCTTGCCTTATTTGCCTCATGTTCAACGGAGAAAATGGAAGAATGGTGTAATATTCCATTGTTATTTTTGTAAAATATAATTTGTTTTTAGGAAGAATGGTAACTGAGACATTTTAATAAAAAGTTAACAATGTCCCAATAAATTAGACGGAAAACCATGGTTAATCGGCTCGTCCACACTTCACATCTTTTAGTCCATTTAATTAATTTAGCCCTAATAGGTAAGACATTCCATTTAATATAGAAAGCCCATTTGAACAACTCTCCATATCCATAAATTGGACTTGATGACCAGTGACTACCGATTTTCAGAGTGTTATTCCCTCTACTAAGCTTACGTCTTCTCATTTTGAATGTTTCACCTACCAAAAGCATTTGCAATCAATACATATTGTTTTAATGAGTTTCATGCCTAATATGAAATTAAATTTTCTCTTATGAAGTTTTATATTATTGTGAAAAGGGAAAATGTCACTTACCTCCATCGTAGTATGCGCGATTTTTACTTATCTCACTCGCCTGACTAATGCATCTTGACAAGTCACTGTATTTTCAAAATTTCTCACAGAAAGCTTAACGCCGTTAGTTTTTTGGTCAAAATCAACTATTTTTTGTAAAAATGACAAAAATACCCCTTGTATTTAAAAATTAAAAATTACATAAAAATTATTTTTTAAACTTTTTTTAAAATACATTATTCTATAAAATCAATGATAAAAAACTGATTTTAGTATTAAAAAAATTTATTTTTTAAAAAAATAAAAAAATTATAAAACATAATATATTTAAAAATTTATATATTAGAATCATTTTTTATTATTTATTTTATAAAAAATACATTTATTAAGAAAATGTTTTTTTAATTTCTTAATACGGGGGCATTTTCGTCATTTTGACAAAAAACTAACACCTTTGGGCTTCCGTGAGAAATTCTGAAAGTATAAAGACATTTCGAGATGCATTATTTGACCGAGGGAGGTAAGTGAAAATTGTGTATACTACGAGGGAGGTAAGTGACATTTTCCCTTGTGAAAATTTAGGTGGGTGATGTGGGTCGTCAACTAATCTAACCGCGAACCCGTGTGGTTCTTAATATATCAGACCCGCTCCACTTTGAGTGGTTAACGGGTCAGTCAAAGCCCTAACGGTATATTTGGTCAAATATTGATGACTTGATAAATTTTATAATTTATCATGACAATATAACTTGAGTGTATAAGTTGACCGTGGTACTATGAAATTACTCATAGTAATTTACATTATACTTGCATCGTGAACTGAACTAGCGAAATTATGTTTCAAGTAATATTTTAATGAAACCAGAATTTATTACATCTTCATAGCACTACTGTAGTCTGGTTTTCACTGCCATTTTCTTTTCTGTGTATCGCATTCCTGGTTGACCATTGAAGTCTTTCCTCAGTTATTATTATATTTTATTTTTATTAGAAGACTGAATACTTGTGTTGCTTGCAGACACTTAACTACCTTGGTGAGAGTGGGTTTGAGGTTGTCAGTGAAGACATGTTTCTGATCCTTGTTGCTTCAGTGAATAGGACAAGGTATGTTGGCAAATGACAAAACACATGCAGCAGAACAGAACAGAACAGAGTTTTATCCAGTGAAGAAAACAAATTTATTAAAACATGGATAACCAAGTTACCATCACTATGAGTGTCTTTGTGCTTGCTCATGTATCATTTTACTTCTCAAGCATACGAAATGGGATGTGTTGTTTAAGCCTTTAAATTGCATATAACATAAACAACCAAAACTTGGGTTTACAAGTTGGGCTTGCTTGTAATGGACAATGCTCTAAAGAAAAAGTAGTCTTGTGCTAGTAATGGTTAACTCTAAAAAAGAAAGCAATGTTCAATAATAAGAAATAACTCTGAAAAATCTGAAGTATGCTAATGAAAGTTTGATAGAATTACAAATTCGCCCATTTCCTTCTTGTGTGAACTATGGAAATCATCCTCCAACTTTAAATCTGATCAGTTGCAAATAGCAAATTGTTTGTCTCCAACCTGAATGAGCTTGTTGGCTATGGCAGTGGCAGAAACACAAGAAGCATCATGAACCTGCAGTGTTAGGTGGTTAGACATTAGATTTAACTAAATATTGAAATCAGGAAACATTATAAGATGGAAGAGAACCTTGACGTTGAAGAAGAAGAATGAGTTGAAGTAACCAAAGTGGCCACCGGCAACATGGTGTGGATCCAAGTGCAGGTGTTGGAGGGCCTGGGAAGCACAGAACAAGCCATTGACTTTGTTGCGCTGGAGGAGATTGATGGTGACCTGACCATGGGCCACACGGACATCAACCTCGGTGTGTCTGGATTTTGTCTGAAACCAGGAGGTCGTAATCAAGGAAGAGCTCTCCACCTCGTTGCTGCTGTGGTTGTGGAGCAGGGTTTTGAGGTGGTCGATTGTGGTGAGGAGGTCCTTGATGTGGGCAATGGCATCTTCCACAATAGATGCTTTATCAGGCTGCTACAACACATTAATCAGCAATCATTGAGATGAGAAATGGGTGAAGATGAGATAAATGAATTGCTGTTACCTTAGTTGGGTTTGGAATCAAGTAGGCGAGGGCATCGTATTTGGCATTCAAGTGAGTCCTGCGGACGCGTTCGGAGCAGGAATGGGGACTAGTTTTGGTGAGATTTGTGGGCAGGTGGAAGAGAGGTGGCGTGATGGGTTGATGGACCATCAACGCCATGTCCATTTGGGCTGCTTCTGCCTCTGTTTCACCTTCATAACAATAAGAATACCCATACATGGTGTTGGTGTTGTTGTTGTTGTTCTTTCAGTTTGTCTCCTAAAAAGAAAAAAACAGAGTATAAAGAGGAATCAAGTATAGGTAGCAAGAGCAGATGGGAAGCCATTTACCTGAACCAACAAATGGAAATTCAAAGTTTGCTTCTGTGGAAATAGAGTAGAGACGAGAGAGTTGTGATGATGAGCAATTTTGATGTGTTTATGGTGTGGTGTGGGTACTAATATTTGTTCCTAAGAGACAAGTGGACCCCCACTTGCAGACTGCACTCTCTGTGAGAGTGTCCCCCACTTTTTCTTGTCCTCCAATCCAATCTGCTTAATTTCTTATCAACCAAATCACCTGTGTTTGTGTTTCAAATTTCAATACAAAATCACTTGTGTCTGTTTAATGTTATTTACTGAATTATTATTATTAATTTAGCAAGAAAAGCCTCCTCAATCCCGTCTGTCAGCAACCAGGGATTCAAATGCTCACTTTATACCTCTCAGGACTATAACTTATAACTTAACTCGATTACTCTACTTCACTAATTACACTCACAAAATTATTGTTTCAAACAATTTTAAAAACATGGCCTCACTGTCCACTCTCAAATAAACACAAGTTATATTTGACCAAATGAAGATATTAGTTTTTTATGCTCTCTTTTTTGGTACGGACAATAGTTAGATGAATTTCGAAGAATGGATCACCTAAAATCATTTTCTTGTAAACGATACTTTCTCTGCATGTGTACTCATTTATTGATATGCCTGGGAAAAGAAAACAGTACAGAACATATGATGGTACACAGTTATTAATATGCACTCAGTTTTGTGAAGGGTGTCCCTTCCCATGCTTGTTGCTTTTCACTTTCAAAATGTGAGATCATATTAGACAAGAACAACAAGCATGCATTAACAAGGGTAGGTACAGTACACAGCAGCTGCAGTAGCAGTAGCAGTGGCAGAGACCAAAAATGACAGAATCAGGTTTTGCTGCTTTTGACTCTTTCAAGTAGTAGCCCCTGCAATGGAGAAAATGAACACTTTACTAAAACAGTGAATTGGTACCAAGAGTTGAAGTTGTCTTCTTCTTCATCCTATTCTCCAAACTACATTCTACAATTACTTGTAGCCGATCTTGCAATGCAAAGCTTATTCATAATCAACTGCTCCTCAATCACTTACTTGCCCTTTCCTCTTCAAAACTTTTATACTTATTGTAAAGGATCCTTTAACATACATGTACAGAAACCAACATAACTGGTTTTCACATACAGCTCAAATATCTGTGCATTCAACTCTTGATGACCCTTCAAATTAATTGAAAAGTTAGCAAGTAGGTCAACGTTGGAGACTCTATGTGTTATTTTCTTACGTTTCAGTAGCATCAGCAATTCAGCGGATGATAACAAGGCCTCTAAATCAGGAGGCAAAATAGATGTTAATGGCTATAAGGACCAGAATACTGATAATGATAAACTAGACTGTTTGGAGAAGGCAAACTACAGTTATGCTTTTTACATTTTGCCTTTTCTTTTAGTCAGTTGTTCTTTTCTGTACTACACTACTCTAACACTTATTTTTATCCCCACAAATGAAAATATTGGATTTGATCCATTTTCAACATGAGCAAGCTCTAAACTTAAAAGCCTAATTTGCAGTTCTAAAAGTTCAAATACTAGTTAGTGACATATCAAAAGCTTATACAATTTCTTAGTTATTGAAGGGTGAGACAAAAATCAGAATAAGGTGATTTATTTTGTGATCAGCCATTTGTATGGTTCTAATCATAGAAGGCTGCTCTATTATCATAACCCAATTGAGAAATTTTTTGTAACTAATTCAGGCAGATAAAATGAAGTAATAACATTCTAGAGGAGGTTGATAAAACACAACATGCACCAAAACCCATGACATGCTATTGTCTTTAAATCTTCATATTCTTATCAGAAAAAGACATGATGAACAAACTTATCACAATATATATTTCAGAACATTGAGACCTTCATGTGAGGAGTGGTAAAAGATGAATTGCCTGTAGAAATCCTCTTGTCAGAGGCAATAACTGAATATTTAAAGTTCTATATACTGCATGGTTAATTTATGAACAAGTCAAGAGAAAAACTGACCTATAGCAGTTTCTCAAACTAAAAGAATGCCTTCAATTGCTTACACAAAACTAATCATAACAATATAGTGTTTTGGGTCTGGTATCCAACATTCTTTAAGTGGCATGTGATTTCATCGAGCAACCTGTAAATTTGTTTTCCTTTGGGATGAGACTTGTCTCCTTGCCGGAATTCATGAACAGTACCATCAAGTTCTATGGAACTACACCCAGGAGTCTTCTTTATCTTTTTTACTTTCATTGCCTTCCTCAATTTCAAAGCATCTCTCCATCTATTCTCAGAGGAATATACATTGGACATGAGTATGTATGCACCTTCTCTCGCAGGTTCTATCTCGACCACTTTTTTCATTACACTTTCCCCAAGTTCAATCCTCCCGTGAATTTTACAAGCTGCTAGTAACGCACCCCAAACAACGGCATCTGCTTCAATTGGCATGTTCTTTATGAACTCTTCCGCCTCAGTTATCAATCCAGCACGACCTAGAAGGTCCACCATACAACTGTAGTGCTCTATTTGAGGTTTTAGTTTGTAGGTTCTTGCCATGTCCTCAAAATGTTTCCTGCCTTCCTCAACAAGTCCTACATGACTACATGCGGCGAGGACGCCAACAAAAGTTACTTCATTTGGTTCTATGCCAAATTTATGCATCTCAGAGAAGGTCCTCAGTGCCCTCTCCGCCTCCCCGTGCATGGCAAACCCAACGATCATTGCAGTGTACGAATATACATCTTTGCCTTTCATGCTTCCAAACACACTATAAGCTTTGTCTATGCATCCGCATTTTGAATACATATCCACCAATGCATTCCCTACAAACCCATCAGCCTTTATCTGATTCCTTACTATGTACTCATGAATCCACCTTCCCAACTCAAGCATTCCAAGATTAGCACTAGAGTTCAAAACACCAACTATCGTGTAGCTGTCGAGCTTAACACCAGCTCTTTGCATCTTCCCAAACACTAGCAAAGCTTCATTGTATTTCCCTTGCTGGGACAGCCCTGAAATCATGGAATTCCATGAAACAACATTTTTCAAAGGCATTTCTTGGAACACTTCACAAGCAAACTCAGCATCCCCACATTTCAAGTACATATCCACCAAAGCATTCCCAAGAAAAACATCACAATTCACCTTATGCTCTCTTATATAGCCATGGATCCTCCTTCCCAAACTCAAGTCTGCTAGTTGAGCACAAGCCGAGAGCACAATCACCAAAGTGACCTTGTCCGCCACCAAATCCACATTCCCCATCTCAAAGAACGCAGCAACACCTTCTCTGAGGTACCCCATCTTGACATAACCCTGAATAAGCGTCGTCCAGGAAACCAAATCTCTGTGAGGACTTTCGTCGAACAGCTTGCGTACGTTCCCCAAAAGCCCACAAACAACATACAATCTCAACAGAGTGTTCTTCACATACACATTGGAAATCAAACCGGTCTTCAGCGAATACCCATGAATGGCCTCCCCTTCCCGGAGCGCCCGAGACTGGGAGCACGCCTTGAGAACGTACGGGAGCGTGTAGGTATCGGGGACGAGACCCTTGAGAAGCATTTGGCGGTACAAAAGCACTGCTTCAAAAGGGTTGATGTTGGAAGAAGATAGGGCTTTGATGATGGCGTTGTAGGAATGGTGGTCTGGATACTCCAAGTGGGTCAGAAGCGAGCGAGCATAGCGGAGGTGTTTGGTGGAGAGGGAGAGGGAGAGGGAGATGATTTTGGTGTAGACGAGGTGGGAGAGCTCTGTCTTGAGGACCAAGGCATGGATTTGTTTAACTTGTGGTATGGATTTGCAGGAGTCGAGCTTGCGGAGAAGAGATGATTCCATTTCAGGAGAAGCCATTAACATTTTCTATCCTATACTCCAAATGCTTATCATCATTTTTGTCCTTAGACCTATCGCATGCCTTATTGTTTAAGCAAATGCCTAGAAATTGGTTAAATCTTTTTTAAACAATTATAAATTCAATAGCTGATCTCTAGAATATAAGTCGTCTCTTCCTCAAGGACTCACTCAATTTTATAATATTAGGAATGATAAAATATGGTGTTAGAGTTTTAGTTATTATTTGGGTACCCCTGGTTATGTCTCACTATCACATGACATACCTTAGAATTTTTTGTATCGGGGTGAATACCCTAACATTTCATTTGTCTCACTGTTACTCATTCCGTCCAATTCCGTTAGTTTTTAACATTTTTGACATGTGAAATGACTAAAATACCCTTCAGAGTAAATAAATTGTTTGTAAATTGAATGAAATGACGCAAATACCCTTCACTATTCATTTAATTTTCAAAAATTGCCACTCCTTCCTCTTCAATCCCTAAGCCACAACTCGGCGTTGGAGTAGCGTCGGAGCAGCCTCCTCCTCTTCGTCTCCGTCGGAATTGAATCGAAGGCTCTCTCGGAGGTCTGACGTCAACTCTAGCAGAGGTGCGCATAACCGACCGAGCAAGGCTCGCGTCGCCGCCGGCGTGGTCACAAGCTCCGCAGCGAGCTCCAATGAGCGAAACCGCCAACAAAGAGGGCGCGAGCTCGCTGGAGCTGAGAGCTTGCTCTCGCCAGGACTTGCCGGAGCCGAGAGGGTCCAGATCTGAGCAACCGGAGGTTCTCGGCATCGGAACCAAACGCTCTTCATCACCAGAGCCGGAGGCTAGATCTTCGGAGGAGAGTGACATTGCCGGAGCTGGACGAGCGCTCTCGCTGCCGCCACGAGCTCCTCGTCGCCGGAACGAGCTTGGACTCAAGCTTTCAGAGTGAATCAGACGATCAATGGAGGAGCTAGAGAAGACGATACCGCCGAGTAGAATCGCGGCCAGTTCGTCTCAAGTTCTGACTCTACCGGTCAAGTTTTCGAAGCTCGACGGCTTGGAACCGAGGAATTGGATCCAACTTGCTGACGAGAGAGAGAGAGAGAGAGAGAGAGAGAGAGAGTGGCATTTTTTTGAAAATTAAATGAATAGTTAAGGGTATTTGCGTCATTTCATTCAATTTACAAACAATTTATTTACTCTGAAGGGTATTTTAGTCATTTCACATGTCAAAAATGTTGAAAACTAACGGAATTGGACGGAATGAGTAACGGTGAGACAATTGAAATGCTAGGGTATTCACCCTGATACAAAAAATTCTAGAGTATGTCATGTGATAATGGGACATAAGCAGGGGTACCCATCTGGAATTATCCCTTATTCTTACAATATTAAAGAAGGCTACCATATAAGCGGTTGACAGTGGCTGGAAATTGAAATCCCATATTATAGTCACAAGAAAACTAAATGAGATGGAATAATCTCATTGTTACCAACGGTAGTTGTTCTCTAGGAAGAAGTCAGTGTTACTTGCTCCAATATCTACAATATGTATGTCTTCTTCAACATGTGTGGTGTCATTGGTAATGGTGGCCTCGTCTTCTTTTACTTTTAACTATTGATAAGAAATAATGAGGAATATATTATTGATGTGTATTGTGAATTACAAGAGACCTCTGCAGAGATAATAGCCAAACCCTATTTATAGAGGTAATAGACAAACCCTAATACATTGAGAAAATGAAACATATATATAACAACTTAAATATATAAATCTAATGTAATCTAACAGTCCCCCTCAAACTCAATGCGGTGAAACAAGAATTGAGTTTGAAACTTGATAATATTAAGTTGTGGCGAGGGTTGCGGCTGTCGAGGTGATGTAGTGAGGATTGAGGATGGAGGATGTGTGCCGCTCACAGCCGATGGCGGATGCCTGATGCCCGTATGTGCTGAATGATGCATGATGTCCGATGATGCCTGATGACAAATGGCGAGATAGCAGCTGCCCGATGATGTCAGATGCCTGATGGCTGATGGCGAGATAGCAAATGCCCAATGATTGACAGATGTCTGATGGTTGATGGCGAGATAGCGTATGCCCAATGATTATCAGATGTCTGATGGCTGATGGCGAGATAGCAAATGCCCAATGATTGCCAGATGTCTGATGGTTGATGGCGAGATAGCATATGCCCAATGATTTTCAAGTACCTGATGACTGATTGCGAGATTGCGGCTGCCCAAAGATGCCAGATGCCTGATGATGACGAGATTCATGATGCTTGATGCCCGATAATGCCTCTCACGTGCGGTGTCTGGATTACGGGATTCTGAATTACAGGATGTCCGACTTACGGGATTCCGAATTACGGGATGTTCGACTTACGGGATGTACGACTTACGGGATTTCCGAATTACGGGATGTCAGGATTACGACAATCCGAATTACGAGATTTTCCGGCTTACGGGATTCCAGATTACAGGATTTTCGGCTTACGGGATTCCGGATTGCTCATATCAGACACTACAACAAAGAGAGAGAAGAAAAAAATCGTGAACAGTACGCGCCGACTGAACATAGTTTACTTACTAACGGAAAATTAGAGTAAACGGACATGTATGACCATGTATGACCATGTTTTCATATAATTTGCGGTAGGACATACCTTTTCTAGCGTGGACATAGTTCCCTTCTCGAAAACAATATTAATTACTTGAGTGGTCAGTATGTACCTTGTTTTTCTTAATCTTTGTTAGGACACGCCTGTTCTGCTATGGACATAGTACACTTGATTGTTTTTAATCATCTTATGGTGGACAATTTTTATTCTGGTATGGACATACTCCACTTACTAATGAACAATTATAGTAATCAATCATGTTTTCGCACAATTTGCGGTAGGACATACATGTTGTATTGTGGATATAATTCATTTCTCGACGGACAATATTAATAAATTGAGTGGCAAGTATAGACCATGTTTTTCATAATCTTTGTTAGAACATACATGTTCTGTGATTGATAGTCCGGGGCTAACAGGGCTAACAATATTAGTATGGGTAGGTGTAATAATGGACTATTTTTTGTTTGTTACTAATTTAAAGAACATTTTGTATTTTGTGTTGGACATAGTTCACTTAAAGACACAAATGTAATAATAATTATTCTTTAATCATAAAAGTTAAATTTACAAATCTAATTTAGAAATTAATTAGATCTTAGAAGTAGAAATCTAATTAAATATAGAAATTATATTTGATCTTATCTGTAATTGTGTTTGGTTACCACAAATAAATTTTTGCTCTTCCCATATTAACCCTCGTTTAATACATATGATATATTTTTCTTAATTAAACGCATGAATCTGTGACATTGGATGCACACAGATCAGATGGTCATATTTTATTCTCATGTCGCATGATCCCTATAGTTCTCAGCCAAACCATTCCATATATATGTGTATATATATATATATCAAATACAAACAAGGGGAAAATGTCCAAACGTCCAAACTGTATAACATGCAGTGCAATATTGTAGAACTATGTAGAACATGTAGTGCAATGTTGTATAACATGTTGGACCTTCGCAAAATTGAAGCAATGTATAACATGTAGTGCAACGTTGTATAACTGCCACATGTCGCAATCTAAAATAGCGTGCGTCTCTGATCCGACGGTTATACATTAGTTTGGACGTTTGGACATTTTTGGTGAGTTTGTATATATATAGGGATGCACTGTACTACAAACTCCACCTAAACGTCCAAACCCTCATCTGCCCATCCATTTTTCCGCGAGCAACGATCAAGCGACACATGACGGAACGGTTCACTAACACTGTTAGTCACAAATAGACGGAGAGCTGAGGGTACGCTCGCCATTCCAATATTAGATTTTATATATAACGTTTTGTGTTGGATTGTATAACATCATATTGTGTGTGATGATCGCGCATTTAAAACGCGATCATTCATCGATTCACACTAAAAATAGGCGCATTTAAACCGCGATCATTCAACGATTCACGCTAAAAATAGGTTAGATCCATAGAGCGATTGTTCATCGATACAATATATAACAACATGTTATACACAGTACATGATATATTATACATCGACAGTAAACCAGTCATACACAAACCTCTAAAAGTTGATCATCGTTTTATATGCTGCTGAACATCTTCTAACTACACTAGTTATACAATATATAACATCATGTTATACATGATACACCACCATCAACTATTTGTTACCAAAATTATTGATGATTAATTGAATATTTATTTCCAAATTAAATGAACATTTATTGCAAGGAGGACATAAATTATAAGTCAACAATCAACTATTCGTTACTAAAATTATTGATGATTAATTGAAGATTTATTTACAAATTAAATGAGCATATATCGTTGATATTTAAGTGGGACGTTAATTAATGTCAACCAAGCTAATATACGATTATGATCTCAATAATAAGAATCAACTTTAACATAAGGGATACAGTACAAACCGGTATGTTATACAGGATAAATCATCATGTTATACATGAACAGAAAGACAGTTGCAAACTTGATTAATCTAAAATGAGTAAAAAACATGCAACGACGGTGGTCAGTTGTTGTCATCCTCGTCGTCATCGTCTTATGAACCTCATACTTGTTGTACATGAAAGAAAAAACTTTAGATCGGATCGAAACCGGCTAAAATAAAAAAAAACAAATAAGAAATCAATAACAACATAATTGACAACATATTTAACATGAAATAGTGTTACTTATATTAGATCAAAATCAACTTCAATGAATAAACAACAAATCGAAACTACAAAATAATGAAATCGAAACTATCGCGCTACTTACTGATCATTCTCAGCTGAATCGACGACAACAAATCACAAGCCTCACCGTCTCTGAATAGAAGCCAAAATCGCTTTTCAGCAAGTCAAACGTCGCGACCGTTGTTATGAGAAGCCAAACTGTCGAAATGGGGTATTACGTCTGCTAAGCGAAAAGACCCCAATACCCTCATTTAAACGTCTGTCTCTGTTAAGTAGGGAGACTCTCCATCCGAGCCAGGTGTCACCATCTTCTCTCTCCTGCATCCATCCAACGGTTATACATTAGTTTGGATGTTTGGATATTTTTAGGGAGTTTGTATTTGATATCTACTCTCTCTCTCTCTCTCTCTATATATATATATATATATATATATATATATATATATATATATATGGATGCACTTCACTACAAACTCCACCAAAACGTCCAAACCCTCATCTGCCCATCCATTTTTTCGCGAGCGACGATCAAACGACACGTGGCGGAGCGATTCGCTAACTACGTTAGTTACAAACAGACGGAGAGCTGAGGGCACGCTCGTCATTTCAATATTTTGATGTATAACCTTATGTGTTGGATTGTATAACATCATATTGTTTGTGTTGATCGCGCATTTAAAGCGAGATCGTGTATTTAAACCGTGACGATTCAATGATTCACGCTAAAAATAGGTTAGATCTAGAGAGCGATTGTTCATCGATACAGTATATAATAACATGTTATACATGGTACATCGACATGTTATACATCAACAGTAAGAGAGTCATACACAAACCTCTGAAAGTGGGTAATCGTTTTATATTTTGTTGAACATCATCTAACTACATTGGTTATATATATAACAACATGTTATACATGGTACACCACCATCAACTATTTGTTACCAAAATTATTGATGATTAATTGAATATTTATTTCCAAATTAAATTAGCATTTAATTCATATATTTAAGTAGGACATAAATTACAAGTCAACAATCAACTATTCGTTACCAAAATTATCGATGATTAATTGAAGATTTAGTTCCAAATTAAATGAGCGTTTACTGCAGATATTTAAGTGGGACATTAATTACAAGTCAACCAAGCTAATAAACGATTATGATCTCAATAATATAAATCAACTTTAACATAAGTGATACTGTACAAACCAACATGTTATACAGTACAATCCGACATGTTATACAGTACAATCCAACATGTTATACAGAGTACCTCGACATGTTATACATAAACATAAAGACAGATGTAAACTTGATAAATATAAAGTTTGTCTCGAAAAAGAATCGTTTACAAAAGTATTATAAAAAACAGAAAAATGAGTAAACAAACATTTAACGACGGTGGTCAGTCTTTGTCATCCTCGTCGTCATCGTCTTCTTCACCTCAAATTTGTTGTAGATGAAAGAAAAACGCTAAATCGGATCGAAACCGGCTAAAAAAAATAGCAAATCAAAAATCACAACACACACAATCGACTACAAATCTATCATCAAATCGCGCTACTTACCAATAATTCTCAACCAGATCGACGACAACAAATCACTCTTCTCGCCGTCTCTAAGACGAAGTCAATCGCTCTGATCGCGTTGTTCTGAGAAGCCAAATTAAACGCGCGATGATCTGGGAATAAAAACCAACGAAAAGGTAAATATAAATGCTACACGAGAAGACAAAAATATCCCCCAATTTCCGTGTGACACCGGTAACTCAACCCACATCCCTTCTGTGCCAAGTGTCGCAATCAGGAAGCGCACGCAAAAATCAGACGATTGCGACAATGTTTGGACGTTTAGAAATTTTTCCCTAGTTTGTATTTGATATCTATTATATATATATATATATATATATATATATAGAGAGAGAGAGAGAGAGAGAGAGAGAGAGAGAGAGAGAGAGAGAGAGAGAGAGAGAGAGAGAGAGAGAGAGAGTGGACAAGTCATGTGAGAACACAACTCTTTTGTGAGAACGTGAGAACAAAGTTTGTCTATTGAAAATAAGTGAATGTCCATCGGAAATAAGTGAATGTCCAATGAGAAATGTTATATCCAATGAAAGTGAATGTCCATGGAAAATTAGTGAATGTCCAACGAAAAATATATGGCCATTGAAAATAAGTGAATGTCCATCGAAAATATGTGAATGTCCAGCTGTTCTCACGTTCTCACGAAACATTTGGTTCTTAATGGAATGCTTCCCTATATATATATAGATGCACTCTAATACAAACTCACCCAAAATGTCCAAACATCCAAACCAATGTATAACCGTCGGATCAGAGACACACGTTATCTTATATTGCGACACGTGGCAGTTATACAACGTTGCGCTACATGTTATACATTGATTAAATTTTGCACAAGTCCAACATGTTATACAATATTGCACTACATGTTCTACATAGTTATACAACATTGCACTGCATGTTATACAATTTGGACATTTTCCCCTGGTTTGTATTTGATAGCTATTATATATACATGCCAATTTTGAAAACTAATGACTAAAACTATACTTTAATATTCACGTTTATTTTCGACATATTGAGCTGGCCCTAGTGTATATAGTCCTTCATCTACCATCTTTCAATTGACTAAGGTGGTGGGTTGTGTTGTTGTTTGTTGAACTTTGAAATTGATAAGCACCTTGGTTTTATGGGAGCGGGCGGGTTCGGTTGTCTGCGGTTTTCAATATTTAAACTCGTAGTCCGCTCAACATTTTTCGGGTTCAATATTTATCATCCTTTTCCAACCTGCAACCTACGGGTGAGGGCTAATCGGGTTGCGAGTGGACATGCGGGTAGTTTACAGTTGAATTTTGAACACTCCTACTCATCATTATCATCTTTGTCAATAGGATCACCATTTTCCTCGCCAGACTCGGTCAAACTACAATTGGAACTATCATCCAAGTCAGAATCGATTTGTAGAGGATTAGTGGCGAGTAGTCTTCTAGGTTTGAGTCGCTGGAGTCTTCAGTGTGAAATTTTGGTGTCATAATTATCGAGCGAGTTGTAATCATGATATGATGCAAGAGGTTTAGGAGTGAAGTAATCGTCTTGAATTTGATTTCAGACGTTTTGGCAAAGAAAGTGGATAGGTAGAGAGTCAGGAGGATTAACTTAGGCCGATGAGAGATTTTATACGAGTTTGATTATATAACTAAAATATGCTTGATGTGAGGTTATATAAGAGAAATTGAGAAGTTTTATGTGGAACAAATAGTTCCACCTCTTCGCAGAGTGAAAACAAAAATGATGGCAATGTTTGTGGCTAACTGATTTTTTGAAATGACTTGCAAGCAATTGATAGTAGCTGCAATCAACCAAGAATTAAAAATTCGAACTCATTTTTGAAATCACATTACACAATCTTTTAACATGTATTCGATTTGAATTTAAGAATATCAAAAATAAATTTAAACAAATTTACTGCATATTTCCCACATCCCAAATTTCTTCATGGATTCTCGCTTAAATTTAACATGCGAACAAGATCTCTAACTTCATAATGACTATGAACTTTTTTATACATCTCAACTATCTTACTCATCTCTAGAATCCTTCACATGTGCTAAATCCTTGCTTCAATACTTGATTTTCCCAACCCGACCAATTCTCTTCTCGCCACCGAACCAGACTGTGAATCCTTTTCTTGTCGATAGACCAAAAAATTGTCTCTCATAACCAAATGTTCAAAACATCAAAGACATAACTCTTATTACACTAAAAGGTAGTTTAGGTATTATAAGTTACAAGTTTAGCACGAGCTTATAACGTGACAATATTTTTTGATGATTTTCGGTTGTTTAAATAGACAATGTGACAAAATGCAACATTAGGTACCAAATTGTGCCACTCATAATATCTTGTAATAAAGTGTTAATCATATTTTAACAAGAGTAACAAACTGTAATTTTGGTTAAATTTTTTTTGTAAGTGATTATCTCTTTTTTTATTTATATAAAGAACATGTTGTATAAAATAAAGGGAAAATGACACTTTTGTGCACCTAAATATACACTTTTGACACTTTAATACCCTAACTTTTTTTTTTTCTCTTTTTCCATACTTTAATTTCATTTTGGGACAATTTTCTTCAGACATTTTAAAATACCGAAACTACCCCTGAATTGAGGAGGTTCAATTTCAAACAAATCCAACCATATTTTAATTAATATGAAATTACTTTTTTACCCTCTATTGAATAACAAAATTATCACACAATTTAAGGGTATATAGGTCTTTTCAAATAACAAATTAAAAATTGAAAAGTAAATTATTAAATTACATTTTTGCCCCTCTCTCCTCATTGTTCATCATCTTCTCCGGCAGCCCAACCACCCATCTCCGCGTCTACCGTCCGCCTCCGGCAATGAAGATCCTCTCGCCCTCCGCCGCATCGTCTCCGACGCATCCCTCTCCCTCTACGCCTACCTCCACCTCAACTTCTCCTCTTCTATCCCTCGCCCCCTTCTCGAGGACCTTGCCTCCGGAACCCTAAGCTCCGCCGCCAACTGTGGATTTGTATCATAATCGGCACCACAACAAGAGTAGAGGAGTTGGCGGTTCTCGACGAGGAACATGGCGGTGGCGCGCGATGTTGGGCGGAGAGGAGGCAGATCTCGTAGAGGAGCTCGGCGCCGCCGGTGTCGAAGGAGGCGACGACGTCGAGATCGATGGAGGATTTGCTGAGGGAGTCGCGAACCCTGGAGGCGACGACGAGGTGGTTCTGCTCGTAGAGGAGATGTCGGTGGCCTGGGGCGACGACGAGGCGGTTCTTCCTGGTGGCCGTTGATGGAGGTGAGGACGGGAAGGGCGGGGGGTTGAAGGTAGAGAGTGGCATTCAATTGAAAATTTGATGAATATGTGAGGGTAATTTCGTCTTTTTACCCTCTTTAGAAGTTGGACCGGTTCTCTCCATTAGACCAGATTTAATTTTGGTTCAACTCAGGAGTAATTTCGGTTTTTTTAAAATTTTATGGGTAAATTGTCCAAAATAAAATTCATGTATGAAAAAAAGAGAAAAAAATTAAGGTATGAAAGTGTCAAAAGTGTATATTTAGGTGTACAAAAGTGTCATTTTCCCTAAAATAAATTCAAAACATTTACAGAGACTGGTGCAAATCGTCCACAAAGTGCAGTGATGGCATTGGCGACTTGTGCGTCTGTTATTTGATTCACTTTTCTGCGGAGATTGTGGACGATCTGCGAGACGAAAGGAGAAAAGTGTGTGTGGGGTTTATATGCTCTCTTTGAGTAGTCATAAGCCACACCATCATTGCACACACTCATTGCTCATTATTGCCCATTAAATTTACATGCACACTCATACCTACCCTTGCATCCATATATCTTCAACATCACTTTTTGTTGCTGTCCTTACCATTTTTGACACCCCTATTGCTTAATGCTTTCGACCTATATTATAGAAATTAAGTATGAGACTAACTTTACTACTTTTAAATCTAATATCTTGAGCATGTCACCCTATTGTGAAACAGTTGTTTACCTTATGCTAAGTTTTTATTTCAAATGAAGTAAATGCATACGAAAATTTGTGAGTCCGGGTGGGTTGACCTGACCCTTGTAAGGGTAGGTAGTGACTATTTATTTCAAAAATCTTCTAATCAATATAAAATCTTACATGTATACACTATCATGGCGTATACTACACAAAGAAATTATAATATCATTATATCTGTGTATGGATTATCCTACATTATAAAAAAATGTCCAAATAATTAGTATTCTCTTACACTTACACCTTTCGGCTCACTTTATGAATAGGATTCGAGAAATCTTAATGATTATGCATGAGCCGTTAGTGAGTAAAAAATGTGGGTAGTGGGCCTTTTGGGCTTGAGCAGGCAACAACCACATCATTGGTGGCCCATTTCCTCTTGCTTTCTATTCTATATATAAGAATGAGATAGAGACTTGTCAGTCAGCAATACCAATTACCAAACCAGTAATGGCTTCTAACCTGAAAAACGCTGCCATAGCGTTCCTTGCTCCTCTGCCCTCCATTTTCTTCTACCTCTATTTCCTGAGCCACTTCAATCAACCTGGAAATGCCGATCCTCTCTGGACTTGGTGCCTCCACCACCCTCTTCTACTGGCTAATGCTCTCTTCTTCTTCAACGTCAATGTCCTCTTCTGGGTCATCGGCCATCTCCAATCCAGCCACTGGGTCTGTCCCCTTTTCCACTCTACTGTTTCTTTCAATTTCGATTTCGACCTCTCGTGTTTCTTCTTGCTTAGATTTGATTTTGGGAGCAGATGATTGATCTGTATTGGACGGTGATACCGGTGATGCTGGCGCATTTCTACGCCACGCACCCTTTGGGCCGCTATAACCTGTGGAGATCGAGAATTGTGATTTTGATGAGTTGGGTGTGGAGCCTGAGGCTGACCCACAACTACTTGAGGCGCGAGAAGTGGCAGTGGGGTGCTCGGGAGGACTGGCGCTTCACTGATATGCGCCGTCAGTACGGCAGCCATTGGGCCTGGCTTTCCTTCTTCGCCGTCTACCTCTCTCAGCAGGTATTTCTACTCGTTTCATTCCTTAGGATCAATGCACCTCAACTGTTCGATGAAATGCCTCAATGAGTTTAAACTTTGCAGCTATTTTTGATTGGAGTATGCATGCCACTTTATGTCGTCCACTCGGTGGAGAAGCCATTGGGTATGTGGGATTTGGTTGCTGTTGCAGTCTGTGGTTGTGGCATTGTGGTAGCCTACTATGCCGACACTCAACTTCATGAGTTTGTGACCAGAAACAACCAGCGCAAGGAACTTGGAGAAGCAGTCGTGCCCAATCTCGACAAGGGACTGTGGCACTACTCCCGGCATCCTAACTACGTCGGGGAGCAGTTGTGGTGGTGGGGACTTGTTGTCTTTGCGTGGAACCTGGGACACGGGTGGACGTTTGTTGGAGCGCTTGTCAACACTATGTGCTTGGCTTATGTAACTTTGCTCGTGGAAGAGAGGATGTTGAAACAAGAGTACAGGGCAGAATCGTATCGGCATTACCAAAAGACAACGTCGGTTTGGATACCTTGGTTCAAGTCCTCTCCATCAGGAGGAAAAGATAAGAACACTTGATTTTGGTACTGCTCTCAGTACTGCTGTTTAGTGTTTACTACTCATCTTATGCCTAGACTACTTAAATATTCTGCGTTCATGTAATCTGTTTGCTGAAAGGACCGATTGCTTGTGTATGTAGATAGCTCGTGTATGAAAGTTTGGATGTCTGTGCCACTAATTTTCGTCCAACCGTCTCTTCTCTTTTGGAAAGTATGTAATTATAATTGGATCGGTTCTAGTTGTTTTGTTGCAAATCGATGTTAATAAAGGTTGTTTTTCACAAATGTAGTTCAAAATATAGAGTACATATAGTCTGCACTTTCTAGACAATGTTAGGTTTCCCGATTAGGGTATGAGGGATTGCCGGATTGTGTTTGAAAAGCATGAAGAAGAGTATAAAGAGACAATGCTTGTTTTTGTTATACAAGTTTATGAGGTTGAAGATTGGGTTTTGTTAGGTAACAGCTGGATCCAGTTTGGTATTTGAAACTTCAATTCTAAATCATGGGAGTGTTGGAGCTTGTCAAACTTGTGTTCTTCAAAGTCCAAAAAGAGTGTTACAAAATGATTGAAATTCCCTGTGAGTGAGTGTGAGCAGTGTAGGTTTGAGTTAAGCAGATGTGGGTACTGTGTGGTCATTTGATTTGGGAGGGATATCAAATATTCATATGAATTTGCCACTTGACAAATCACACCTGCAAATATTCATATTGCTTATTCAAGTACTAGAGTCTGGATTAAATTGAGTTGCACTGCTTTATTATTGATGATGAAAAAATTATAAACTAAATTAGTGGTAACATTGAACATGACACTAATTGTTTTTGTTGACATTCATTTTGAATGGATAGTCCAATCCAAATGAGGGAATAACCCCAGAAATGGATATAATGAAGAAGAAAAGTTGAGTGACGTGTGTGGTATATCCAATCGTTTGTTTTTATGGTAATTTGTTTTATGAAATACGATCCATCCGATCACACCAAGGTGAATTGATGGCGATTTCTTCTCCACTCCTTGTCTCCTTTGCAACGTTGGTGGGCTTGGTGGCGCTGATTTATGTGCTGTCTTCCCAGATCGGCGGCGAACAACCCCAGGAGCGGCGGGAGCGAGATCTCCGGTTCGGCGAGTATGGGGAATTCAAGATACTGCAGGTCGCCGATATGCACTACGCTGACGGCAACCTCACTCCTTGCGAGGACGTGCTTCCGGGTGAAGTCGCCGCTTGCTCCGACCTCAACACCACCTCCTTCCTCGACCGAATGATCTCTGCCGAAAACCCAGACCTCATCGTTTTCACTGGTATTGCTTCTTTTCAGATTCCTCAATTTCTCCACTCTTTCCTTTCCTTGAACATCCAACTAGTTTACTGGATGTGATTTTTCAGTTTGTACAATTGAAACTGTCAATAATGTGACCCTATACTTGGGTGTTTTGACACTGATTTGAGTAAACAAATTGTCTATGCTGGAAACAATTAATGATATGTTCTCGCAGCATCAAAGAACCCTAAAGGTGAGTTGACTTGTATTGAATTTGTTTTGCTCATGGTTGCTAAAGATTGATAAAAATCATCTGAGTTGTCCGATTAATTCTTTAATCCGCTTTGTTTTTTCTATTAATCTCCTATTAGTCCTTAAACGTCATGTTTGCCTTACTAGCGCCTAACATTTTTTACAACACTGGAGATAAGGGTAAGAGGGTTCATACATCAATATAAGTGGTTACGGTTTTGTTAGAGAGATGAGAAATTTTATGTGAGAAAAACAACATCCATGTTATATTCCAAGACTATGCTATTTGATTAATGGACAAGCGTCTTCTAGCAGGTACTAGTTAAGGTCATACTGTGCCCAATTTGGTCATTCTTAAGCCACAAAATGGATGCATAATTAAACTTTATGTAACAGGAGATAACATTTATGGAGCTGATGCCACGGATCCAGAAAAATCGATGAATGCTGCATTTGCCTCTGCAATAGCATCCAACATACCGTGGGTTGCTATACTGGGGAACCATGACCAAGAATCCACCCTCTCGAGGGAAGGAGTTATGAATTACATTGTTGGCTTGAAGAACACTTTGTCTCAAGTGAATCCTAAGGAGGAACATAATATTGATGGTTTTGGTAACTATAACTTGGAGGTCAGAGGGGTTATGGGTTCAAGTTTTGAGAACAAATCAGTCCTCAATCTCTACCTCCTTGATAGTGGGGACTATTCGACAATTCCCTTCATACCAGGTTATGGTTGGATCAAGCCTTCTCAGAAGCGGTGGTTTAAACACACTTCAGCAGAGCTTCAGGTACCAATTACACCATGTTCTATTTCTCTTGATTATGAGGTTTCTTATCTTTTAATTTCATGTGCTTGAACATTTAGTCGTTTGGTCCTTAACGGTTTCTCCTTTTGACGCAGAGAGAATACATGGAAGAGCCAGAGCCACAGAAAGAAGGTGCACCAGGCCTTGCATACTTCCACATTCCATTGCCCGAGTTTAAAAAACTAGAACCATCAAAGTTTGTAGGGGTGAAGCAGGAAGGCATTAGCTCTCCCCTTATAAACACAGGCTTCTTCAGGGCCTTGGTGCAAGCCGGGGATGTGAAGGCTGTTTTCACAGGGCATGATCACGTAAATGATTTCTGCGGCCAGCTAAGAGGCATCCAGCTTTGCTATGCAGGTGGTTTCGGATATCATGCATATGGGAAGGCAGGTTGGTCAAGGAGGGCTAGGGTAGTGCTAGTGTCACTGGACGAGACAGAGAAAGGTTGGGGAGGTGTGAAGTCAATTAAAACGTGGAAGCGACTTGATGATCAAAAACTCACCACTGTTGATGGTCAAGTCCTGTGGAGCAAGAGCTGTGAAGGTGAACTTCTACCAAAGCTCACTGGCCATTCTTCTGCATAGGCTTTCATGTCTTTTATTTGCGGAGCATCCAAATGGGGACCATTGATGTTGTAAAAATTTGTGTTGCAAGGTAACAGTGAACTATATATATATATTCAGTATAAATGGATTCTGCTTCTTATATTTGTGTACATCATATACATGTCCTATTTGAGGTCACTGGGAAGGTAAGATTATTTTTGCGGGAGGGACAATTTGATAAACTCGTTAATAAACTTGATATACGATCCTAATCACGTTTAATATTTTATTTTATTTTCAATTTTATAAAGAGGTTAGTTCATTTAGACAGAATATTTATTTTTAATAATTGGAAAGTAAGTCATATAACTGTATTTTTCATTTCTCATTTCCAAACCTTCAACTAATTTTTATGGAAAAAGAAAAAGAAAAAACAATTGTAAATGAGGTGGACAGGAATGATTCAAATAAAGTTGAACCACCTTTGACCAACCAAATTATGGAATGGGTATTGACCGTTACTCTTTCTTCTTGTTCCCTTTTCTGTGCAACGAATCAATCAGAAACAGCTGCTTACGGTTAGGGTTTGTGGGGAGCTGTGACTCCTCCCAATCTCCAACCTCAAGCCTCCAATCCCAATCCCAACAGCAATGTCATATCCTTCCTTCACAATCTCCTTCTCTTTTTCCCTCGTCCTGGTTGCCTTTTTGTTGCCGGTGGGGATCAGATCCGAGAGCGATTACCTGTTATCAGTCATCACCGAGGGAGATGCCGTTTGCGCGGGAGTGGGGTCTCCGGACTCGTGCCCCGTCAAATGCTTCAGGGCCGATCCAGTCTGCGGCGTTGACGGGGTCACCTACTGGTGCGGATGCCCGGACGCGGCATGTCAAGGCACCGAGGTCGTGAAATTGGGGCCCTGCGAGGTCGGCAATGGCGGTCCTGCCCAGGCCTTGCTTTTGGTGCACATCATCTGGCTCTTCTTCCTCGCTTTCGCTGTCCTCTTCGGCCTTTTCTAGATGCATTCTTTGTGATTCTGTAGTTTGGATATTGTAATTGTAAGGAGTTGGGATCTATTCATATTAATACAGGCGAGGCTCTTCTTATTTTTCTTCCATTGTTCATGAATGGTTTCTGGATCCATACTTTTCATAAATTGGGGATGGAAAACAACTCTAGTAAATAATTGCAACCAAATGTTTGATACAAGATTTCCAGTGTCTGTAACAGAGCTTAAAAAATGCTCATACTTTTTGAAAACCCAATAACTGAAGTATATATATATATATGTCATTTGTAGTTGGGCTAGGAATTTGGAAACCTAATTCTTCATGGTTCAAATTCTTGGTTGTCTGTCACTACAGGTTGCTATACTACATAACCCATCTTTTGCCAGCACAAGTTTTCTTCAAGATTAGTCATCCTTATTGCGCCTCATTGATGCTTTTTGGTACCTCATTTTCTCTATCTCTTTTCCAAGAAAATCCAGAGTTGTGTCTGTAACATGGTTTGGCAGGCAGCCCGAATCCAACATCATCTTCAAGAATTTATGTGCCTCCTTCAACCTGCCTGCCTTGCTATGAACTTCAATCATAGTGTTGAAAGTGACGACATCAGGGTTTATTCCACTACTCCTCATCTGCTCGAATAGCTTGTTTGCTTCATCAATCCGCCCTGCCTTGCCAAGCTCGTTAATCAAGGTGTTGTACATGACTATGTCAAGATGACCGCCTTGCTTCATCAGCTTATCCACAACAGTACTGGCCAGATCTGCTCTTCCCATCCTCCCCAACCCTTGAATTATCACATTGTATGTTGCCATATCCGCGGGACAAATTTTCTTTCCCATTTCACCAAGGACGCCCCATGCTTCATTGAAATAGCCCTTCTTAACAAAAGAACTCATCATGGAATTGTAAGTGTAACTCACTGGATTCACCCCCATATCTGTGAATATCTCGAACAATTTACAGGCTAAGCTCAGCTTTCCCTTGGCCAAAAATATAGACAAGAAAGTATTTACCATATCAATGTCAAAAGAACCCGCCATGTTAGCCTGAACTCGTTGGCCCCTAGATAGCGAAAATAGCCGAGAAGAACTGTCAGTGGACTTCACATGACTGGCAAGCTGGTCAAGATATGGGGATGATGACCATTGATCAACATCAGCAGCTGTTTTCTTCTTCTGAACGCTTTCATCTTCGGAACCAAGGTTGGCGTCTAATACAGAACCTATTAAATTCATAACATCATTGAAATCACCTTTAGATGGGAACATTTCTGTGTAATCCTCTCTTCTGCTCTGCGGACTCTTCATGGAGGCTTCCATATTGGCTCTCCACTTAAGAACACTCGGTAATAGGTTACCATCTCTAACGTGCTTCATTAGCCTGTCAGTCCAATCCCACCGACCATGTCTATGAAACCCAATCAAGAGTGATGTGATGGTAACCAGATCGACAGCAAAGCCTCTTGCTTCCATTTCTTCCACTAAATTCAAAGCTTTCTCTAGCTCACCTTCCCTACAAAGTTGCATCACCACAATGCTGTAGGTAACCCCGTCCACAAACTGCCCCTTCTTCTTCAAGTCAATAAACATAGTGTAACCAGCCTCAATCCTTCCATTCCTAAACAACCCATCGATTAAAATATTGTATGTCCAGTTTGAAGCCCTTATCCCATCCCGAACCATACTTTCGAATGATTGGCAGCCTTCCGTTAGCTTCCTTGCCTTGAACAGCCCATCAATGAGAGAATTATAAACAACAGTATCGGGCTGAAATCCATTGTACTGCATCTCAGCAAAAATCTTTATTGCATCATCTATCCGGTAAGCTTTGCAGCACCCTTGAATAATAATTCTGTAAGTAAATGCATCGGGCTCATGGCCTGAAAGTTTCAGCTCATCCCATACGATCAATGCATCAGTCACCTTCCCTACGGAGCTGAGCACCTGAATCAAGCTATTATAAGTACACAAGTCGGGACCAGCTGAACTCTTTTCCTTCATCTCCTTAAACAAAGTCAAAGAAGTACCCAAATCACCCCAACACCCAAAGGCATGAATACAGATATTATACCCCCAGGCATCCAATTCAAACCCTTTCTTCTTCCTAAGCTTATCAAACACAGTTTTGAACTCAGCCCTCATATCTCCTTTCTTAATAGCAACTAACAGTTCATTGCAGGCAACAGAATCAAGAGCACCAGCAACACTAGAAACAGAAGCATCCAGGAGCTTATAGAATATAGAAAGAGCGAGAGGCAGCTGATTTTTCCTGATCAAAGCAACGAGAACAGAACAATACATGCGGGCATTGACAGTAACCCCCAAGCCTTCCATATGGTCGAGAATATGCAGAGCGGAATCGAACTTACCGAGGCGTATAAAGGCATCGAGGAGCAGCATGAAGGTGCCGGAGTCGACGGCAACGCGATGTTGCTTCATGGAATTGAGGAGATGGGGGACATCGGGGAGGTGGGCGGGGGCGGAGAGGGAGCGGAGCATGAGGGAGTAGGCGGAGGAAGAGGGCTTGTAGAAATGGCGGAGAGACCAGCGGAAGAAGAGGAGCTTGTGGGAGGGGCGGAGGGAGGGGCTGCGGAGGATTTGGAGGACGAGGGGCTCGGAGAGAGGGAGGGATTGGGGGTCGAGCTCGCGAGTGCCCGACTGGGACAGGGTTTTGGTGACGGAGGCGACCAGGAGGAGGTCGGAGAGTTTGGAGGAAGAAGAGGGTTTGGGTTTGGGGAGGAGAGAGGAGTAAGATCTTCCATGGCGCATTGCATCGCCAACAGAGAATCTAAAATTGTATAGTGCGCGGCTGCTGCTGCTATACTCCCCATTGTTCCAAACTAAGCATTCAAAAAGGTTTAATTGCATATAATTATGTCAATTTCATTCTTGAAACATCATAATCTAGTTAGCTTAGGGTATCAAAACGAAAGAGAATCCAAATGTGTGATAGAATAAGTAGGATTAAGCAAAATTGAATTATACATTGGTCCATTCGGTTCAACTCTAAAGATATTTAATGGAGGACTTGTCACCGGTTTGAGGCACACTTTCCTAATGAAGGTGAAGGGAAGAAATTACAACACATAAAATCTCATTCACTCCCAACACACAACAATTGCACCGGTTGTCAAGTAATAAAGAGAGTATTAAGTACTAGAATTATCGATTCCACGAAAAATTATAGTTTACTGCGGGTGAAGCTGAGGGCGCTAGTAGCCTGCAATAGCTTTTGGGTTTGGTTGATCAGAAAAAAGACTTTATGAAACAAGATGCAAACCACACAAGTAAAGCAATCGAGCAATAACAATTCAGCAATTACTATGAACGTGTGGTGTGTACTTAATGATAAAAGTGATCGGAGAGTGCAGAATTTCAGGAATTGTCTATTCCAATTTATTATCTACTTAGTTCTGATACAAAAGGGGGAGATTATTAAGTTGGGGTTGTTAAGTGTTGAGCAATCCAAACTTTACCCAATATCCCTCTATGAGCGAATAAAGGTCAATAATCTGGTGATAACTGACTTGGCCTAAACTAATAATAACTAAATAAAATGCACTTAAAAGTCTAATAGGATTCTCGAACTTTCTTTATGGTAGGTACCCTATATTCATAAACCGTATCAAGCCCTGTGTAATCTGGTCTTTAAATGATCTAATCGACCTAAGTTTAGTTACTATTGCATCAGAACTAAATTGGATCTAACTCAAGCCTACTCGGAAGAGTTAATACTATAATCACATTTAGAACCTTTAACCCTCTACCCTAACCGTTAATGATATGACTTAACATATTATATATTGAAAACACAACTCTCGTTCATCTTACTCCGATTTAGTGATTTAACTACTCATATTGTTATGGAATCTAAATGGAGTAATGTGCACACGTTTCATCATAAATCCAAAATCTCTATTAACACAAGTACAAATCATGCAAGCAACCAATCATTAATCTGAATAATACCTCGATAAATTATGAAAATAAATCAGTTCACAAAATATCTCTTAACCCCGATTACAAGTCTTAAACTTAAAATTAAGAACCTACGTGAACCTTCAACCTTTGCTCCTTGTGTCGTGAAACTGATTTATTTCTCCCAAAAACGTGTTTTCCAGATCTTCGGCTCAAAACCCTAAGTGGTGCTTAAACAGGTGTGGAGGAGTGCGAGTAAAATAGGGAAACAAATTCGAACATCTGCTGTTTCGACATTCAGTTATTGAACTTTTTCTTCGTCTACAGGTAGTCGCCGAGCGTGGTAGCTGACTTGGGCTGGCCAAGTAATCCTTGTGGTAGCCGAGTCGGCTAGCGACTTGGCTGCTAACAACTTCCAATCTGCTGCCAGCCTCCTTCTCTTAAGTGCTCTCTACCTCCATTCAATTAAGTTAGTCGAGTCCCTGAAGGTTGTAGCCGAGTCTGGGACTCGGCTAGGGGACTCGGCCACTAGCTCCTTTCGAGGCTCAACTTGACTTTAGCTCCGTTAAGGTTCAAAATACCCTATTTTAGCATGAAATGCACTCAACATACACGTGACACAAGAGTTGCAAGATTCACTATAAAAGTAATAATTTCGAGGCTAAAATGGGTTTGAGAGTGGGATGAATTGCCTTAGGAGAATGCCAAGATTTTCCCCCATCATGAGGCTATAGTTTCGAGCCCTAATGGATACATGAGATGGAGAGAGCTTTTGGATAGAATCAAAAAAATCGTGTAATTATTAAAAGGGTAAATGTCATAAAGGTACAATTAATTTTACACGTTTTGCATTCAGATACAATTAACTTAAAAACTTTATTATAAGGTCAGTTAGTTTTGGTTTAGTGTCAAGTTAGTAAAAATGGTTAAGTTTCAGTTAGTTTTGAGTGTAAAAAGACCAAATGCCCTTGATTATTTATCAAATTTTCAAATGTTTGCCATTATTCACCAAATTATTCATAATTCATCAAATTATAATACTTATTAATGATAAATAATTTTTACTAACAATATTTATTATTATTATTATTATTCAATAATAATTATTTCATAAAAATTAAAAGTAAATCAATTTAGTTATTGACTATTAATAATTAAAATAAAAAGTAAAGTAAATTAATTATTAATAATTAAAATAATAATAATTATTAAAAATTATACTAATCATCAATAATAATAATGAATATTATTTCTTCAAAGTTGTTGATTTTTCAATTCTCGATTTGATATACTATAAGCCCGAAACAGAGTTCGTATGAGAGAGTTATATTATTCGAAAGTTCAATATATTATTATTAATTAATAACATTATTGATATTTAGTATTACTTATGATAATTAGTATTATTTTTGAGAATTAATAATTAATAATTAATTTACTTTTAGTTATTATTATTAATCAATAATTAAATTGATGTACTTTTAATCTTTATGAAAAATTTATTAATGACTATAATTATTATTAAATAATAATAAAAAATTAATTTTTTAATAAAAGTTATATATTATCAGTAAATATTATAATTTGGTGAATAATGATAAGCATTTGAAAATTTGATAGGCAATCAAGAGCATTTTGGTATTCTTATACTCAAAAACTAACTGAAACTTAACCATTTTGTCTAACTTGACACTAAACCAAAACTAACTGACCTTAAAACAACGTTTTTAAGTTAGTTGTATCCGGTTGCAAAACGTGTAAAGCTAACTGTACCTTTGTGACATTTACCATTTCTAAAAAAATAAGAAAAATGGCAAAAACTCTCTCTATGTTATTTTAGTTTTGCAAAAAGCCTATTTCCGATGTTTTTGTTTCAAAAACTCTCCTTCCACCTTGTATTCTTTTGCATTGTCAGTGTAATTCTGATAAAATAGACGAAAATCTTGAAATACTTTCATAATCCCAAAAATACCCTCACATCTCAGTACATAAAATTGCAAAAACTTTATTTACATTATTGTAGTTTTGCAGAGAGTCTCAATATACATTGCATTTTTTTACACAATCAGAATAATAAAAATAATATATATATATATAATCAAAATATGAATTCTTGTATAAAAATAAAATCTAGATATTTTAATTTTTTACATTTATATACTTCAAAATTTAAATGTATCAATAAAAGTGTATTATAGATTGAATTTCTTTTTTGCTAACACTCACCATTATCTTTGATGCAAACAGAATAATATCATTAATAATTGTCTGTAACAAGTACAATAGAGGGAATATGACAACCGAACCCCTATCCATCTCCAAGCCAAAGCTCAAAATGAGCAAAGACGGTCATACACTATACCATCCTACAACCTGACTAATACATAAACCAAATAGTACAATAGGACAACACATAATTACACTCTAAAGAAAGATATAGAGAGATATCTCTGGTGAAACAGTAGTATCAAAAAGAGTTATCGATGTTCGATTATCGTTCTAACCTTTTATTTGTTGGGCCAAAACGTGACACGGAAATGTCACGCTACGATTTGCCACGTGCAAGTGCACACGGTCACAAGTAATAAATTCTAGTAAAACCAGGTTGAATCCAGGGGACTAATGTAGGGTCGCTGACTAGTGTCGTATTCGTGTGAGAAAAGTGGACTACTAATTATTTTTTTTGTAACTTATAAAACTACCACACGATTGCAAAGTGGGCGTTTAACTATAATTTAACGGGAGCCTAGGTTGCTAAAACATGCATGGTCATAAATTACAAAACCGAGTTATTAGCTATTTTGGTGAGTCAAGTGATCAACCTATATCATAAATACCAATCTTGCCTCTCCGCATTAAGATTGGCCTAATCCCGAGTCGACTCTTGCCCTCTCGGGTTCGAAACCAACTCGGAACCACATTTGCCCGAAAATTTTATGCTAAGGGTCAATCCGAGGTGTCAAAACACGGTTTTAGAGCCTCTAACCCTCGGTGATTCCTAGGTCTGAAACTATCGGTCCCTTTCGAGATCAACATGTCTTCCTAAACATGCATTCTAAATGGCCAAAAAGAATACAAACTTGCAAATAAGAAAATCCACACAACACTATCATCAACCTAGAACTAATACCTTAAATATGCAAAAAAACAAAATATACAATGTCTAGCACTCATGGCCAAGGGTTTTTAGCCATCAACCATGTTTCCCAATCCAAAAGTCATAGTCAAATACAAAGAAAAATACAAAAGCACAAGCATGGATATGTAAAGGAAAGTTAGAAAGTGCTCTTGTGTTCTTGAAGGTGTAGGACTCTTTTTGCTTAGTGATTGATGAACTCCCTTGCAAATATTGATGAAATGATAGAAGGAATGTCTTCTCTTGCTCCACTCTAAGCTTGAAAGATGAAGTATTGGTGAAGAACTCCAGTTGGTAGCTTGAAGGAGAGGGAACAAGGTGAAGGGCAAATAGAATGTTGTGCTGGAGAGGAAGGCTGCTTATGGGTGTTTTGGTAGGTAAAAAGCTCCATCCAATCCCTAGGTCAAGTGGCCTTTTATAGTTGTTGACTTTTGGCCTTGTCACGATCGTGCCGTTTGTGTTGGGGACCAATTCAGCTCCTAGTCAACGACATGGTCTTCGCCTTAATTTTCTCTTCTTCTTCATTCCATGCTGGTGGTCGTGAAACCGCTCCCTTGGAGAACCAAAAATGGCTTCAAAGAGAAGGTTTTGGAGCTATCTCTCTCTAGAAAACCTTGGGAAGTCAAAGTGTGGTTGCTGAAAAGTGCTGAAAAATTAGGGTTTCGGCCCTTTATAACGTAGAAAAATCACAGCGTGTCACGATCGTGACATGGGTCTTCACCATCGTGACAACCCTTTCAATTGTTGTCAGAATGGCGCTTATGTTATAATCGTGACATACTTTTCTTCTCGAGTCCCGATCGTCTCGCCTCCGTGTCGTTCGTCGTGTCGAGCCATTGCCCATATGAAGAAATTTCTTGAATTTGTCACGATTGTGACACGCCTTGTCACGATCGTGACACCTCTTGGCATGTTCGTCCAGGCTTTATGACTCTCGCCGCATTTCCTTGGCACGATCGTGTTGGCTCTTCACGCTTTCTCTCCCGAGCTCCAAAAATGCTCCAATTTGGCTCCATCGCCTACAAAATCTCAAAAACACTAACATGGATCATAAGTACAAAATAATTGCTCTAGAAAGCCGAAGTAAGGACAATTCGGTGCTCAAATGCGGGAATGAAGTGTATATGGAATGTCACATCGGGCCGGCCCATACCACCATGCCAATATGATTATCTTCCGGAAACAAACACTTCCCAATTCAGACCACTGACTCTACACCTCACGCTACAAACGTTCACAAATACTTCAACAACACCTCTAAACTCGGCTCCCTCCTGGTGTGGATCTGGATCACAACATCTAGGCTCACAAACCAAACCCAAACAACCAGTTTTGAATCGAGAGAGCGCTTCTCTGTGAGTTTCTCACCAAGGTGTTGCAGGGATGGATACCCATGAGACTTGAATCACTGGGTCACACCCCTCAGAGGTCCCCATGTGCCCAGACTAAAGGAGAGTTGGTAACTGGAACTCCAACTACTTCCCCTTAAGGATCAAACTCTATCACTTTTCTTGCATAACCTAAAAACCTGCCGTCCACTCCATATGCCTAAATCCCGCCGACACCTATCACTGGAAAACGACAATGCACTCAAAACTACCTTTCACTCACACAATCTCTCTGTTCCACAAAGGAACACCAATCGTACAAAGTGATATACACTAGATACACTCAATCACGAAACGATTCACTAAATCACACACATAATGAAACACCCAAACGGATCAAAACCAACGAAAAACGAACAAGAAACACCATCACTCACGCACCACAATCCCCGAAACCAAAAGCCCTTTCATGAAAACGACGAGAACACCCAATAATAGAGACCACCAACAAAGGCTTACTCACCAATTCAATATCGGCGAGAGGAAAAGGCGGAGAGGGGCAAAGAAGTCGAAGCCTCACCCAAACCTAGGAATTCGCCGCACGTCTAAGAGGCAGACCGACAACAATAGAGAAAAAATAACCAGAGCAAACATAGAAAGGAAGACCAGCGACGAAAAAAAATTCACCGAAGCATAGCCGACGAGGGACAGAGGCATCGACGGACAAAGAGGTCGTCACCTCCCCTAACCTAAAAAAACGTCTCTCCAAAATTGGTGCCCTTATTTCTAGTGTTTCTCTTGCGCAAACTTAAATTAAACAAACCATAGCGAGGAGAGACCGACGAAGGAAAACCGAAACAGAGTCATAGAGAGGGAGAGAGAGAGGGAGAGGGAGAGGCGGGGACGGACGGAGAGGCCGCCGCCTCCCCTAAACACTAAAAATTGTCTCTCTCACCTTCTAAAGTGTTAGTTTATAAAATAGTTTAATGCATTGTTATGCTGCTTTAAACTATTTTATTGTGTTTTTATTCATTTTAAAAGACAATTTCACTCTTGAATAATAAGTTAAGATTAAAAGTATATTTTTTTTATAAAAGACATTTAATAGTTGAAGGACATTTGTTTGAAAACATAAATATATGAGCATGGTAAACTTGTCGTTCTATGTACAAATAACAAAATGTAAATGGTAAACCAAAGATAATTATAATCTAATTACGTAAACCAAAATATTTACTTGGTTTACCATGAGTAAATAGTAAAGTTACTTGGTTTACCATGGTTACCTAATTACTTGGTTTTGAGTGTATCAATTAAGCATTTTCTCTTTAGAATGGAAATGATTGTTGCGTTAACATGAAAGTCAACATGGACTGAGCAACTTGACAAGGTACTTGAGTGCTAGGTTTATTCTTACACTAATAATAAGATAGAAGCGAGGCATCTCCCTATTCACGATGGCCTAAAATACATGGACCTATTTTTTGTCTTTACTTCTAATAGAAGGCTAATGTTTGTCCCGGACTCAAAGATAAAGTATTATATAAGAGAAAAAATTGTTAAGGTACTAAAAAGAGACAAAAATATAATCAGGCATAAGTGTGAGACAAAAATATAATTAGGTATAAGTGTGAATCGACTCTAGTGAGTAGTAGTAAAGTGTCAACTTCTCTATATTTTATTTTATTTTATATTTTGATTAGCGAAGACAATTTGTATTATAATAAGAGTTAGAGCCTAATTGCAAATCGTTTGATTGAGAGATTGATTACAATGAAAAACTGAAGATTGAAAGAGGCAGAACCCTCAAATAAAGCTGGTCTGGACCAAGGAGAGGCATAACCGGAATAGGTCGGGAAAATGGTCCAAAAGAATTGAATCGGCCCGAACAAAATCGGGCTCAGAACCACAGAAACCCTACCATCGCATATGCGTCGAAGGCGAGCCGCCGCACTCCGGCGAAGCTCCGGAAAAAGAAAGCCAACACCTCCAGACATTGTCACCTATGGATGGCTCCACCTCATCCACAACCCAGAATCTAACAGGGCCACGACAGAGCTCATCCGACGGGCGAGGAGCGACGTTGTCAGCCAACATCGACAGAGAACTCCGGCAAAACTGGCAAGAGAAAACTTTCACCAACTCGCGACGCCGAACAACCAATGCAGGTCCGATGACTCCCCCTCAACAGCTGAAGCCCGCGACATCCACCGAGCGCATCACCACTTCGAGATATGCCAAGATTGACCCTGAAATCATCAGATCTGAAGAAGGAAACCAGATCTTGTTTGAAAATGAGATTGAGTGAGAGAGAGTCTGGAGGAATGAGATTGAAAGAGAGCAGCGCAACCAGGCAGAGAGATATGAAGGGGATGGTCGCCGGGGCGCAAAGAGCGCCGCCGGCGACCTGAAATCTTGGGCGAGGAGGTGGGTTTGAAAAAGAGAGACTTTTCGCATTCTAGAGAGGGTTTCTTTCCCTATAATTTAATACTTAAATCTATTCATTAATGGTTAAATTACGTGTTTAGCAATTATTTTTCATGTGTTATTGGTTGGTTATTTAATTTGGTTTAATATTTTTATGAAAAGAAATATGTTGTTACGCTGTTTGTTGGCATATTTCTTAGACACAAAAGAGGTCGAGCAATTGATCAGGAAAGATGTCAAGATGTTTGTTACGACTATTTGCTCGACATATTGAAGATTGCTGAATTGATAAGTGTCAATTAGGATAAATTAGGGCTAGTATTATGTTAGGCCCATTAGGACTAGTATTATGGAAAGTCCATTAACATTTAGGTTTGAGTATTAAGATTTCCTAGTTTGGTTTATATTACTATAGTTCCCTATATAAAGGAACCTCCTCTATGTAATTCACAACCAATTTGAGAAAGCAAGTACAATAGAATATATATTGTTTCATAAAGATTGTCATGGTATCAGAGGATTTCTTGAAAAATTTCAATCTTTGAGTGAGTTTTGTTTTTTCCACTCGTTAATTATGCTTTAGTGGGTGGGCTAGGCATTACAAATCCGTCATCTGACATCCACCAGCTGAAGGAATTATTTGAGGGTTCCAATCAAATAATTTCATGCCCATACAAGAAATTAACGTCAAATATTCGAATTAATAAGGATCTTGCATGATCATGAATTGACCATGAGATCTAGGCTAGAATTAAATTTATATGTTTACGTTGATTTGAAATCTCGTAGTCACTAAATAATTTTTAGCGACCTCTAAAGAACGTTCACACAGGAAGAGCAATCCGGGGATACTCATAACGATCCTTACTTGAAGATCGAAACAAGCAAAACGGACGGAGAGAGGGGAGGAGGGGTGGCCGAAATCGGCTAGAGAGAGAGAGAGAATGGCGGGTAGGGTTTTGGAAAATAATTCCCTTAACTTTCATATTTGAAAATTTCCCTTTTATAAACCTTTTTAGGCAATAATTAATTAAAGGCCTTAATGGGCTTAAAGCCCAATTTTTTTTAATTAATTATGCAGAGAAGCCCATTCTGGCTAGGCCCAGTTTAGCCAAATTAATTAAATATATTTAATTAGATTATAATTAATTGGTCTGGCTAAACCGTTCTTGATTTCCGGTTTAGTCCTAAACCGAAATCTGTCTAATCTGATTTAATCCAAAACCGAATTTTGTCTCTCTCATGATTCCTCCATATGATTCCATCCGTTTTACTCAACCTTTAGTGTGTGACCCTTTAGGCTCACGACACGTCGGCGGACTGGTAAAATTACCATTTTACCCTTTGCATCATGAGTGGCCTCTGGCAAGACATCATGATTACCCAACGCTTGTGATTATCGAGATTTCGATTTAACCTTGTCGTACATGAATCTATCCTTTTATCCTCTTAATATCTTTGACAACCACGAGGCATAGAAAAGTCATCCTCGTTCCATTGTCCTGTTTCTTGATTCTGAGTTAACTGAATTATAACTGATACTACGTATCGACTGCATGACCATGCTATTATATTTCAATTGTACTCATCAAGTGGCCTAAACTGATATCTGCTCACACGTCTGTATGAGGGATAAATCCTTCAGCGATCCATTGATTCAACTCATAATTAGAGTCGTTATTGTAACCCTTTTATAGGAGATGTTAGACTGAGTCAAACTCGTCACTCATTACACAGTAACCTCAATGGTCCTTCTGTCTGAGGATGTGATTTCATGTGCCGACATATGAGTATGTTCATGACTGTGTCTATGTAACATACTCATGATCGGGTCGTCCTATATCACCCCTGACTGGTGATACTATGACCTAACTCTGGCCCCCTTCTGGCCATGATCAATAGAGCGTGATCATTTAGAGTTAGCCTCATACCGATCGCTTCTTATGAAGCCATTCTGATCGGGGACTGCTCAAGTAAGATTTTATCTGATATGTAGATCTACTATTATGTGTTGACACATCAATGATACAAATCAAATCATAATTAAGATATTAATACAACACTTAGTAATATAAATGCCGATTTTATTTCAACTAATAATCTTTATTACATGATTAGATTGAAAATACATTGTGCTAGGGCACAAAAACCCAACACCAGCATCATCCGTCATCCGCCATCCACATCCGTCATCCGACACCCGATCATCCGACATCCACCAGCATCATCCGTCATCCGCCATCCACATCCGTCATCCGACATCCGACATCCGATCATCCACCATCCAGATCTGTCATCCGCGCATCCAACATCCGTCATCCGTCATCTAGATCTGTCATCTGCGCATCCGTCATCTGGTCATCCTCGCATCCGCCCTCTTGTGTCATTCGCCATCTGATTCGGTCATCCAGCATCAGATCATCCGTCATCTAGAGTCATTCGTCATCCAACATCCAGAGTCATCCGTCATCCAGCATCCAATTTCACTTTTTTTCTGCTGCATGATTTGCTCCACTTCCTCTTTTGCTACCGAAAATTTCGGCCAATTTTCTTTTTCATTAACATGATTTTGGTGTTTTCTCAAGACGATTTGGTTTATTTTTTATCATTAGCCTCTCTGAAATGTGGGAGGATGTGCTAAAACCATAGTGCATTCGGTGTCTATCTCTAAATTTGGTATCTAACTCTACTTCGGTATTCAACTCGGTATCCATGGTCTTTGTATTCGGTGTTCAACTCAGTCTTCATGGTCTCCGTATTCGGTATTCACATTGATTTCCAGTTCCGTCTCTGGAGTTTTCAGTTCTGTCTCTGGTTTCTGTATTCGGTCTATCTCTGACATCTGTATGTGGTCTCAGAATTGGGTATCAATCCTCAAAGCCTCAAGGCTCCGGTCTCCTTCAGAATTGGGTATAAATTCCCAAAGCCTTCAGGCTCAGGTCTCTGTCTTCGAGTTTCGAGTTCAAGCACCAGTCATCGTCACTTCACCGTCATGTGCTGCCACTACATCAGTTTTTTTTCGTAGTCAAATTGATGTTGGTTGACCTAGATCAATTTGAGGAGGGGTGTCAATCAGGGTTAGTATTATGTTAGGCCCATTAGGGCTAGTATTATGGAAAGCGTATTAGGGTTTCCTATTATTATTATGTTTCATAGTTTGATTTATATTACTATTGTTCCCTATATAAAGGAACATGCTCTATGTAATTCATAAGCAAGCAATTCACAAGTTGAATCAAATCCAATATCGTTTCATAAAGATTGTCAGTAAACAAACGAAGATGTCGCACAAAAGGATGCAGCATATTACTAATATCAGAGTACTTGAATTTTTACATATTGACCTCATGAAACCTATGTAGGTTGGGAGTCTTGGAGAAAAGTAATATGGGGTTGTCTGTGTTGATGACTACTCGAGGTACACGTGGGTCGACTTTGTGCGTGAGAAATCTGATACGTTCTCTGTCTTTAAGACATTATGTGTCCAAGTTCAACGAGAAAAGGGGGACAAGATTGGGAAAATAGCTCGTCTGCGTAGCGATCATGGGAAGGAGTTTGAGAATAGCAAGTTTGCTGACTATTGCAATCTCAAAGGCATCTTCCACGAGTTCTCAGCACCGATTACTCCCCAACAAAACGACATTGTTGAGCGAAAGAACAGTACACTGCAAGAAATGACTAGAGTCATGATGTTGGATCAGGACACTCCTACCTACTTCTGGGCGGAAGCACTTAACACTACATGCCACATTCACAATCGAGTCACACAACGCCCAGGTATGTCTGTTACTCATTATGAACTGTGGAGGGGGAGAAAACCGAATGTCAAGTACTTCCACATCTTTGGCTCTATTTGCTATATTTTGATTGATAGGGAATCACTAAAAAAATTTGACCCAAAAAGCGATGAAGGTATTTTTCTTGAATACTCAAAGAACAGTAGAGCATATCGAGTCTTTAACAAATGCACAAAGAAAATGACGGAATCAATTAACGTGGTGGTTAATGATGTCAGTGAGGATGTCACGACAAATGTTCCTGAGAATGAAGACACTCTCGTAGGAAGTGCTTATGAGAATGTAAGGAAAAATGTTATTGATGTCACGAAGGAAGTTAGGAAGGATGTCGCTGACGGAACCGAGAATTCGGATGTCAAGAAAGATGTTGAAGACAGAAAGACCGACATCATTAGCGATAAAGAAGCAATTAAAGATGAATATTGGGTAAATGTCTTGCAAGAAGAACTGATTCAATTTGAGAAGAATCACGTCTATAAACTAGTGTCCCAACCAGATAATGCAAATATTGAAAGAATGAAGGTGGAAAGCTGATGATTGCCCAAATATATGTCGATGATATTGTCTTTAGAGGAATGTCAAGTATAATGGTGGAACAATTTGCTTGACAAATGCAGTCAGAATTTGAAATGAGTATGGTCGGTGAACTTTGCTACTTTATGGGATTTCAAATCAAGAAAAAGGTAGATAGCATCTTCATCTCCCAGAGCAAGTATGCAAAAATTATTGTGAAAAAATTTGGGTTAGAAAAGGCATCTTACAAACGAACCCCCGCAGCTACACACATCAAGCTCACAAAGGATGACTCGGGAGAAGCTGTTGACCAGAGCTTTTATAGAAGCATCATTGGAAGTCTCCTACATCTTACTGCAAGTAGGCCAAATATAGCATATGCAGTAGGTGTGTGTGCTCGATTTAAAGCAAATCCTAAAGTAAGTCACATGTCACAAGCCAGAAGGATAATAAGGTACACGTTTGTCACCGCTGATCTAGGAATTTTATATACTTTCGATACTTCGTCCACCCTTGTTGGATAATGCGATGCAGATCGGCCAGGCAACACTACCGATCGTAGAAGTACATTTGGAGGGTGTTTCTACTAAGGCAACTACCTCATATCATGGTTTAGTGAAAAGCATAATTTTGTTGCCCTATCCACTGCTGAATCAGAGTACATCGATGCTGGAAGTAGTTGCACACAACTCCTATGGATGAAGTAGATGTTGGTCGAGTATAATGTTCCACAAGATGTTATGACATTATACTGTGACAATGTAAGTGCAATCAACATCTCCAAAAATCTGGTCCAACATAGTAAGGCAAAACACATTGATATTAGACATCATTTTATTTGAAAGTTGGTTGAGAATAAGAAAATTGTGCTAGAGAATATCCACACCGAAAAGCAGCTTGCCAATATATTCACAAAGGCCTTGGATTTGAGCCGGTTTGAAAGCCTGAGATCGTCGCTTGGGCTTTGTTCAATTGATCTTTGACAAAGCAACCATTTGAGTGGGAGTTATAAGTTGGTACCCCCTCTGAAACGACAAGACCAAACCAATTGTTCGTTATAGGCCCAAACACTTTAGTACTCTGTGGCTCAATTTATTGGTATAAGACAAACTCTCACAAAGACAAAAAGGCGAGCTAGTGAAAAAATGATGGCGCGCAAGTCCATAAATGGACTCCCGAAAAAGAAGTGGGTAGAGAAAGGGCTCGGGATTAATCGAATTCGAAATATTCGTACAATTATGGCATTTCAAAGTATGAAATACTCGTGTAAAGGGATTAATCAAATTCGAAATATTCGTGTAAAGGGCTCGGGATTAATCGAATTCGAAATATTCGTGTAATTATGGCATTTCAAATTATGAAAACAAATTTCAACTCAAAACAAAAGGCAGGTATGGCGCCAAAAGATAAAATGTTTGATTTAGTTTAAATATTGTGCCGTTTCCTCTAACAGATTTTTTGTGTGTGTGCACATTGTCTTCTGATCCCTCTCAAACTCTAGGGTTTCAAAAATCTTGACCAAAATCGTGTCAATCTCGCCAGAAAGATGGTGAAAACGAGAAGCGCCGCTAGTAAAAGGTCGAGTGGCAAGAAGACAGTTGGAAAAAGAACCGGAGCCAAAGTTATCGAGAGGGACGTCACAGAATACGCCAGAGAAGTGAATCGTCATGGAGTGCGACTCAGGGGGCTAGCTGCTGCTAAGAACGCCGATGGTCAGGCCGGAGGTGTTCAGGTTGAAGCTCCCCCTGCCCCATTGTTTCCGAGCTTCAAGCGTAAACCTAGATCAGAGTTGAGGACAATGCTGAAGTTGATGTTGAGAAAAACAATGTAGAGGCAGAAACGACCCCGATTAGTCAGGTTCTGGAGAGGATTGTTGAGGAAACTGTTATTGAGAATTTTGCTGATGATGAAGGTAGTAAAGCTACTGTTGATCTTGGAATGGTTGCGAAAACCACTGGGAAATATGTTACTAGTAATGTTGGAATAACTGTTGAGAAGATTGGGTTAATAGAGAACAGTGAGAAAGCTATTTCTGAAGAAGTTGAGGATGTGTCTGGAAGAGATGCAGAAGATATGGAAGAAGATAATATGGAAAAAGATTCTTCTTTGGTTGCTGAAGAGGTTGCAGCAAAGGTTGTAGAGGATGTCTCAACATCCTTGAAAAAAAAGGTTCTCTTAGATGAAGAAGTAAGTATGGCTGCCTTGATGACAGAAGAAAAGAAGAAAAGGAAGAGGAAGGCTGAGACGTCAAAGAAGGTAGAAACATCAAGAAAAAACAAGAAAGTCATAAGAAAAGCTCTAGGAAAGAAACTCAAAGGGAAGAAGACTATACAATCATCTAGGCAGCTTCGAGATGAGGATAGTGAAGAGGAAGAGAACGCGATGATGCTTCCCAAAGAAGCCAAGTCCGTTGCAGGACAGAAGTTGGCCCTAAATGTGCCTAAGGTCGCCACTGTTAATATTTATTTCCACACTGTGGAGGTGGCTAACAGATAGAAGTTTGTCTTCCAACGAGCTATCTTTCCTGAGATGGAGCTATCCACTGAAGCACTCAGTCTAACTGCTATCATGGAACTATTGGAAGGAGCGGAGCTGATCAAGACGGTGACCAATATTGGTCACTACTACCCTCAGCTTGTCAAAGAATTTGTGGTAAATCTGCATATACCTTTTGACTGTCCTAAAGACCCGGAATATCACAAGGTCTATGTTAGAGGAAAAGAGTTCGTCATCTCCTCGGACATTATCAATGCCTTTTGGGGAAACGACTTGTGCAACCCGACCCCACTCCTCAACTTGATCATGTGCCTAAGGAAATCACTGGCACCAAGCACATGACCTGGCCTACCAAGGGCTCCATTGCGGCCTCAGACTTAACGTCAAAGTACTTTGTGCTGTATCGCATAGGGCTGGCAAATTGGGCACCCTCCTCGAATGGATCTTTGGTCAAAGCCGAACTTGCGATTATAATCTACCAAATAGGTATGGGCTTGTCTCTTGACTTTGGGCAATTTCTAATTGATCATTTTGTCCGACATGCTAGATCTTTCGCGGTTAAATGTCCTATCGGATTCGCTTCCCTGATCTCTAGTGTTCTCATCCAACAACATCCATCTGTTATGTTGAATTCTGATAAAATGGGCAAGAAACATGGAGCTAATGCAATCAATCATAAATTATTTGAGGGAAAGCATGCCCCCGACCTTATCAGGAAGGATGTTGAGGCCTTGGTCAAGCAGAATGTCGAACCACCTGTCAAGAAGAATGTCTCAGCTCCTGGAGCTAGTTCCAGTCATACTCTGGACATTGGGTCCATGTCAATTGCCTTCCACAATGATGTCACCATAGATCTGAAAGACGAGATAGCTAGGATTGACTGTGATATTGTCAACCTACAGCAGGTGGTTCAAAACCTGGGCGCAAGGAAGAAGATTTGCGAGAATGTGCTTGTCAAGATGCCTGGTCCTAGCACGGAGAAAGAAGAAGGCAACAACAGTGCTGAAGACTCAAGTAAAGAAGAAGTATCGAACAGTGGCGAGTCGGCTTGATTTTATCTCAAAAACCGCTATTTTACTTTATGATGTATAACTCTAACTTTTATTTTGACTCGCATGTACGAGTTGTCTGTTGACTTTTGATGTGAGTCACAATTTTTTTAGTCACCCTTCTGCTCACTTCGGTACTCGTCTGGTATTTCTATGTGCATAGCTGTATTGTCTCTTTTTGAGGCAATCAGGGGGAGAGTAGTAGTCAAGATGTGGTCGTAGTATGTGTGGAAAGGGAGTGACCATCGTAGTAAGTCAAGATGAGATGAAGCAACTCTCGTATGCCGTAGTGAGAAGTGTGATGATGAAACACGAGAGGCGACCAAGTCTAGATGAAGTAAAGTGACCAAGACTAGAGGCGACCAAGACTAGATGAAGTGAATGCTTGCCTAAAAAATAGCCAAAGGGGGAGATTATTATTACGCTGTTTGTTGGCATATTTTTTAGACACAAAAGAGGTCCAACAATTGATCAAGAAAGTTGTCAAGATGTTTGTTATGACTATTTGCTCGACATCTTGAAGATCGCTGAATTGATAAGTTTTCTTAAATATGAAGATATTCGACGATTGGGAATATGGAAGATCTCCAGCTGTGTACAAGACTTTTGGGAAGTTATGATTGTGCTATGATTCTCGTGATGTTCCTGCCGTGATAGAGATTCTGCAAAGATATCGGTGATAAGAAATTAGGAAATCGAAATCGATTAGGTTAAGGAAACCCTAATTGGTTAAAGGGTTAATTTGTAGCTGCTATAAAAGCGAAGGCTCCACCCTTAGCAGCTGGTCTTCTTTGGTGAGTATTCAGAGCTTTTAGACGTGAAGGTTTGGCGGGCTGAGAGGATAGTGTGTTCCAAAGAAGAACATTGTGTATCACTACTAGAATCGAAAGATCAAGAGTGAGTGATTGTGTTTTTATGGTGTATGCGTGATTGAAGATCTACGCTCAAGTTCAAACAACGACTTGTGACATCCGAGGAAGGAGAGTGCTCGTAGAGTGGAACCAAGACAGGGTATTGGATTCAGGGGAAGTCCCTAAGATTGGCTTAAACTTGTAATAGTAACATAAGGTAGTGATATGTGTGATGATCACCGATACTTGTATGTTGTGACTTATTACTTCATAGTGAAACCATTCCACTGGCAAATCGCCCCCAGACATAGGTGAGTTAGCACTGAACTGGATAATCATTCTCTGTGTCGTTGTTGTCTGCTTACTGACAAATTGTTAAAGAACATTGTCTCAAGATTGTTCTTTAACATCTTTTCTGACTAAATTAATCAAAATTTCAAAATATATTAAGATGACATTTTATTTCCCCGTGTGCACAAAATACCTAAAAGTGTATACTTCTGAGAATATATATGTATTTTTTCACATGACAAAATTAATAGTCAAAAGAGAATTGATAAGACAAGTTCAAATTAAGTTCAAAGTATGAACCAATATTTGGGGATAAACATTCAGTGTTGGAGAAGCGAGTGATAGACGTTGTGGAAAAGCATCGAATTCTTTAATACTCGTTTTCAATAAAATATTTCCAAGAATGTTCAAGCGATTACAATTTCCTTACCATTTATGCTCTATTCCAATTGAGTTAATACTTGTTTCCACTAAACTTCAATGCTATTAAGAATATTTCCTAAGTAATGACACAACAAGCACCAAGTGATAAATCCTACTATATAGTTAGTTGCATTGTAAATATTAAATACACTTCATTTCAAAGGCATAGTAAAATTGAATCCTAATCTAATTCTTTAAATAAGATCATTCATAATCTATATACTTTAAATTATCAACTATAACTCTATCTGTATTTTAAATAAAATACAAGTGATCATTTCAGGTTTGAACTACCTCGACCCACAAACGAACTTATCTAGACTAAACCTATCACTTCCAATTAATTGTTTGCCACTAAATTAGATTTGTCTGCTCCTTAATCTTTGTAAAGTTATATTTGTATTTAATCTTTTTATATTATGGTTATGTTTCAGTTTTAATTAATGGAGATAAAATGTTTTGGATAATATAATTTAAACCACAATCGTCTTACAAGTCAGACGATGCTAAACCTTAATATAAGATTAGGACAATTGGTGTTTGTAGATAGAAAAGCTTCACACTAAATGTTAATAATAGACATATAGTTCATGAAAGTTATATGATAAGTACTTATGCTTTAATTAATGAAAGTGGGCTTTAGAAAAAAAATAAAATTCGTCATTTTCATTAACCTAAAGTAAATTTAGATAAGGTCCCTGACATTTTGTGGTACTTTTTTTTTTTATCAATACTCGAACTGTCTAAGACTTGATCTAATTAGTATTGAGTAAAACTAAAACTAAGGTATGTATCAAAATTGAATCGACTATTTTGTTTGTGTAAAACAAGCTCTTCTATAATTTGATTTTAAGAGTATCTTAAGTGATCGGGTATAAGAAAATACATATTTTATTTACCCCTATTGAACATTCTTTTCGCACTTGTCCCTGCCTATTCTACAAAAAATTACATACAGAGTTAGAGCAAGAATATATGTAACTTGGCATTATATCACAAGTTAGAGTTACCAAGCATCTCATTGCTTGATAATGGCAAATAATTTATCTGAATGATTTGACATATTGTTCCCTCAATCCCCATTTCATAGAAAATTTTCCAAATAAAGTCACAGATGCTTAATTGGTCTTTTCTGTCACCACAAGGATTTGTTCAAGATGCTTATGAGCTGTGATTAAGCAAAGCATATCTAGATTTCATAATTAAATCAGAAAGGTCCTAAGATTACTAAAAGGACATTAATTTAAGCAATGAATGATTAAGCACCCATTTTAATTAGGAGGTGTGATAAACCTCTGAGGTCATGTTTGATGATGCATAATGATACAAGCTTAGCTAATAGCAAATCCACCTAAAGAAAAGGTGGAGAAAAAAATAGGAGAAAAGGGAAAAGAAAGTATAGAATTGATTGGAAGATGACTGCTTAAAGCATTGATGTGAGGACAGGAATTTAATTATAGACATGCCTATATTCACTCTATAAATAGAGAGACAAAGCCTTTTGTCAATGTGCATTGCATTGTGTTCTCAAAACTAGAATCTACAGAGACTTCACAAAAAAAAATTAAATTATGAGGAGTTGCTGCAAGGGATGCAAGCCTGTCGTTGCGATGGTGCTCATAAATTTCGCGTTCGGGGTGGTGAATTTGCTTCTGAAGAAGGTTCTTGACCAAGGAATGAACAATATGGTGATCATCACTTATCGACAGATAGTGTCGACACTTTTCTTGACCCCCATTGCCTACTTCCTGGAAAGGTATATACTATTTTACCATAAACTGATGTTAACTTGTTAAAATTGAAATTGACAACCATCCCTTATTCTTGCAGGAAAACCAGACCAAAGCTCACAGCTAGAATCTTATGGTACCTTTTTTGCAGTGCACTTGTTGGGTGAGTTATTTACACTAATAATGGTCAATTTGATATCAAATATATCATGATCTATATTACAAACAAAAGTTGTTAATTTTCTTCAGGGCGACGCTGACACAATACTTGTTTCTCATCGGACTTGAGTACACGTCTGCTACGTTCGCGTGTGCTTTCCTCAACATGGTGCCCGCGTTCACGTTTATGCTGTCACTAATTTTCCGGTAAAAATTCCATACAGGTATATATATGAGTAGTTATTATTTTGATTATTGTTGATTAAGCCGTATTTTGTTGACACATTATTGAAGTCTAGAGAAAGTGAAGATAGAAAGCATGCATGGGAGAGCTAAGGTGTTAGGCACGATGATTTGCATTGGTGGAGCAATGCTATTGACTCTATACAAAGGAGTTCCAATAACACACCCACATGGAAAGGGTCATGAAATAATCCCCAAGGGTAATCATTCAGTGGGTGCAGATAGATGGGTGGTCGGATCGATATGTACGTTAGCAGGATGCATCATGTGGTCGTCGTGGTTCATCATTCAAGCGAGGATCGGGAAGAGATACCCTTTCCAATATTCCAGCACCGCCCTGTTGTCATTCTTCAGCGCAGTCCAATCAGCCATCCTGACTCTCCTCACCAAGAGGAACTTGTCTATGTGGGTCTTGAAAGGCAAATTACAGGTCATAACTGTCACATATTCTGTAAGTACACATGGATCCTATGCATAATTAAGCAATGAGTAGTAATTTACAGTGATCAAATTATATTGTCAGAAGCCCAGATTGTTATGCACGTGAACACAACGAGCGAGGGCAAGTACCAAATGAACGCCCTCCAATCCATAGGCTTAAATCCGAAACAGATGTCATGTCAAATGTTCAACCCACCTAAAAGCTCAAATTGATAGGTGGATGAGGCCCAGACTATTATAAGAGCTGGTGAACAGATCACAGATACACATATTTTAGTGTGGGACTCTAACATGTATGTTGTGGGTGGTGATGTAGGGGATGGTGGGGTCAGCATTGTGTTATGTGGGTATGTCATGGTGTGTGAAGAAGAGAGGGCCAGTGTTCACAGCAGCATTCTCTCCCATATTGCAAATATTTGTAGCCATTTTCGAGGTGACGATCCTGGGCGAGCCGATATACCTCGGAAGGTATGTACTGCTTGCTGCTACTTGTTTCCTTAAACATGTGTAATGTATAATGTTGAAATTGAAATTGAATGAACAGCATATTGGGGTCAGTACTGGTGATAGCTGGTCTCTACATTCTTTTGTGGGGGAAGAGCAAGGATGGGGATGACATTAATTATGCAAAGCAGGGGCAGGTAGGCCTTCATCAAGTTGAAGATTGCATTCCTGTCTCCCAAATCACTACCACCACCTTAAAGTGACCACCTCATTGGGCATTTTTCATTCTGGTCATTTTTCTTGTAACTCAACTTATTTTCACTCAACCAATATGTAAGGTTGTTGTTTACGCACACAATAAAATAAACAAACTGGTCTCGTGTACTGAACCGGATGCCACACTTGAGTAGTGTATCAACTGATGCGAGATACAAAAAGAATTAAATATAAGGAACTTATTCAATAATTTCAGGTTATTTGAAGACCTATTTTTTCTCCCGCCTAGGGTTCAAATACGAGAAAATTACTCTCCATCCTTAATTACTAATATAGTCAATCGGGTGTAACATACCTGCCACTCCACATTCACCTTGTCCTCAACTCAAGGTGGAATTGAGAAAATTGTTCTCTCTCGGTCTTGTAATTTTTCAAGTTCGGCCCGGACATCTACAAACACTTCCATTTGCTCAATACTTTCACGTTTCCCTTGTGGGTCATTGTAGGAGTCACCAATTTCGTCTAAAAGATAATCTTGCAACAATAATACTTGCAATTCCTTCCCTTTGACATCGATGACCCGAATTGTATTTCTCGTCACATTTATAATACAACCCTTGTGCCTTCTTCTGTTGTAATTCTGAGTGTGATAGTGGGTGAAGCTCTGGTTCCTCTTTAATGACATTTTGTCACGAATGGGTTAATTTGGAGTCATGAGGGGTCGAGATTCATGTAGTCATACTATCGGTGTATTGACCTTGGATTGATGTTGGGGTCACAGTTTTGTTTCCATTATTTGTGATACTTCCATGGCATGTTCAAGCCCAACTGGACATTGAACAGTGAGTTTAGTGCCGATCTCCGGGTATAGCCCGATAACGACATAACGACATCCAGGACTTGCTAGTTTATACATTCCAATAATGAAGCCAATAATTTGAACCTATTGCAGTAGTCACGCACGGTCCCATCTTATCTCAATAAAAGAATCTTCAGACCATTAGCTGCTTTAGATCTTCTCAGTCTACAAATAGTATTCTCTGGTTCTCCTATTGAAACCATATAAGAGCTTCTCCTTCAAAACTCATGACCGTTGTTTTCAAACATTTACTTTCGGGCGTGATGGATCAAAAAATATCGTTCAACTTTCAGGATCCAACCATCAGTGTTGTCACCGTCGAATGAAGATAGCTCAATCCATCGTGGTCGAATCTCCCACCTCGGGACGGGAGTGGTTCAGTATGCTTCTAGTCCTGCGTCAACCTTCAAATGTCGTCAGCCTCCTTTCCTCGAACGTTTGTCCTCTCTCATCCGGGACCACAACTACCCTTGGCAAAACTCTAAGATTGAGGTCACTTTGCCCTGACCCCGCAGACTGATTGAGTTCAACAATTGATGCTTCGACGCCATTGCTTGTAATATGTCCAATAGTCGTTGATTGATCTCATTCCTCTTCCATGGTTCCAATTCATCGATCTTCCCGTGTTCTTAATAGTTGTGTCATTTGTTCCATTATTGTTGTCATGTTCTGCTTCAAAATCTCGAGACGTTGTAGATCAGTTTTAATGTTCTTCACGTCTATTTGAATTTTGGGTATCACTACTTCCATATTCTTTGTTCGTGATTCTGCCCGCGTCACTATGGTTCTCAGATCGTGATGGATACCAATTAATAGAATTAAGTAGTATATCAATTGATACGATATAGATAGAGAATAAAAGATAGAAGAGTTATTAAGTGATTCCGGATAATTCGAGAAACCTAATTTCTCTCCCACCTAGTATTACAGCTTGAGAAATGTATCTTAAGATTCTTGATCTGTGCGACATTTAGGAAAGACTTATTGACCGCGGTCGAATCCCAAATTAGTCTTTCGTCGTAGAAACAAGTATATAGAGTGAGCGATTGTTTCGGGAAAAACCTCTGACTGCCGGAACGACCGTGAACTAGTGTCGAGTCTTGTTAGTAGGCTCTCCAAAAGTTTAGAATTACAATACCCTGCACCCTTATTTATACTATTTTACAAAGTATTTCCCTAAATACAACTCTAGCAAAATAAAGGAAAAAGATCTAGGAAAAACCTAAAATAAAGGAGATAATATTCTCTTGTATCTTGGGCGCCAAGTTGAGCGTATCTGTTAGATTATATTAGGTTTCCTATACTTAGTTTCTTATATTTATGTTTTCTTTTCTAACATATATTAGGGTTTTCTTATTCCTCTATAAATAGATGTCTCTTGTAATTCATAATACACAAATCAATAAATATCTCTCATTATTTCTATCATGGTATCAATGGCATAACTGATCCTTAGTTAAATCTCTACGAATTTATCGCTTTGCCCACTCGTCGACGATTTTGTGATTCTGACGGGTGGGCGAGACAATCTCAATCTCAATCTCAATCTCTAACCTCTCGCTTTCGCAAACAATCAATTCAGGATATCTCGCCATCAACCATCAGGCATCTGGCAATCATTGTGCATATGCTATCTCGCATTTAGCCATCAAGCATCTGGCAATCATTGGGCATCTGCTATCTCGCCATCAGCCATCATGCATCTGGCAATCATTGGGCATATGCTATCTCACCATCAGCCATCAGGCATCTGGCAATCATTGGGTATCTGCTATCTCACCATCGGCCATCAAACATCAGGCATCATCGGGCAGCTTCTATCTCTCCATTTTCCATCAGGCATCAAACATCAGACATCTTCGGGCATCAGGAGGCATCATCGGCTATCAAGCATCAGACATCTTCGGACATCAGCAGGCATCATCGGATATCATGCATCATTCAACACATAAAGCATTAGGCATCCGCCATCGGCCGTGAGCGGCGCGCATCCTCCATCCTCAATTCTCGCCACATCACTTCAACAAAATTCTCGGCAGCCGCAACCCTTGCCACAACTCAATACTATCTAGCTTCAAACGCAATTCTTGTTTCACCGCATTGAGTTTGAGGGGGGCTGTTATATTATATTAGGTTTCCTATATTTATGTTTCCTTTTCTCACATAAATTAGGGTTTTCTTATCACTCTATAAATAGAGGTCTCTTGTAATTCATAATACATAAATCAATAAATATCTCTCATTATTTCTATTAGTATCCAATCTGTATCGAGTGCGTCCAGCTGAATAAGATAAGTGTCATTGCGTGTAAAGGGTGATGACGTGGCATTTCTTGGTCGTGAAGCAAGGTAGCACACGCCTATACGGGGCCACGGGCTTGCGCCTGGTGAGTCGGTGTTGGGGAGACCGGCCTGGAGTGGTGTCTTGAGCGGTCCTTCTTCTGGGCTCGGTCTTGACTCCTTGTGGGGCTGACCCTCCGTCTTAGGCTTGTCGGGTTTCAAACGTTGGGGTGCTTCTTTTTTCGAAAGCGGGAAATGCGCCGATGGAGTGCGGTCAAGACTTCCTCGGGTTTTAGGTCACAGTCATTGTCCTAGGCGGAAGGAGGTCTACCGGACGTCCGAGGTTGCGTGCTCGTGCGTTGGGCGAGATCTTGATGCACGGGGTTGACGGGGAGAGGTTTTTGTGCAAATCTCATCTGTCGAGGGTTCTTAACGAATCATGATGAAAACATTCTCAACCTTGAGAGGGGGGAGAGGGTACGATAAACTTGAGTGAAGTTTGTTAGACATATGCGAGTGGAGTTTGGTGAAAAATCTCCAGGGTGCGATACTAGGGTTCAAATACAAGACAATTTTTTTTATTATTATAAAAGATACATATATATATACATAAATTCATATTAATGAGAATTTGTTTATACGAAACAGTTGAGATAAACGTTGACAAATGACAACAAGGATTTAGACCTGTAATAAAGTTTGATCTATTTAAAAAATCACACGGACACAAATTTGCACCCTTTTGGACACGAGACACCGATACTAAAAGGATTATTATATTTCAAACAAAATTCACTCTTCAATTATTGCGTTGTTGTACTCCCCCATCAAGAAAAATCCTCTTAAAAGGTTTATTGCACTGTATTGATATACTTTTAAATTGATGAAAAGTATATGCTCACCGCCCAAGTACTATCTTGTGATATACTTGGAAAAAAAACATTTACTCAAACTATTCATTATGTACTCTGTTTTCACAATGTAACTGAAAAAGAACAAGGAACATGTACATTTTGATTCAATACTGTACACATGAACAAAGAAGCAAAAATAAAAGAAAAACAAGTCATTACCACAGCTCTCTCTCAGAAAGCTCTCTTGGGGTTGGGGAGCTCAATTTGAGGCCGTCACATTCCTTATCCGTTCTCCTAATCCCCTTTTCCGACGCCGGAACATGCTTCGATCTGCACCTGCCCAATTCTGCAATGTTGGCGCTCATCTTCTTGATCGCTTGCAGGCAGATCAAAACCAGAATGCTCCCAAAAACCCCAACTCTGAGGGTTGACTTCTCCGGAGGCGAAAACTTGATCAAATAAACAGAGTCAAACCCAATCAAGACCCATCCCAAACACCCCAGAACCGACTCCATCCAGTTGACAAGCTTCCCCTGAGAGAAGGTGGCTATAATTCTGAGCAGGAGAGACGCCACGACCGAGAACATGGTGAGCGACCATCCCCTGTAGTGGACCAGAGTACCCCCGACGACCAAAGGCTCTTCCCTGCAGACACACGACAAGCATTCCCCGGAAAACGCGGACGAGACGAGGGCGTCATAGCCCGTGTAGTACGGCAACAGCACGGAGTCCAAGTAGAGGCTGGCGTGCAGGATGCCCGAAATCGCGGAGGCCTCGAAGAAGGCGTATTTGAGGTCTTTATCGGCGGGATTGTTGAAGGCGAGGGCGGAGACGAGGACGAGCTGGAGGATGGCGGGACCTACACTCATGAGAGGGAATATGGAGTTGATCCTGTGTCCGTTAGCGAGGGCGAGTATGATCAACGGGAGCGAGATCGGGCCAGACGGCAGGAGATACCTTTTTGAGATGATCTTGGAGGCCTTTTCACTTGCTACAATGTCGGTGACCATGAGGGCTATTGTTGCCAGGTACCAAGCTGCCGCAAAAGCGGCTACAGCAATGTCTATGGATTGGGGGAGGTTTCCGGGATACGAGCTGTCGCAGAAGTAATGGTAAGGGCAGGAGTTGGGGTCAAGCGTTTCCTCGACTTGCCATTTCATGCACTTGAAGAAGGTGAGCTGGAGATCTTCGCTGCCCCATTTGGACACCAGCTGCTCCTTCATGTTCATGTTCATCATTTGTCACCAGAATCTACCTTTTCTTCTACTTACAAACCTTATGTTATATGTAATGTAATGTAATGTAATGTAATGGGTGTGTTGTTAAGATGTTTCAGTTGTTGGTGGAGTGGATAATGAAACACCATCCAATTACTGTTTACTTAAATGGGTTTTGTTTTTTATTTCAGGGGAGAGAAGGATGTTTCATCCAAAAACAAGGCCTCAAGTGTTGCTTCAATGCTTTCCAAAGCAATATTGTGTGTGTAGGCCAAGTTATTATTATATATTTGGATCTACTGAATCAACACGGGTGTTGGGTTTTTTATTATGATGAGTTGAGAGAATTATATAATTATTATGTTAAGGTCAAATTTGAGAGGTGTTATTTTATTGAGGGGTAGGAGATGGGAAGCATTCATGTATGCTTGAGTCTGAAGAAAGGCTGTTTGGTGAGTGATTGCAATTGATTGGTTGATGGATTAACCGACCAATTTACTTGGATTGGAGACACCAGACAAATAGGGTTAATGTCTTATTCGTAAAACGGTCTTATTTCAATTTCAAGTGTAAGAACCCACTTTGAAAGTCTGTTTATGATTAACTAACTAGCACCTGGAAGAATAGATGATCAAGTTATATTCAATTGAGATTGGTATCAAACTTTTGCAACAATGCAGGGTTGTTTGCGGTTCGATTTTAAGTCGGTTCGGTTCAAATTAATTTAATTTTAAGAAAATAAAAGTTAAAACTGAATTGACGAAATTTGGTTCGGTTCAGTATTAAACATGCTGATTTTTTGTTCGGTTCATTATAAATCGAATTTTATGAAATTTTAATATTTTAAACTGTTTTGCCTTATCATTTGACTTATCGATTTTCAGTTGGATCTACTTTCAACCGATTTTAATGAAATTTTCACATTTTGCGTCAATTTTTACTTATTAATTGACTTGGTTTATGTTGGTACAATATATTTATACCCAATTAATAAGGATTTATGTCTTAAAATGAGCTATATATCCAAATTGATCGGTTATTTATTTGATTTTTTTGTCGGTTCTTATTTTATAAACCGAAACTGAACCGATAAGTTTCAGTTTGGTTTTGAACCAATTCAAATTGATTCCTTTCGGTTATTTTCAAGTCGTTCCCGTTAATTTTAACAACTCTATGCAATAATTATAAATAAATAAAAATTGGACCATTTCTCAATTTGTGTGTGTCAAAATTGTGGAGGGGCATGCTTATTTTCTCTGCATCATTCCAATTTTATCGGATGTCCCCAAAGTGACAATCTATCGCTCACCTATTTCCATATAAGAGTTATAGTACTTGCATTTTCGAGCGATTTAATAAGTTTTACTTATTTATGTGCCACTAAGTGGATGCATCAAAGCTGAACTCGGCTATAACTTTGTAAGAGAAAGATGAGATGACAATATGTGTAATTCTCTAGAGAGGAGAAGTGCTAGGCTCGATTTCATTTACATAGATAATATTTTAGATATAGGTCCATGGTTGTTTCTATTGGTTGACACGGGTGGGGGAGTCGTGTAATATTGTTGAATAACAAGCTTTAAATTTGTTATTTAGAGAAATTGCGTGCGCTTGAGAGTCCCTGATAATTAAATAAAGGGAAAATTCCACTTAGCACTCCTAAGTTTGGCCGAGTTTCACTTAACCCCTCTTAAGTTCAAAATCTACTTGTGGAGTCCCCTAAGTTTGCAAAAGTCTCACTTTACCCATTTTCAGTTAACTTTATTGAAAATTTTGTTTAACTTTTTGTGAAATGACGAAAATACCCTTTCATTAAAAAAATTAAAAATAATAAATAAAAACGATTTTGAACTTTTTGTTTTCTTTTTTTTTTTACAAAAAAAAAGAATAAAAAATTATTTATATTAATTTTTTTAAAAAAAATTTCGTAAAAAATTTAAAAAAAACGATGTTTACAAATCATTTTAAAAAAAATTAAAAAGTTTTATAAGAATTTTTACTACTAACATAATTTTATTCTTTATTTTATACAACGAAAACATTATATAAAAAAGTTCAAAAATCATTTTTATTAATTTATTATAATTTTTCAATAAAAGGGTATTTTCGTCATTTTGCAAAAAAGTTAACAGAATTTAAAAAAAAAATTAACCGAAAAGGGTGAAGTGAAACTTTTTCAAACTTAAGGGACTTCACAAGTTGATTTTGAAGTTAAGGGGAGTTAAGTGAAATTCGGCCAAACTTAAGAGGTGCTAAGTGGAATTTTCCCTTAAATAAACCGAACCAAGGTTTTACCATGATTGCAATTTTAGAGAGACGCGAAAGCAAGCCTATGGGGTCGCTTCTATAACTGGATCACTAGAACCGAAAATTGCCTTTATATTGGATGGTTTGGTGTTTTGTTGATCCCTACCTTATTGACTGCAACTTCTGTATTTATTATCGTCTTTATTGCCGCCCCTCCAGTAGATATTGACATGATTCGTGAACATGTTTTTGGATCTCTGCTTTATGGAAACAATATTATCTCTAGTGCCATTATTCTTACTTCTGCAGCTATACTGCACTCCTTCGTATACGTCAGGAGTCCATTGATGAGAAGGGGCTGGGGAAAGCTTGAACACAATTCCTACAATGATGAATATAAGCGCAACTGAAATTCGTGTGGAGTTACACATTTGTGTATTGATAAGACCATTCACTATTTCTTGAAGCTCGATCTCTCCCCCGGATGAACCTATAGCCAAGAGAAAGCATGAACAAGAATAGAAGAGCTTGCCCCACCCACGAGTAAATATGATTAATAATAATAATAAAATAAATACATTCTTTTTTGAACTCCCTAGATTTTTGCAATCGTTTACTTTTCTTGAATCGCAAAACAAAAGATAAAAAGCGAAGAATATTTTGCGATTGGTTGATATTCAAAATATACAATTCAAGTTTGCAAGTCGAAAAATAGATGATTGATTCAAAATAGTTCCTTTTTAAAGATGGCTCTTTAGTAAGAACAAATTTAATGTGATTCTCCTAAAAGTCTTAGTATGGTCCAGATATGCATTTTTTTTCAATGATCGGGTGGCGGTACTACCCCAGAGTATCAAAATCTCAGTTATCATTCTATCCACACTTCATTTCTATTTAAGAGCTCACTCTCAATTTGAAGAAATTGTGCGTATTTTGATAATCACAAACAAAAATGACGAAATTGATCATAAAATTAAGAATTAAAATTTCTATAAAGTAACTTTAACTTAAAATTAACTTTACTAAAAATTTCAATTACAAAATTTGATTATACAAATTTTAGTTACAAGATATATTCCAGAAATGTTTTCAAAAATATTTTTTTGAAAAATAATTCTTAATGTTAAGAGCAGTTTTGTCATTTGCACACATTTTGTACAAAAAGGTTAAAGTTTAGAGCAACTTTTTGTAATTAACAAAGTTCAAAACACCATCTTACAAAAGTGTTTTGATATACCTCCTGTTTTTATCATCGTCCTTTATTTATATTATCATCTATTTTTTATATGGATCCATTTGTAAGGTTACATGTATTTATTATCCTATCAATTTATTTGCATCCACGTTTTATCCCGGCGAATCTAACATTAATTAATATATTGAATATCCATTCCATTGGAAATGTACAACCTAATGTATATAGCATTCGATACTTTTATTTTTGGGAAAGCAAAACTATCACTAAACACGAACAACATCACGCAAAACTGCAACAATAAAAGACAGTCAGTCATATTCCTTATCATAATCGCAACTAAAATAGAAAGAGCAAAACTACATTGCACTTGCACAGAATAAAATTAACCGGAATATAATTCGAAAAACCATTTAAAATCAAACAACAATTTTCCACAATACCTCTTAGTTTGTGACAGGTCAAATTTTCTTGCCGAATACCATCCACAACTCTCAAACAATTAGTTTTCATAGACACCGCTGACCATCTGTTTCTCCAAACACACCCGAGTGCCTCCTTCACTCACACATCCTCCACCTCCGCATGCTAGAAAAGCCCGTGAATCGTCTACAGAAAACCTCCACAACCACACCAGGGTCATTCCCGCATACCTCCCCCACACTCCATACGCCTCTAGATACATCTACACCTTCATCAACGTTGATCTTAAGCCGACCCGAGGAAGAGGGGATCCACTTGATCGCACCTAGCCCAGCTCTTCGTCTCGGACCCCGTTGGGCCTGTTGGCTAATCTCCACTCACAGCTCGTACTAAACAATCATTTGTTAACACGTGGCGTCCCCTTTAATAAAATGAATATTTTTCTATTTTCTATAGTTTTTAGGTACATTTAAGTGCTATTAATAAGTTAAAATAATAGTAACGACATTTTCTTAATATAGATTAGGATTTTTTTGGGATACAATTCTTTTCCTAAGTTAAATGATTATCTAATAATAATAATAAATAAATTTAATATTAATTAAAATTTTGGCTCGATTGCAATTTTTTTATGAAAATTAATTTCAATTCTTGTTAATCACATATCTCTATTTAAGATATAATTCATTAATAAAATAAAAACGATCCATGTTTTTTATATGGCTCAATTATTAGATTCCGATGAATTTTATGATACGGTTCATTATACGATCTAATCCACCATATTGATTTTCATGGGAGAAATGATGAGGATTCATTCACACGACACTCTTCATGTCACGATTTATGATCAATTTACAATCCTGTATTTTCTTCTAAAATGACCTTTTTCTCAGCTCAAGTTTTCTGTTTCTGGATGTTTGCTCGACCTCTCTTCGACAAAAGTTAATTATGTTGCTTTTTCGTTTTATGTTTGATTTTTTTTTGGTTGATATGAAAACAACTTTGATTTTTGTGGTGGCTTTGGTTGTTTTCTCTGGGCTCTTTAAAATTTTGTACTCAACTCGGTTTTAATTATTTCATAAGATAATACAAATATCACTGCAATACGCGGTGCTACACCCTAATAAATATTAGTTCTTTTGACTTAAAATAATGTGAGTAAATATATGTCGATACTTAACATTTTAGCACAACTCAATAATTACTTTACTTGAACCAATAAAAAACAAAACAATTGGATCTATTTGAAATAAGGGAAAACGTAAGTTTATTATACCTATGAATTAATTATTTTCACATCACTATACTTAACTATGTTTTTATCCCGCTTAGTACCCTAACTATTTACTTTTTCTTACTTTACTATACTCCGTCAAAACTGTTAAATTTTATATTGAAAAGAAAAACGTTCTTTTTAAAATTTCAAAATTTACCATAGACCCAACCCTCATCTTTGTTTCCATCTGTCTCCGGCCACCTTCAGCCTCATCTTTGGCATGTTCCAGATCTACGATTTCGCAAATTCACAGGAAATCCAAGTCACCAAGTAGATTCGAGGTCATGAACTAGAGCGTCGACGTTCCGCCTCTGTCGTGAACCAGAGCCTCCATCACTTAACACACCCTTTGATTTCGACTCCATCGACCATGTCAACAAGTCTTGAAGCAAACCTCTAGCTCCCGTCCACATTTACCTTCAATTTCCATCTTGATATCGATGATTTACCTCCAGCTTAGCCTCCAGCATTCGTCTCGATTTGATTAACCTCTGGCATAACCTCCAGCCTACATCTAAGGTCGCGAACCAAAAGATGTTGCGAGCAGTGATGGGAATTTTCAGATATGTTGCGAACGGAGTTGGTCTGCAGGTTCTGGTGTCTACTTCATCTTCGTGGCAGGTGTCTCCGGCGTCTCTGTAGGCTCGACGGAGCGGCCTAAGCCAGCTTTCTCACACATTTGTACGATTCAATTATTTATTTATATATTTTTATTTAATTTCTAAGAAGATCGTTATGCCTTTCATTTAGATTTTATATTGGAGGTACGATTGTCATTTCACATTAAATCAATATTTGATTTTTTAAAAGTATTTCATGAAGGTATTTTTGTCATTTTTTGAAAAATACTAACACAATATTCTAAAATTTTGACGGAGTGTAGTGAAGTAAAAAATAAATAAATTACAGTCGGGACCCCTCGTTATAACACTCCTCTTGATAGGGTTCACTTTCCCTCTTATGGTATAGTTTTCATCCCGAACCTAATCGTAACACTCGGGACTTCTTGAACCCGGTAGAACCAGGTGTACGTATGGTAGAACCAGCTGTACATATGGTAGAACCAGAGTCTGACAAGGTAGAACCATAGAATAAGCGTGCAAAAATACGAAACTGCCCTATTTATGAGGAGATGCACGCTAGGGGACATGTCACATGCTGTTGTAATTTTCCCAGATCAACGACCATATGTGTGGTTTAGAAGGTTCGGACGTTTGGGCTGGTTTGTACCTAGAGTGCATCCTTATGTATATACAACATACCATAAAACATAAAAGGTAAATAATAAAGGGATAATGACAGTTTGTTACACCTAACTATGGTGAAATGACACTTTCATACCTTAACTATAAACTTCTTTTTTTCAGTACCCTGACAATGTTTTTGTAACAACCTACCTCTAAAATGTCTAAAATGCCCAAAATGCCCTTGGTTTAAGAAATCAAAATCAAATTGGTTCAATTTGGTTCAAAAACCAGAATTGAACCGGTTCTTGATAATAATAATAGGTAATAAAAATAATAATAATAATAATAATAATAATAATAATAATAATAATAATAATAATAATAATAATAATAATAATTGCTACAGTAACTCTCTCTTTTCTTCTTCTTCTTTGGGTCGCCGGAGGAGCTACTGATCTCCAGCGAAGCTCTCCGGCGACCATCCTTAGCTTGTTTTAGCCATTTTGGCATGAGGAGGTGGTGGGTTTGGTCAGAAAGCAGGTTTTGTGGTGGCTGTCCTGTCGCAGCTTCTTCTCCAGCAAGCTCCGGTGATGACTCTGGTGTTTGAAGACTCGAACATGACAGATCGGGGTTTGTTGGGCCGTCGACAACAAGAGCCAGGTCGAGGTGGAGGTTTACTCCCTCCTTTCTTAGTTGTTTCTGCTGGAATTCGAACCAGATCTGGTTTTCCAGATCTGGGTTTCTCTCGAGCTTCGCCGCAGGTGGTCTCGACGGCGGAGGTGGGCTTGGCTTGCAGGTCAGGGAAGCATATGGGTGAGGTACTCCGGCGTTGTGGTCGGAGGAGTTGCATGAGGTCTTTCTCAGTCAAAGCTCTGACGAGCCTGAATCGGCGAAGAAGACGTCGCCTGAAACCTCAGCCACCACCATCTTCTTCGAGAGGGCGCTGCTGTTTGAGGATGAGAAACTCATCGGCGCTGCTGTCCGAATCTCATTCTGATTTCACCGTCTCTGATTTCTTCTTTGTCGTCGACGTCCTCTGTTGCGACCTCTCCGGCAACGACGACCGCCGTGACCTGCTCGAAGCAGTCTCTAATGGAGGTCGCTTCCTTGATTTATGAGGGCAAAAGGGACGCAGCGTCGGAGATTTTGGTCTGTTTGGCTCAGGCGGCGAGTCCGAGAGGCAATTCCGAGCAAAGGCTCGTCGATTTCATGGTCTCGCCTGAAGCCGCCGATAAGGCTCTGGGCACGTGAACGGAAAGCGCTCCTCCCTCAAGATCACCACCGTCAGCGACCCCAACACCAACGCCGACGACAAGCTCGCCGAGGTCAGGGAGGTGCTCGCCAAGCTTGCCGAGCGCGTGGGGGTCACACTCCTGTTCGTTGAAGAAGAAGAATAACCGGTTCAATTATAGTTGAACCAGTTTAATTCTGGTTTTTAAACCAAATTGAACTAATTTGATTTTGATTTTTTAAACCAAAGACATTTTGGGCATTTTAGGCATTTTAGAGGTAGGTTGTCACAAAAACATTGTCAGGGTAATAAAAAAAAAAGTTTGTAGTTAAGATATAAAAGTGTCATTTCATCATAGTTAGGTGTAACAAACTGTCATTATCCCATTAATAAATTGAGGTATTAAATTAAATTAAATTAAAGAAAATTAGGAAACCAAGAATTACACTCCGAGGATAAAGAAATCACTGAGACTCATAATTTTCGTTCAGACTCCTCCTCAAGTTGGACCATGAATGGCAAAGATGCTAAAATTTTGTAATAATTCATGAAACTTATCAGGCACAAGAATTTTCGTAAGATGTTTGTTAAGGAATGTTTGTCGGAGATGGATTAAGGAAGAGGAGTGAAGTCATGAAATTGTTGGTGAACAAAGGGATAATCTATCTCCATATGTTTAGGACATTCATAAAAAACCCAGATTGAAAATAAAGTTAGTGGAAACTTTGATTATCTCAAAATAAAGAGTTGAGATCTATCTGACGGGTATGCATGTTATAAAGAAGCTGGTGTTACCACGTTCTATTTCTTGGATTGTCATAATATGGGTGAAGAACCAAAAAAGATTATGTATGTCAAGAATTCAACTAAAGAGAAAGATACCACATTCTATTTCTTGGATTGTCATAATATGGGTGAAGAACCAAGAAAGATAATGTATGTCAAGAGTTCATTGATAAATCATGCACAGAAAATTAGGTGAAATATCTTACCATTCGGTGTTCCACATAAAATGTAAAAGGTAGTAGCATATCAAGACGTAAATTCCGTTTGCACAGTCGGCTTCGAGGCGGTAATCTTCAAATAAATACATAAATAAATTTTAGTGTGATCTAGTATGCAGGTATATATGTTGGTAGTATCTACACTATAGGGTCATTGCCTATTATTCTCTCACTTTCAATCCAGCCTGAACATTACCCTCTTCATGCTCTGATCGCGAGGGTATCTTATAAACCACCTTATTTATCCTTGATTTATCTTCTTGTGCTTATGGATTGAAATTGTTAGACACAAGTGAATGAACATTAGGGTAAATTCCACATAACCTCCTAATTATATGCGTGTCTCACATGTTCCCTTAACTACAAAATCAATATATGAGGTGTCTTAACTATCGAAAAATCCCACTTCACCTTTTTTGTTGACTTTTTTAAAAATTCTGTTATGTTTTATGTGAAATGACGAAAATAACTTTGTATATGAAAAATTAAAATAAATAAATAAAAATAATTTTGAACTTTTTTTCTATTTTCTTTTACAAAAATAAAGAATAAAAAAAATATTCCAGTATTAATTTTTTTTAAATAAGAAACGATGTTTAAAAATAAATTTTTATTTTTAAATTTTTTTATAGAAAATAACTTTTTAAAAATTATTTTTACTACTGACAAAATTTTATTATTTATTTTGTACAACGAGAAAATTAGAAAAAAAAGTTCAAAATCATTTTTATTTATTTATTTTAAGTTTTCAGATAAAAAGATATTTTCGTCGTTTCACAAAAACTTAACAGAATTTTGAAAAAAGTCAACAAAAAAGGTAAAGTGGGATTATTGGATAGTTAATGCACTTCACATATTGATTTTGTAGTTAAGGGGTTGCATGTGAGACGCTCATATAGTTAGGGGTTATGTGGAATTTACCCTAATTATTAATATGTTGAAATTGTCAGACAAATTCATTTGAATTATTATGGGTTGAAATTGTTTTACAAAAGTGAATAAATGGCGAAGTTAATATGTGTATTAACTTGTGATTGAATAACTTGAGTTATGATTTTGTAACGCTTAAACGAAACCCACAATAGTGTGAAACACGTTTACATATTATAAGATATGATACCTTGAACTTATGGTGCCCACTCGACGCAGACAACACAAATGCTGTAAAGAGTTTGGGAGCAAGAAGCCCTCCACATTTTTGTTGCCCATAAGAATTTTCAATATAGTTTTCAATTTGTATTTCGAAAATAAATAATTTCGAATCAATTATAATAAAAAATAAATAATTTTGAATGATTTTTTATTCAAAAATAATCGTAGTCAAATGTCATTGATGGGTAAATTCTCTTCATTGAAAGTAAATGATTACTAAAAAAATTACAGTCATATTTTCCAGCGAAAAAAATTGATAAGATTTTCATTTATATTCCCTCTAAGTTTCATAATCCATCTTCTATATTTTTTAAATGGGTAATTACATATCAGTATACTCACCCAAACCTCATTCTAGGATCACTATACTCAAGTTTCGAAAAACATTTCTTGGTACCCCGACTTTAAAAGATTAACACTGTTAGTATACCCACCCAAAGCTCTCGATCAATATACCCGCCCAAACCTTTCGATTATGTGACATAAACTGTTATATTTTTTATACCCAAAATGCACCTAATATTATTTATATATGATTTAATTATTTTATAAATGTAAAATTACCATTTTACCCTCATTGTATAACAAACTTAACTCAAAGTTCAATAGTGTATTAGTCATTGCAAATAACAATTATGAAAAACTGATTTAGGAAAAATACTCTTTTACCCATTCCTTCAACCTCTCTCCCTCGTCAGGGTCTTAGACCCTCCCATTCTTTCTTTTTGATTCCATTTTCTTGATAATCTTTTACCATAAAATTAGATTAATCGGTACAAACAAATTATTCAGACAAGGAAGACCTCGCATATCTTCATTCCTTTGTTGTCAACATCAGCAGAGAAGTTCTCGTACTCGTGAACCTAATTCATGATTGATTTTGTATCCACCATCTTAAAGGCGAGTCACTTGCCAACCACATATTTCTTTTTCTAACATCATCATCCCATATTTCATCTACAACGCTTCCCAAATAAGTTTGACAGACTTATGTACAATAAATAAATCAAATGACGTATTGGGCATTTAATTTAAGTAATGGTACCTAGCGATCTTATTGTCATTTTATAAATTTTCTAATTTCATCCTGATTCTTCCTCAAGATGGCAGCTAAAGAGTGAGTTTGTTAGGGAGCAATTGAATTATTAACCGTGTAGGGAACATGGGAATCATGGAAAAGGAAATAATCTAAGTCTACTTGCTCAAAAAAACATCATAAGTTTGTAGGACTAGCCACGATAATTGGTACCGTCGAGAAGTTTCAGTTCGGACAAATAAACATTCATAATGGGGCTAGTAGATATAGCAGCCATCAAATATGCAGATATCGAAAATTAAAATTGCTTTCAAATTTATCGCGCCGTGGTATGGAGGCCACTAATTTGAAAGCAATTTGCCCGGTATGGCTGTGGTGGTGATCGATTGCCGGTTGCCTCCGAGATTAACACGGTTTGTTACTCTGGTGCGCCTCCACTCGCACAACACTCTGAAACTAGGAATACGAAATCCAGGAATGAGAGAATACGCGAGGAACTCGTAAGGATTGAACACGCTGATTGGATAAACATCGAACCACAATTTTAATTTCAAAAAATAAATAGATAAAATATTTTATTCTTTTTGCAAAACTCAAGCTTGCTCGCACTGCAAGTGCTCTACCAAAGCCTAAGCTCGGCCCGGACGGGCGGTGACAACGCGTGTGTGGATTTGGCCTAAACCTCATGTTACCCTAAAACAGCCACACAAACAAAAAAAGGAGGGTAAAACCATATAAACCCAAAAGTTATTTTCGATGTTTTCCATGTGGGATTCAAAAAATAAAGGAAAACTTAATTTGAAAGCTTTTCATCACTTAAAATTCAACACTTATTACTATTTAAAATATTTTTGATTAATTGCATCATTTTTTAATATTCTCGAAAATTCCTTCCTATCCAATGTTCTAATAATCCACAACTTTTTTAATCAAAGTATATGCCTCAAACTGGTGAGGTGTTTCCTTAAAGATTATACATATATCTGCTACAAGTTTTAGATTAATTACTTTATTTAGCAGTTAAACAAATATAATTTATTTTTAAAAAAGTATTATGTTCCCTATATATATATATATGGATGCACTCCAATACAAACTCACCCAAAATGTCCAAACGTCCAAACTAATGTATAATCGTCGGATAAGAGACGCGCGTTATTTTAGATTGCGACATGTGTCAGTTATACAACGTTGCACTACTTGTTATATATTGCTTCAATTTTGCACAGGTCCAACATGTTATACATTACACTATATGTTTTACATAGTTATACAACATTGCACTGCATGTTATACAGTTTGGATGTTTGGACATTTTTCCCTGGTTTGTATTTGATACCTACTATATCTATATATTTCATATACAAATTTAGCTTATTTACAAACTCATACAGATATGGGAATCTGCGCGCGCGCGCACACACACACACATATCGCGACCGGACCAGGCCGAGTCAGAAAGGCTTTGATGATTCAAGGTGAATATGTCGGAAAAGGAGAGTGAGGTTGAGCGTCAGCGATGAAGCCTCGGCCTAATCATCCAATTCGCTCCAAGAGAGAGACATGGTTTCGTAGTCAAAGTAACTTCGTCACTTTCGTGTACCCATCAGACGATTCCTTGAAGTCATACCTTAGGGACCGATTCACTCTATGTAGATTGACAGAACGCAGAAATCCTTCCACTACAGGCGATATCAGCCACAAACTCCAAAAAATGTCCATACGTCTAAACCCGTGTATAACCGTTGGATGTGCGCGCGAGAGTGGAGATGCTGACACTTGGCGCAGACAAAAATTATTCTCAATTAATAGAAACAGACAGAAAATGGAGGGTAGTCCGGACATTTTGCCATGAAGACTTATATTCGTCTTAGGTTGACTTATAGTTTATTTCCTACTTAAATATTTGTAATAAATGCTCAATTAATTTGGAAATAAATATTCAATTAATCATCAATAAATTTAGTGACAAATAGTTAATTAATTTTGCATATCGATATTTTTGGAAATATATTTAATTTATATCCTTCAATATTTTAGTAATTTTGGAAATACAAATTTGTTATTGGATATTGATTTATTCAATTAGATGATGTACGATTACTCACTTCAAAAGTGTATGTGTAACTGTCTGACTGATTATGTAAAACATGGTGGTGTACCATGTATAATATGCGGTTATATACTGTATAACCAGTGTATATATATGATGTTCATCATCACATAAAACGATCGCCCACTTCAGAGGTTTATGTATATTTGTCATATTATTTATGTATAACATGTCGTTGTACCATGTATAACATGCTATTTTATATTATGTAACTAACTTACCTAGATAATATTCAACAACAGATGAAACGATGAATGATCGCTCTCTAGATCTAGCCTATTTTTAGTGTGAATCGTTGAATGATCGCGTTTTAAATGCGCGATCGCGGTTTGAAGACACTTATTTTTAGTGAGAATCGCTGAATGATCGCGATTTAAATGCGTGATTATGATTTAAATGTGCAATCGCAATGACGAGCGTGCCCTCAGCTCTCCATCTATCACACTAAAAATAAGATAGATCCAGAGAACGATCATTCAGCGTTTAATGTCTTGTTGAACATTATCTAATTAAGCTGATTATACAATATACAACAACATGTTATACATGACACACCGATATGTCATACATAGGCAGTAAGATAGTATACATAAACCTCCGAAGTATGTAATCGTTTTATGTGCTGATGAACATCATCAAACTATACTAGTTATACAATATATAAATGTATGTTATACATGGTACACCGCCATGTTTTACATAACCAGTCTGACAGTTACACATAAACTTGTGAAGTGAGTAATCGTTTTATGGGTTGTTAAACATTATCTAATTAAACTGGTTATACAATACATACCGATATGTTATACAAGGTACATCGGCCTGTTATACATAAACAGAAAGACATTTGCAAATTTGATTAATAAAAAAATTTTCCTCGAATGACAAGCGCTTACAAAAACATTACAAACACAGAAAATGAGTAAAAAAACATGCAGTGACGGTGGTTAGTCGTTGTCATCCTCGTCAACATCATCTTCTGCACCTCAGATTTGTTATACATGAAAGAGAAACCCTATATCAGATCAAAACCGACTAAAATAAAAAAAATGAAATTGGAAATCACAACAAATCAACAACACATATACTCGACTGCAAATCTATCATGAAATCACGCTACTTACCGATAATTCTCAACCGGATCGACGACAACAAATCATACTTCTCGGCGTCTCTGAGTCAAAGTCAAAATCTCTCTAATCGCGTTGTTCTGAGAAGCCAACCCGTCAAAAATTGTATTAGGTCTTCTCCACAAATGACCCAAATACCATGGGTTTTTCGTCAGTCTCTGTTAGTTGTTTATACCATCCGTTCACGCCAGGTGTCGCCTTCACAGTGAATGCGCGTCAATCTAATGGTTGGATTAAAGTTTGGACGTTTTGACATTTTTGGGGAGTTTGTAGCTGATATCTCCTATATATATCCCATACAAACTTTTACTTATTTACAAACTAAAGGTAAGTGTCCAAATCAATCACAAATGTTGATTTATGAAAATCCATGCGTACGCTTTCTTACCGCGCGACACATGTATATGCGTGTGTATGAAAACTGGCACGCAATGACTTTTGGAGTCGCAAAAAAATTCCACACTCAGCGCAAAAGTTCCACATGAGTTTTTGGTTGTGTGGAACTGTTTACGTTGGAGATGGAACTGTTTGCATTGGAGGTTATACTTTTGGGTAATGTTTGCACTGGAGATGGAACTTTTGGGTGCATGTGGAACTTTTGCGTTGAGTGTGAAACTTTTTGCAACTCCAAAAGTCACTGCGTGACAGCTGTTATAGACACGCTAGGAAAGCGTCTGCGCAGCTTCCATAAAGCAACGATTGTGATTGGTTAGTGATTGATTTGGACACTTACCTTTATTTTGTAGAGGAATGCATCCGAACCATACGTATCAATCCGTTCTCCTTCTCGTTGACACAATCCGTTCTAGCTCGTGTGATCCACTCTGGCAACGACGCGGTCTACTCCATCGGCATCGCAGTCTACTCCAGTCGCGATGTGATCCACTTCGGCGGCGAAAGCTATAGCTTTGCGATTCATCTTGTATTCAAGCTCTCCACCAGCAAATTCGGTGACGTCGTCCTGCTGGAGACGCCCTACATCGAGCTCTGGATGGGCTTGCACGCCTGTGGCCCATCCTTCGTGATCCTCGGCGCTGGCAAGAGCAAACACGGACCGTCATCGTCCGACTGTCATTTTCGCGGTATTTGTCGGTCATCGGTCCGGCGATGCCATGGATCCCGATGACCAGATTACCTCGGGAGTTGGCCAAGTCGGAGCCACTCAGGGCACTGCCGCAGGCGAGGCCGATCCCGACGATGATATTTTCCCTGATAAAATTTTCATTTTGATTAATAAATTTTTTCCATTAATATTTCTTGAATTTTGTCCGCAAATACAATGGTGAACGTGAAATTAAAATTGATATTGGGATTTTTATTCGTATTTCAATTTTTTCATTCCTGTGATATGGAATGGTGAACGTGAGATTTAAATTGAGATTTTTTTTCGTGTTTCGATTGTTTCATGCTTCTGATATAGAATAGTTAACATGAAATTGAAATTGGGATTTTTGTTCGGATTTTGATTGTTTTAATTTGTTGATGAACTTTTGTTCCGATTTTACTTCTTTTGATTTTAGGGTTTTATTTGCTGATTTTAGGAAAATTGTTCAGGTTTACTTGCTTGATTAGTTTTCCTCGATTTGAAACGAATGTTCAGTTTTGCTGTTGAATTATTTTTTCTTGCTTATTTTAGAAAAAGTTTCAGGTTTACTTGCTTGATTAGTTTTCGTCGATTTGAAACAAATTATTAGTTTTGTTTCTGAATTCGCAACAGTTTTGACCGATCTTTTAGTAAGTTCAAAATGAGCTTCTCTGACAATATAACCGGTGAAACAAACACAGTAATCTCTTGCAAAACTGATTAGATGAAACATATTCGATGAAATATATTAGATGAAACCGGTTTGATGAAACATATAAGATGAAGCATATTTATGAACCCAGTTTGATGAAACATATCAGATAGAACATAAAACATATAAGATTAAACATATGAGATGAACATTTGAGATAAAACATATCTGATGATGCCAATGATTAAACATATCATTTGAACTGATGAACCATTACATTGAACCGATGAAACAGTTTTCAAGTAAACCAATCAAATCATTGTAATGAACCGATATGAAAAGATATTCAACTAATTAAATAAAATTCAGAATAAGATATTTAACTAAGGAATTAATATTCAAAATAAATGGGGGTATAAAAATACAGTTATACCACTCTGATGGTATAAAATGACAAAAAGATATTTACAAATAATTCATATTTACGTTAGTATGTCATTCATGATTCAGCCTTAAATCTGATAGGGCTGGGCATGGTTCTAGAACCGGACCGAACCAGCCAAATCCGGACCCAATAAGTGGGTATTGGTTCGGTTTTGGGCGCAGTTCTACGGTTCGGTTCTCGGTTCTACCCAATTGAATGATTAATTGTGAAATTAAGGGTCCGATTCTCTCGTATAGTTGTATAGATTTGCCTAATTAGATCCAATTAATGTGATATTCATATATTGTTCAGTTTGTGGTTAATTTTATACAAAATTAAACTCTTTTTAGGCTAAAACATACAATTGAAATACAAAAAATGCTAACTAAAACCCCAAAATTCGGTTCAGTTCTGAACCGGCTGATTAGCGGTTATGCTCTCTCAGAACCGGAACCAAACCAAATTGATTAGACTCTCAATTTTCAAACCAAATCCGATCCAATATCCAAGTTTTGATCTTGAGTTCAGTTTCAATTTTGGTATAAAGTGCCCACCCCAAAAATATGACCATTAATTATTTTATAAAATAGAGTACAAGTGTTCTAAAATTTATATCACAACTCAATATTTGCAACTTCCAATACCCTTAAATATTAGTTTAAAGTATTTTCTAGTTAAACATTAATATCGGTATAGATACGTGGGTATTTTATTATTATAATGATGATTCAGTTTTTTCTTAAAATTCAGTTGGATTCTTAAATATGTTTAACTATAATTTATTATTTTAACTGAATAAATGAAATCAAATCTTGAAGGTATATTATGATCCCAGAAATAAGTATATGGGATTGCGTGCCTCTGCCACATACATGACTATCTTCAATCCTCACACAAGTCGTAATGAATGGTCCCTTTACTTCTGTGGTTCTATTGTTCGTGACCCTTGCAATATGTACAGGCGGTACATAATACTTGGCGGTGCATGATTTGCCACAAAACGAGAGAGACAAATAAATAAATTCTTATCATAATAAAAATGATATTTTATATATTAAAATGTGGGGGTGATGCATATTTTGGAAGGAAAATTAGGGATAATATAATAGGAATAGTTTGATAAGTTTTCATTTAAAGCCGCATGGTAGAAATCCGAGATAGTTAATGACAGTGACAACATAAATACAAATGTCCATATTTATCAACTCAATTTCGCACCTAGGACTGTACCGCCTATGAAAGGACACAAACAAGACAACCTTATAAGTATCGAAGCCCAATCCCACCTCTCCCCATTTCTCCGGCTGTTGTTGACAAACACACAAAACCCAAACTCAAAAACCTCCAAATTGATTCCTTACATCAGCCAAGATTGCTTCTTCACTTCCCAGAATCCTGAACATGGTTTGCTTTTATGGTCTTATTTCTTCTGTATTTTGATGTTGTTGAAGATAAGAAGCTGGTTTTGATTGTGATGAAATAAAGAAACAGGTGGCTTTGGCTGGTTCTCATTCAAGCATCCCAAGGCCCAGTTCTAATGGAAGCGACTCTGCTCTTAAAGGGAAGATTTTGAGGACCCCCAATGGGTTTTCTTCATCATCATCCAGGGCCGACCCTTGCTTGTCCTGCACCACTTTCAACATTCTGGCTCCCATCTATAAACGCCTTGATCAACAGGTCCTTAAATTGTTTTTTCTGAAAATACCCATGTCTTATATTTGGCGCCTCACCTGACATTTTACCTCTTTTTCCTTTTGGTGTTTATAGAATCAAAGTGTCCGAGAAAGTGATTTCAGGGCATTCTGGCTTTCCAGGAATGAGAAGATATTGGATATGTTGCTGTTTAAAAGATCTTCAATTATATGCCTTCAGGTGCTGCTCTTAGTGCCCTTTTGGTTCTGGATATTCTTATATGGATTTGACTTTGTTTTTGTGTTATAGAGTGCAATCTGAGTTTTATTTGTATCCGGTTTTGCTGACAAGTGCTACCATTCTGTTGCCGCCGTTAGGAATTCTGGGTTGGAAATGAAGAACTTGTGGAAATGTACCAGAATAAGCTTGGGGATGCAGGCTACTTATGCTTCAAGCTTGCACGAACAAACAACCGAGGAGATGGTAAATCATCAGTTTGTGGATGCAAATTCAAATGGACTCTTCTGCTGGAAATTGTTTTCCTCAACTTTGCATTGGTTTTCCTAGCTCATGATGAACGCTTCATTTGTTTCAACACATTGATAATCTGGAGTCGGGACTATTTTGGATGGTTTATCTTATTGTGTGCATAAGAGTGAAAATTTGAAATATACATATAAACTCTCTTAGTCATCACTGGAATATTAGGCAAATGAGACCGTGTTGACAGAGAGTGGAAAATCGAGCGTTGAATATTGAATGCTTAATTTTTGTACTAGTCAAATGAGACATCTATTTCAAATGGGGAGTAGTTTTTACTGTTTCTATATTCTAAAAATGCTCGAAACAAAGTCTGGTGTGGTGTATTGGGCTTTTAGATTGAAATATACTAGTTCCTGTTATTGTTTGATGATAGTATAAAGGAGCTGGTCAACACTTCATTTTGCTACTCTGGCCTGACACTATTGTCTATACAGGTCTGTTAACGGCTTTACACAAGGATTATTTTAAAATTCTAAATCACAATGAGTTGCGCTTCAGTGATTGTGGAGACCGTGTTGCTCAGCTCTTGCATGTTCAATCAGCTGCTCAGCAAGAAATTCTTATTGTCAACACTCACTTATTGTTTCCACACGATTCCTCTCTATCTATAGTAAGATTGCACCAGGTATATACTACTCTTATCCACTTGTTTTATATATATGAAAATCCTTGACTCGAGTTTTATATCTGTTTCCTGATAGGCCTACAAAATAATGCAACATTTGGAATCATATCAGAGGGAAAACAATCTTAACCCCGTACCCATCATATTATGCGGGTAAGTCTCTTGCCACGATTTCTACATGTACAAAACCTCTGTTCCGAGCACCTTTGAAAATGAATAACACATTCTGTAATGCTGCAGTGATTGGAATGGAAGCAAGCGTGGTCACGTTTACAAATTCCTTAGGTCCATGGGGTTTGCATCTTCATATGATACTGCTCATCAATACACTGACAGTGATGCAGATGCTCACAAGGTTGGAATCCTTGAGCGCTATTTTTGGAAAAAGCTACTTATTCATTTTGTTAGTACAGTGCTCCAATGCATAATACTAATTCATAACAATAACATTTGTCGAATGTCTATGCTTTCTTGGTACAGTGGGTTAGCCATCGCAACCATAGGGGGAATATTTGTGGTGTTGATTTCATATGGCTTCGCAATCCTAATAGCCCGGGGAAACCATTGAAGAAAAGTTGGGGTGAAGCAGTTTTTGGTGTGATAAAGGTTAGTAACTTAATCCTCCTATTTTATAAAAGATTACTTGCCAATGCTACTGGCATTTTTGCGTGGTCCTATCATCTTTTCTATGCCCTTTGTTTATCATCTCTTAACAAACAACCTTGCTATCACTGTAAACCGTGTGCACTGATTCATTTACACTGATTAGTCAACTATTTGGACAATTTAACCCCACTGTAGAAGATAAATTTCACAGATACTTAATTATGCACCTTACAAGGTCCTCTGGTTTATTTACTTGATTATGGCTTTTCTGGAGATAGCGTATACATGATCTTTTTATAGCATTGCTCAAACTGGCTTGTTTTGTAATGCATGCCCTCTGTCTCTATCTCTCGGCTGATTTTTATCCCTTTTACAGACATCCCTGACAACTTGTTTTAGGCATGAACAAATATTTGTTCGAAGTTCTTGCAATGCTCGAGAACAAAGTACACATTCACCATAAAAGAAGTCTTATCTATCATGCAGTTTTGTTTAAAAATGCATGGTTAGCTACTGAGTGATTGGGTAAGGTCATTGATGAAGATGCAACATGTGTTACAAAATTTGGCTTGTGCAACAACTCATGCTTAGTTTGGTATGAAGTTGTTGATAAATTTGTTGATCGTAACCCAATTAACATTATCTGACGAACACTTCTCAGCTGCTGATAGGAAGTATAACGTGACAGATTGTAGATTTCAACTTCAAATTCCATTTGTTTGCTCAGCAACTATGTTCCTGTTACACTTACCATTGTCGCGAACATCCCTAATGCTGATATTTCATTGGTTACAGAATCAGCTCCAAAAAGCTTCATTGGCTAAAAATGATGCATTCGAATTTCTCAAGGCTGACAACCAGGGTGATTTAATCACTTATTCAGCATTCACTGAAGCACTCCGCGAGGTACTTTATTTTATTTAGCTTCTCCTCTTTGTTTGCTCTTTTCATGTATATATCTACTTAGAATGTGGTATATATTATGCTTCAAGTAGACTGACCATATTCAAATCTCATACAGGTAAAATTAACAGGTCATCGTCATGGGCTGAGTTCTGAGGAAACCGAAGATTTGTGGGCTCAGGCAGACACTGATGGAAATGGTGTTGTTGATTATGAAGAGTTTAAGGTATCTTGATCTGTCTTTGTATTTATTCTTGTGATTCATATTGGTATATATTATCTTTTTGAATATTACGGGATTAAGTATGGTGCGGATATAAAAATAAAACCCATATGTTTTTCAGTATAGTGACTAATACCAAAAGTGTTGACATGGTTAACAGAGAATTTGGGAATCGAGGGAAGCAGAGAAGAATGTGGATATGAGTATGAGTAACGAATGCGCAGCAGAGGAAGGCAATGGTTTCAAAGTGGAGGATGCAGTTCTTTTCCCACCTGAAGTGGAGAAAGGAATGTGGCCGGAGAACTACTCTCTTTCTGATCATGCCCCCCTCACTGTCGTGTTTTCGCCAGTAAAGACGTCATGCTCTCACCATGTTTCTTAGTCTTTCAGTAGATGTAAACACTGTTAGTAGAGTAGAGTACTTGTATAGTGCAGTTTATCTTGAATATATGTTTTGGCTCTTAGAAAAGAAAATAATCCATATTGGCTGATTTGTTTTGGTGTATTCGGCCATGCTTGGCGTTGTGAGGAAGGAACCGAACCAGGTGCTGGACACTGAATTGTAATTCATATTATCAAGGCAAGGATTGTACAGTGTAATATTTCTGATTTTCATGGAGACGGATTCTTCTTGTCAAACTTCAAGCCATCAATAAAAAAAGAGCACAGCGTGTGCCTCTTTAAGAGGGATAGAGAAATCTATATTGAAATAGTACAAACAAGTTTGCATTCAAGTGCGGCATTTAAGTGAAGTCTTAAACGTAGATAGATAGTTCTTTACATGTTCATTTCGGTACTGTTAATTTTTATTTTTGGGAAAGTGTCTGAGGTCTTCCTTTGTAAGTCCATGACATTTTCACTTAATTTTTCTCAACTAAAATGATCATATTTCTTTAAAAATCGTTTGTTTTAATATTATTTCATATTCTTTATTTTATAACATAGGGCAAAAGGCACAAAACCACACCCAACAATACCAAAAGACACTTAACTACCCCATTTTTAAAAACGGACAGTGAGCTACACCCAAATATCATTAATTGACAGATAGCCCATGCCATTAGAATTTCTGTTAAAATTTAAGGTAAAAAGACGAAAATACCCCGGGCCAGACTTTAAATTTTCAAAATCATGCCATTGTGAGGTTTTGCAAAAAGACCAAAAAGCCCTCAAAGTATAATTTATGTGGTAATTATATTATAAATATGAAATTACCATCATACCCTCAATTGTATAACAAAGTGTACAATTATTTAAGGGGCATATATGTATTTTTAAGTAAATAAATAAAATAATCAAAATTAAACTGTGAATTACAATATTATCCTTCTTCAACCTTAATCCTTCAACCTTGCAGATCTCCACTGTCGCGCTGCCGCACATCTGGGATCCAACCGCCTCCAGCTTCCCGGAACTGAGACTACCTCTCCCATCTCTCCCCCTCCGATTGCTCCCCCCTCCTCCGCACCTCCTCTCCTTCCTTCCCTTACTACCACCACTGAAAGCTCGATTTCGACTCCAATCTCAAGCCTAAGGCTCTTCCGATTCGAGTTTTAGTTTAACTTTACTTGTGGGTCTGCTTTTTGTCCATCGAATTTTGGTGGGTGTTGCTCGATCTGAGATTTTTTGAAGATTTGATTTCTTGCCCCTTCTGGTTTTAATATTTTTACAGTGTTTGATCTTATTTGCTCTTGATTTTTATTGCTAAAAAATGAAGACTTACTGAGCTAAGCTGGTTTGTGGTTATGAGCTTATGTGAATTTTGTTATTGTGTACATCGTTGGATGGGAGTCAGATTTGGTGCTGGATTGAAGGACAGTAGCTTTAGCTTGGATATTTTAATTTCAATTAGTCTGGCATCACCATCGATAGAGGCATCCCCATCTTGCTCTATGTTGACGTCCCTGCCATTGGAGCCAATGCTTGAGCTCGCGCCAACACAGACTAGCTCGATCGGAACGGTTTCGTTCTCGATCGTCGACGCATCCATGGCGTGGTTGAGAACAATGTGAGTGATAGTCATGGAAAGAAACAAATCAATTAAGGGTAACAAAACCACACCCATCTCTGGCGTTCATGCACCAATTCCAGCCCCTTCGACCGCGCGTGTAGTTAACTCGCCGTCGCGTAACGCGCTCACGCGCGGCCATCGTCTCTGCACACATGCCACCTCCCGCTCGAGCAGTGCTCTGTGTGTTTTACCCTTAATTAAAATTTGAATTTGAATTGGGAGCCATTGCCAGAAGAGTTCGGTCCAGTCAGGTTTGCCGGAGTCACTCGCCTCATTCTGTCGCGAAGGAAATGGTGGGCATGGAAAACAGAGCAACACGAATGGGAAAAACAACCAAAACCTCGTAATGGCATGATTTTGAAAATTTGAAGTCTGGCCAGGGGCATTTTCGTCTTTTTACCTCAAATTTTAACATATTTTAACAGAAATTCTAACGACATAGGCTATCTGTCAATTAATGATATTTGGGTGTAGCTCACTGTCCGTTTTCAAAAATGGGGTAGTTAAGTGTTTTTTGGGTATTGTTGGGTATGATTCTGTGTCTTTTACCCTATAACATATTTCGTCATTTTTAAAAATTCAAAAGTTTTAAAAAGTTAACGTGGATATGCGTTCAGGCGAGCATAGGGATCTATAAGGTCAGTATCGATGTACTCGCGCCACTGAATGCTATCGACCCGGTAAGTGAACGTCTTAGTCAAATGTTGGGTGTACATCGTCTGCAATGGACAGAAATGAACATGTTCTGCATCCAAGCACTAGTTTATATGCCCCTCCCCCTCTTCCTCCTACCGTATTCGGTCTAATGGCCGTCTACGGAAGAGCTCCACTGTGATTGCTTGGTGTCAACGAATGATGGCCACTAGGCTTGCTGGGAGTCAATATGGAAAACTCATTGAGTATGTTGAGAGTCAACATGTGACGTCCATTGAGCCTGCCGCTCCTAGTTATACATCATCTCCGATGTGACAAGACCAGCAGACCGAGAAAAAGAAGGGTCGCTCTCAAAACCCGCAAGAGGTGCAAAATTAGGCGGAGATATGGAGAAGGATGGGGTTGCGTTGTGTAATGTGAACCCCTCTGGTGGAGGCACAATGTCCTCTGGGGCCATAGGTGGTCATCCTCTTGTACCCACCCGTTTCATTTGGCCATAGATGTAAATATGAGCCCTAATCACTCAAATTTGCCTAGGTCAATTTCTTTACGGGCCTCTTTTTCTAGATTTAATCAAAATCAAGCCTACCATTAACATATGTTATTAGTATGCCTAATTTAGTCACTCTAAACTCTAATCATGCAATTGAACCTAAGCACAATCAATTCTCAAGAGCTCAAGCCCCTAATTGCAAGTTTATCTCAAAATCTCCATGGATTCAACAACAAAAGCAAGATAAATCATAAATTTCATGGTGCTCATCAATCCATACAGAAATTAACAATAAAGCAATATAAAGGAAGAAAGAGTTCTAGATAGGTATAGATGATGAGTATAAGCTCCAATACTTATTCTTTAACCTCTCTCTCTATCTAAACTAACTCTATAAATCAATATAAAAGGAAGAAAGAGTTACTAGATAGGTGTAAATGATGAGTATAAGCTCCAATCCTTATTCCTTAACCTCTACCTCTTCCATTTCAACATCTACCTCTACCTCTTCCACAATAAACAAAAAATTCATATCCAATGGATATTCATATACCCGATCCAATCGAAACAAATATATCCGAAAACGAACGGATATGGATATGGATACTGATATTTTCACGGATATTTCATCGGATATGGATCGCGTACGGATATACCTATATCCTACTCGTATCGTATACATATTCGTAGTATTTAAAATTAAAATAACAATACCATACATACCCACCCATAATCCCGTATACATACGTTTCGAAATTGAAAATTAACAATTAATATTGCAAAACGTAGTTTTTCTATATCTGCTATTTTCTTTATTGTTTATTGTGGTCTTCTCCAATAAGTGGTAGACGTAGTTTTTATTAATAGTCTGAAGTATAAACTGTCATATACTTACGTTTCTTTATGGTTGGATTTCCAAAATTTTCAATTCAATCAATTCTTTAAAGTTCAATCGTAACCTCAAGTTCAATTTTATTGTGTTCCTTAACTTGAAAAACTTTATCATGTTACATTTATTTTAAATTTTAATTAATATATATTTACTCTCGGGTACGGATAAGATAATTTATTCATATCCACTAGATATTGAACGGATCGGATACCCGATAAACGAACGGATATGGATATTCGCTCGAGTGAGCGGATACGGGTATGGATAAGGCCATATCCGGTCCATATCCTATCCATTTCCATCCCTAGGTGGTGGCATCATCACTCCAGGTTTTGGGTTACCACTTCTCTGCGTGCGAATCTAGATTTTACTGGTGACGGACTATTCACCTCATCACTCGACCCTAATCCCCTTTAGAGCTGAAAACGGGAGCTCTCGAGTTGGCTCCTCTGCACCTGGCGGACGGAAATGGAGAGGTGGTGACCCTATCACTTGCCGCTCTGTCTGTCTTGCGCTCAGGCCGACTCTCCCGCACAAAGTCCATCTCAAAGGTGACAGGTTTGAGCAAACAGGGTGATGACCCCATCACCTATCAACTTGGGAGATGCTACCTTTAACCTCATTGTCCTTTATTTTGCGAGTCGAGGTGGTGGGGCGGTGGCCCTATCACTCGACCTTGTCACTATGACCTGAGACTGGACCTTTTTACCCCCGAAAATCGTTTTCACTATTTTTCCTCAGAAGAATAGCCATATCACTCTAACTTGAAGTATTATTCAAGAATTCATGTTCGAATTTCTTGCATTTCTTTTATTATTAATGATTCTTTGATTGATTTTCAACATTTTGGTTTGCAGTATATGAATTCTCAAGATGGGAATTCTTATATTAGTGCTTGGTGCAAAATTTCCGGGTTCCTAAAGAAAGCGAGGCCCAAGGCTAAGAAGAGGAGAGTTAACGACTCCAGGAACTATCAAGACCTCAAAAATATATGGCTACCACCGAGTGGATTGAAGAGTTTGCAACACCTAGCAATATCGGGGTGTGTAGGAGAAGGTTGAAGAAATTTGAGGCTCGATGGTGTCTAAACTGTTTTGGTGAACGCAGAAGTTGATGAGTTTGAGGTGATTCTCTGTGGATCGTCAGTTCATCGAACTAACGACATTAAACAATTGCGCTATTGGGAGGCACTCGAAACTTCTTAACCTCATTTGTAAATTCATCATTTTATTAGATTTTTATGCCTATAAGTCTCCAAAATTTTACAAAATTTGTGTGCCTGTAGGAGAAATTTCAATCACGGCACCAACATTAGTTGAGAAGGTCGATTTCTAGCGGCGTTGACATTTTCCTTGCCTGATCACTTGTTTTGAACTCAACTCGAGCCAAACCAATCAAGAGTGAATGAATTCATTATTAAGAGAAGTAACACGTACTCTCTTTGAGATTAATTGTAGAATTCCTCTTCTAGTCAAGAGTCGTGATCCTCTTGTAACCTTGAGTTGTGTTTGTTTAACCCTTTTTATGGGTTCATGCGCTTATTTTGGAGATTTTGCATGATTTGCATATAATTAGTTGCAAAACCTTGATAAAGTCTTAAGTGTACACACCACACTAGGTTGTTTCAATTTTTAGTATAACTTAAGACCAAGCATGGTCTTAAGTGTGGTGTGTATGTCGTACAAACCACAATCGAGTTTATTGACTTAAGGGCTTAGTCAAGCCCTAAGTGTGGTGTGTGTTTGAACACACACCACAATCAAGTCCTTTATTTCATGATATTTAGAAGTTTGAGCAGGTGGGAGCGAGTTCGTAATTGCAATTACCCGCCGAATACTGCAATTAAGCGGTGAACTCGTTCCTTTGTACATACATGTTTTTGAATTTCATTTGCTTATTAGTTTGGATGATAAGTAGGATCATTCGCATGATTTGTATGATGTTGCTTGCTTGGTAAGGAATAGAGTTTTTTTAGCCGAGTGATAAGTTTCCAATAATGATATTGCTACTTGACATGAATGTCCAATTGTGCATGATTAGTTGTATAAGGTTGTTGAATTCATGTAAATGTCCTTGCATGATGAGGTGTATGTCTACATTTGATCCGGTTTTCATTTGAATTGTTGCACATTCTGATACACTACTTGCACCCCCGTCGAGTTTTGGGTTTGGATCTAGTGGTTCGACCACTTGTTGATCACTCGGGAAAAGACTCTATAGGCCATCCTTTGATCGATTGAGCCAAAAATCCGACCTAAACACTCTAATCTTTAGTACCGATTTCGAGCCAAAAAGCTTATTTGAATGTCCTTACACTACAAGCTTATGTGTCATTTCTTTCTTATATCCAACATATGTTTGAACACGTGCATCAAACCGCTTAGTTGAGCGTGGGTCAACATAATGGTTTTGCTAGAAACATGTATAGGAAAAAAATTGCATAATACATTTGGAAAAAATGGGCTTAACATCGATTTGAGAACCACAACGGTTCAAGGAAATGTTTTACTACCTTCACATTGTTCATACAAATTGCACTTGAGCTTGGGAACAAAAAGAGAAAAGAGAAATAATAAAAGAAGAATAAATCATAAGTCCAAGAAGTTGATTTTTAAAGAAAAGCAAACAATCCATGCTTTAAAGTGAATTTGAAAAAGTAGACATTTTGAAAAATAAGAGCCAAATTTTTATGTGCACGAAAAGGGGAATGAGGGGTAGAAGCTTTTTAGGAGAAGAACAAACTCAGGGAGAGAAATGTATTTGGGGATTGGTGAGGAACAGAGCAACTTTGTGGTGGTGCACCATAATGACACCATTTTTATCATCTAAAATTCCCACCCGAGTCTAAACTCAACATTTCAAGCCAAGAGCAAGTCCTACTATTGGAATCGCTCGGGGCACTAAGCTCGTAAGAGAGTTCTAATTACTAGATAATAAATTCCGAGCTCGAGGGGTAAGGGACTTAGTGGTAAGGTATGTGTGAAGGTGTGCAATGTTTGAGGTCTAGAGTTGTGTGAAAATTGTACAATGTGCATTTTCGCATGCTTTGATATTTACATGTATTCACGAGCCAATATGCCTTTTTTTGTACACATGTGCACTTGTGTTGGTAGTTCTGAGGTAAATTTGTCATCGTAAGTGCTCGAAAGAACTCTATGAATTAAGCAAGTCAATAGCATGCAAGTCGTATTTTAAAGGTTTTGAAATAAAGTGCATATTTCGGTTAGGTATGCTTACCCTTAAACCCCGGAGAACTCGAGCTGCTTCTACGCGGGTTAACCCCGTGTACCTAACTCGGCAAAACCGTGGTTGATCTTTTTTTTCTCTTTTCGGGGACGAAAAGTTGTTAAGTGTAGGCTGGTTTGATGTGGGGCATTTAGTTCCCTTTACGGACCCAAAATACACCTCATCTTAGCACCATTTTCCTTTGTTTTGGTCATTTTAGGGTATTTTTAGCAAGAATATTGACTGGTGGATGTTTTCAGTGCAGGTACATTTTCTGGTGTAGAAATAAGAGTATTTTTGGAGCTTGGGCGAGGAAACACTGAGGCGTAACGATCGTGGAGATAGGCGAGTCACGATCATGACAAATCTCGTCACGATCGTGACAAATTCAAGCAAACGACTCGTAGCCACCCACGACGAGCGTCACGACGGTAAGACGATCGAACCAAGGAAGCGTCACGATCGTGACACACGCACACACGATCGTGACAAATTAAATCCATTTAATGAAAATGACCCGTAGCTAGGCACGATGAATGGTACAGAGTAGCAATGATCGGGACATAGAGTATGTCACGATCGTGACCAAAGCCGTCACGATCGTGACAATGACGTAACTGCAAGAGAGAAGATCGAGTATTGTTGGAGATCTAATGGTCAAGTTGTGTGTCCAAGGTTCAAGGCCCAAGCCTAAGACCCATAGTAGCACCCTATTTTGTCATATTTATAAAGAGTGCTTTTGACTTAACTTTTAAAGACACGCTACACAACTTTTTCATCTCTTCAACCACCAAGCCACCTTTTCTTTTTAGAATTCCTTCCACTCATTTTTTCTTCATTCTCTCCTAAGAAGAGGACTTTTCCATTGGAGTTTGAAGACCAAAAACACTCTCACCTCTCCTAGCTTAGAGATTGAAGTTTGAAGACCTTTTTCCACCATCAAGACCTCAAGAAACTAACCAAGAAAACAAGAAACAAAAATTTGAAGCTACCTTGAGGAACTCTTAGCCCACCATGGGCCTTTGTTTGCTATTCTCTATTCTCTTAGCTTTTATTTCTTGTATTTTGAATTTCGAAGACTCAAGCATCATAATTTGGGGCTAAAAACCCTAAATCACGGGTGCTAGACTTTTATGGTGTATTTGTTGAATTAAAGTTTCAATTTTCATTTATCTATGCATGTTTTGTAAATTCTAATTTGTGCTTCATGTTGTATGTTAACCTTGATCACTTAGTATCTAATATTTTATCATAAGTTCGACTCAGAGAGGAGTTTTCTTTGGTTGTCTTAAGTAGAATCGGGAGGTCGGTTTGTAGAATCCACCTCTTGGACCAAAAATTGTTGCACATTCAAGCCGTCGAGGAGTTAATAATAAAATCCCGAGAGGGTATCTAACTCCAACACGTTGCCTTCACTAATGTCGAGAGACGGTGAAAGTATTTGAACATAGGCCATGTATCTTATTGCATGATTGATGATTGTTTGAGTTTTAGTTTGATAGATTCCCTTGGTTCTAGCACATGTGGTTGCTAGTTCGTGCTTATTATCTCGTGATTCGTGATTTCATGTGACTTTGTTACTTTTGACTCATTTTCTATTTAATTCGGCCATTTGTTATTAAGACCTCGTTAGATTCGCTTTATATGATCTTGATCTTGTTGATTTGCACTCACACGCCTCTCAACCAAACTGTGTACTTTCATACTATTTACAACACACCGAGGCACTTTGCCTTAAAAGCACACCCCTATTTTATCCCCGGGAGTTCAACCCGATAAATTAGGAATATAAAAATACTTGATTGATTTTAAGGGGCGTTGTTTGGTGCCCTTTCAGGAAACTAGAAAAAATAACTATGAACTGTCCATGATTTGCAATTTACGACTGTTAACTGAAAAGCGTTGTAGATCAACACCATCAACAATTCATGATTTTCATTTTACCACCTTAAACTCCCTACGATTTTTAGTTTACCTTCATTCGCTAAAAAACATTACAAACCGCCACATTCAGTTATAATTTTTTGCACCCGATTAATCCTATAAGAAAAATAACTATTCATTATTACGTGATTTGATTTCTTATTAAAATGACATAACTGCTTGTGAATAAAAATGTTAAAAATAATTCAAATGTAATGATTACGACTAGGGGAAATCAAAGTAAACATGGACCTGGTCCTAATATGGTAACCCGCCCGGTATAAAACTCAATTCAATGCAATTCAGATGGGTAACAAATTGGAAAAAACGAATCAAGTGGCATTCAAACCGATCAACAAGTTATTCAGGTTGTACACGCCCCAAACCAACAATCTGAATCTAAGTCATTGTCATTCCTACTGTAAACTTTGAATATTTTAAATATTCGACTAATTTTATTTGTTCAATAATGGTACATATTTATACAAACCTTTGCTAGTAAATAAAGGAAACATAATAACGTGTAATTACAAGAAACTTTGACAACGCTGATTATAGGAAAAATCGACAGTGTGAAAACAGTAGGAATTCTTTTATTTCTTCAAGAATGGTACATTTTTATACAAAGCTTTGCTAGTAAATGAAAGAAACATAATAATGTGTAATCACAATAATCTTTGACTACGATAATTACGGGAAGAAATCGACGGTGTGAAAATGTTACCGTCAATCACTATCAGATTTTGCATTACAGACGTCACACATTGGGTATGTGCGTCGTTACAAATTCTATTTGTAACGGCGGACATTTTTCGTGCGCCGTAAAAAAGAGAGTAACAGCGTACAATGAACCGTACTCCGTTAGTAATTACATTTAGTAACGGCGCATATTTCACTGTGCGTCGTTACAAAATCATTGACAGTTGATGATTGTGGTCTATTTGTGCCTCTTTCCGAACCCAAATAACTCCATCTTAGCACGCTTTTCCCTTTGTTTCGGTCACTTTAGGGCCAATATTTTGATATTTTTGATCATCGGTTGAATTTTGACCTTTGTAGGCATTGGAGCATATTTGGAGCGAGTTCGGAGCGATATCCGAGATGGCCTGCAGCCTAACCAACTGGAGAAATCAAGAAATGAAGAATGTCACGATCATGACAACCAATAAGTCGATTCTAGGAGCTTTGTCACAATCACCCTCCTGATCGTGGCAAATCAGCGTTGCAACGACAAAAAAGCGATGCCACGATGTTGTCACGATCGTGGCATGTTCATGACAGGAAGACGACAAAGAAGATGGTCATGATCGCGACACGGCGGCGAGACGATCGGGACTCGAGAAGAAAAGGGTGTCACGATCGTGACAACCCATGTCCCGATCGTGAAACAGGCGCTATTCTGACGACAATTCAAAATGGGGTGTCACGATCATGAAAAAATTGTGAACCTGCTATTTAAAGAGCAGAAACCCTAATTTTGAAAAGATACACTTCCACACAATCAGATTTCGAGAGGGTTACGGCTTCCTAGAGAGAAAGGGCTCCAAAGCCTTCCCTTGGAGGCCATTTTTGGAGCTACAAGGGAGGGTTTCCACCACCACCACCATGGAAAGAAGAAGAGGAGGCAAGAGTCTACTTGGAGAAGCTGATTGGAGGGTTTTGAGCTTCGCAACACCCATGTCTTTGGGTTTGGATTTGTAATTTCCTTTCCTTGTCTTGAATCTAGTTGTTCCTTGCAGATGAATGCTTGAGCACCATGATTTGGGGCTAAAAACCCTAGGTCGTGAGAGCTAAACCTTGATTTTGACTAAAGCTTTGATGTTTATGATTAATTAATTAATTGTTGCATGATTAAATTGTGTTCTACTTTGCTATGTATGCTTGAATATAAAATCTTGTGATTATTAGGGAGAGCTTTGGATTGCTTGTGATTATTCTTGTTTTAGCTCATGAACTTGTCTGAGAGGAAGGTTTGTGAGCGGATATAGCTAGAATCGAGGTGTCGGTGCTTGGCTCCACGCCTTGGACCAAAGATTGTTGGGCATTCAAGCCGTTGAGAAGTTAGTTGTAACATCCCGAGAGGGTAGCTAACTCCAACACGTTGCCTTCACCAATGTCGAGAAACGGTGACGGTATTTGAACATAGGTCCAATTTACATGTGATAAATTGATTGATTGATTGATTGATTGTGAATTGATGAGTGAATGTCTTGTAATTGAATGAGTTTTAATATTTATGCATGTTCATTTCAAATTTACTTTGTGCTTCATGTCGTATGCTAACTTTGATCACTTAGCTCGTAAGGAGCTCGCTACGATTGACATAAGTAGATTCGAGGGATCGGCTCGTAGAGAACTTCCCCTTGGACCAAGGATTGTTGGGCATTCAAGTCGTTGAGGAGTTAGTCGTAACATCCTGTAGAGGTTAGCTAACTCCAACACGTTGCCTTCACCAATGTCGAGAGACGGTGATGGTATTTGAATATAGGTCAAATGAAATGCATAATATTGTCGATGTCTTTTGATTGCTTGATAGTCTTGATCATGTTGTTTACTTTCTTGCTTTAGTTATAGTGGAGTTAATTTTAGGATAATTGTAGTTTAAATCTCCCCCTCTTGCATAATTACTTTTTCGAGTCGTTTCAGGAAAGAAGGCGTGAAATGCCCAATTATGAAACCCATATTTGGTCCCCGAGAGTTCGACCTGGTAAATTCGGAAACTTATAAATTTACTTGATAGACGACCGTGCTCTGATGCACTTAGTCAGGGAAGTAAGTGTTGAGTCAGAGGCGGTGCGCCCCAAATCATGCGTTCGCTTCCCAGACATCAGTTGACCAAAACTTTACCGTTAGGTGTAAACGGTCGGAAATCGAGCCGTTGGTGTTACCGTTAGTTTGTAACGACAGACATTAAGCGTGTGTCGTTACAAAATAAGTTTGTAACAACGCACACTGTTATGTGCGCCGTTACAAACACAGTGTATAAATGTTGGCAGAACCTCCAATTTTTCCCTCCCACAACTTCTCCCACGCATTTTCCTCAACAAGGGTATTTTCGTAATTTTGGTGAAAGTTTCCAGACCATTTTTAAATTTTCCGAGTACCCTATATTAAGTCTCCCCCACAAATACTAGCCTTCATATAATCTCTCTGTATTAGATGGTTAATTCAAAATTGCGGGAATTAGAAGGTACGTACATTTTTAAATAATACATTATGTAAATTACTACAGTAAGTGTGATTTATGTGAAAAAGTTCATGTATATTATTTTTTTTAGTAACTTAGTGAAATTATAATTTATGTCATTTTATATATATAGAGTATGTATCAAATACAAACCAGGAGAAAATGTCCAAACGTCCAAACTGTATAACATGCAGTGCAATGTTGTATAACTATGTAGAACATGTGGTGCAATGTTGTATAACATATTGGATCTGTGCAAAACTGAAGCAATGTATAACATATAGTGCAACGTTGTATAACTTCCACGTGTCGCAATCTAAGATAACGCGTGTATAACATTGATTTGGGCGTTTGGACATTTTGAGTGAGTTTCTATTGGACATTACACTTTCAACGTTGGACATTACACTCTCAATGTTGAACATTACACTTCATTGTTGACATTACACTCTTATGGTTGACATTACAATCTCAATGACATGTATAGTCTTCACTTGAGAGTGCATAGTCTACACTTTTGAGTGTGTAGTTTGCACTTGCGAGTGTATAGTCTACACTTGTGAGTGTATAGTCTGAACAATATTCACATTACACTCGCACAGTTGACATTACACTCCAAATGAGAAAGATGAACAATACGCTCCGCTGCACAAAAATTCGAAATTGCCCTTCACTTAACTGCACACTATGTGACATTACACTCTCACGGCGGGACATTACACTGCCACGTGTCGCGCGCTCTTTTAATCGCGCGAAAAGCAACAACCTTGATGTGTTCGTTTGATACGGACGAGTTGGGCGTTTGTAGTGGAGTGTGCCCCTTATATATATATATATATATATACAAGGATGCACTCCAATACAAACTCACCCAAAATGTTCAAACGTCCAAATTAATTACATAGAATGGATCGGCGATAGATATGATTCGTAAAAATGAGTGAGGAATGGATGAACAGATTAAGTAGTTTGTAAAATTTGTGAGGAAAAACACTCAAAGAGACGGCGTGTGACGTTTCAAGTGTCCGTGCACGAGGTGTTGTAATTCTCTTGGCCCGATTTGGACACCATTTGCGATCATACACTGAAGAAAGGTTTTTTAGATTGTATAATGTGTGGTTCCATCACGGCGAAGCCGAAGGAGCTAGTTCATGTCGCAATTGGGATATGATTTTAAGGCCAACATCGTGGAATCATCCTTATTCGATGTTGGACAACAATCCATTGTACGCTGATCCTGTGCAGCAGTTTGTGGATGATATAGACCCAACTAGATATGTAAGGGTTGACGAGGATGAGGAAGAGGAAGAGAACATTAATATAATAACTGAAGTCGATGAGGGAGTCGATAAGGCAACCATGACGACATACAACCAGTTGGTGAGGGAGTCGCAAAAGCCGTTGTACGAAACGACATGCGCCATGACTAGTGGAGACACTTCTTTAGCAACGTTGTTAAGGATGTTGTCCATCAAGCAGAGCACTGGGATATCTAACGTGGCTTTTACCAAGGTTGTCAAATATTACTATCGTACGTTAGCCCCAACCTAATACGTATCCATCTAGCTATGCCGCGGCAAAGCAGAAAAATGAAGGTTATTGAAATGCCACACTTGAAATATGATGCATGTCTGTACGGGTCCACTTTGCTCTACGAAACCCAAACGCAACTCCAGACATGTGGCGTTCGTGGAGAAGCACGATACGCTAAAGTGAGAAAAAAATTGGTTTCGAAGAAGATGTTGTGGTACTTTTCATTGACTCCCCGACTACAACGTTTATATCTTGCCTCACAGACAGCTGAGTAGATGTGATGGCATGGAGAGAGGAAGAATAAGGATAATGACTTATTAGTTCATCCATCAGACAGTGCAAATTGGATTAAGTTTGACAAGAAATACCAGATATTTTCAGGAGAAATCTGAAATGTGCGGCTGGCACT